>QEPC01006261.1:1289428-1335649 GCA_003113815.1 Sphenodon punctatus
ACCTGTCTCCATGATGTTGCACAATCCTTTGAACATGCAGGGCTGGGCTATCTGATGTTTGAGACACAGCCCATACCCCTAGTTACCGAAAACCAGCTTATAATAGAGCATTTTTTAGGTATTTCAGCTTGGGAAGATCTTGCAACCCCAGGGCATTTAGACACATACCGCTCTATAAACGTATCTGCTTTGACACCACGCATCCCTGTTATCTTTGTCATCACCTGGTTTTCTCACAGAGAGGCATTAACTAAGCTTCAGTTAAGCCAGTTGGATACCAAAGTACAGGAGGGAAGATGGAAGAAAATTCCTTACTCTCACAAATTGTGCCCAGGTTCTATGGGAATGGTGGAAGACACTGTACACCTTTTATGGGTTGTGCCCTTTCTATCGGGTACCCAGGGATAGTCATCTTATACCACTAGTAGAATCTGTCCCCCTTTTTTATTCATTTTTTAAAAAAAACCAATCTGGATACATGTGTGTAATAACTCTTGATCTTGCAGACCAATTCAAACACGTTTTGTAGTTGGAACGCGTGAAGGTAAATACGTATGTGAAATTGGTTATTAATAGGTCATTCCTAGAAGGGACGTTTGAGCAATGTCATGGTCACCTCTCCCCCACTCTCTGGAAGGAAACTAGGCCTTGATATTTTGGGTGCTTGTTGCACAGAACTATTTGTTTTTCTGCTGTCCTACATCTCTACCCTTGAGACGACTGCCTGCACAACCCAAATTCCTTGGGACCATTCCATGCTACTACATACTCACAGTCTGCCTTCATTTCCAGGTCATCCTATGCTGCCCCACTGCTCTTGCTCAGTAAGACCTTTCTTTGATGCTGTCCCTTTGTAAACATTTACAGCTCACACCGATGATTTCTCCAAATTGTGCCTCTTGTGCCATCTAATTCATTCCTGAGTCATCATGTGCACCTTCCTTCATTTCCTGTAGCCTTCTACACAATGAGGAAGTTGGAAATGAGCACAATCCCCCTTGCTTACCTCTGCCAATACAATATAGATTGATACTGTCTTCCTTGGCCTTCCAGGGTATACAAAAACTGACAACAGCCTTTGTAGCAACATCATTGTACTGGAAGCATATTACCAATCTGTAACAGGGCAGAGTCCTTGGGTGTCTCAGGCCCTTCAAGAAGAGCTAGCACCCACAGGGTAGCACTGGTGCTAAAGAGCATTCAGTTGCTGGGTAAAACGAAGGACCGTGCCTAATTGGAGATTGCATCTGGGTTAGGGCGTGGCAACAGCCAGCCCAAGAGAAAAGCCTGAGCAGAGCTCAGTGCCAGGGGATTGTTTGAGGGGTTGTAGAGACCAGAGGGTCTGCTGGGTTGCATTGTGGTGCCCGGCTGAGAGACCCAGTGTATTGTGAGTAGAAGCCAGAGGGCTGGTGCCTGGCTTAAGGGACTGCATATTGCTGAAGGTATTGTAAAGAGAATGTATATTGAGAATAAACACACTTTGAGCTGATCCCCAGAGAGAGGAGTGTGACTGCGGGTCCTGATCCTCCAAGGAGTTGTGCAAGGTGAGCTTGTCCCTTCCACACGGTCCATGGTATTTTCTCAAATATCTGCTTTTTATATACATTTTTAATGCATTGTGCCAGTGGTTATCTCTGTCCCATAACACGATATATGCAGTCTTCTGCTTTAGTGAAACCAGTACATTGTTGGTTGAAATCATTGTACAACCCCTCCCCTTTAGGTTTGCCCTTCTGCATGTACGGCTGTCAACACTGCTTAAACAAACAAACAAAAACCATGTATTTGTAATCTGTCTACTATGGGTGAAATCAGATGTGACACCAAGCTGCTGACCCAGGTGTACAAGCAGCCCCGGGTGGACAGGGTGTGTACTGGGCCGGGGTGTGAAACAAACATGCGCCTGGCCAGGTTGACGGCTGCACAGCCTGCGGGGAGGAAATGGGGAATGTGCAACCAGTCATCCCCGCCCCCCACCATGACAGGCAGCCAATGATGGGCAGCTGTGGCTGCTTGTCATGGTGGAGCTGCCCACAGACTGAGAGCCAATGTGGTCTAGTGAATAAGGTGCTGGACTTGGTCCTGGGAAGCCAGGGTTCAAATCCCACCTTAGCCATGAACTCGCTGGGTGACTTTGGGCAAGTCACAATCTCTTAGCCATCATTCCCCATCTGTAAAATAGGGCTGTGTGTGTGTTTGTCTGTCTGTCCCTGTGTTCCCCTCACCCTTCTCCATATTGGAGTGTAAGCCCACTGGAAAATCTGTGACTGTAAAGCGCTGTGTACACCTAGTAGCACTACAGAAATGAGAAGTAGTAGTAAGGAACACACCAGCCCACTTGGGCCTGATCAGAGCAGGCCTTAGCCTGGGCTGTGATCCCAGAGACCTTATCACTTTCAGTCTCTGGGATCACAGTCCAGGCTACCAATCACCATGACCCAGGATACTCTGGGTCAAACATCTGGCAGCGCTGGTACACATGTGCAGGTGGGGGTCTGTGCACAAACATGCCACAGGGGGCCGAATCGGTCCACGGTCACATTTGTTTTTACCCTAAGTTCACCTCTAGTTTTCCCTTTCTAGTTTCTTTTCTTTGGACTTACAGTAAATTTGGTAAAGTACAGTCTAGAGCATACCCCCCAGCTAAATTCCTGACTCAGATCCCGGAAAACCTACAAAACAAAGGTTCTTACCTGGTTTGTTACACGTGGTCAGAAATGTGCTGAGAGGGGACTGGAACTTGGAGAGCATTCAGGGAAAGCGAACAAAGAGTAAAGTTTTCAAAATCACCAAGGTCATCTGGGAAACTTAATCCTTAGTGACTTTCTAGGTCCTAACTAAGCATCTGTTGCTTCTGAAAAGGGGATTTAGGCTTTTCTGAAAATTTGCCCATAGTTATTCAAGTGGTGTGGGGAAGTGTTATCAGCATCTGGCCTTCGAATCTCACACGCTGCCCTGATGTGCGTCACCTCGCGCAGGTTTATTCAGTCTGACAAACAGGTGTCCATTCCCAATGCCTTCTTTGCAGCAAACCCTTTATTGGGGTACCACAGTCCAACTCTCCTGTGGTAAACCACTTCCTCAGTTCCTCCCCTCTTTGTGGGCTTGCAATCTTTATATCTTTTGCCAGGATCTTAGCCAGCTCCCACCTAGGTTGCAGTCAGCAGCAGATTGAGAGATCAAGGCTCGGCTGTTTTTAGAGCCCTCCAGCACGGCTGGCCTTAAACTTTGCAGGGTCAGGGGTGAAGATAAAAGGTGCAGCCTTGGCAACTTGACCCCCTCCACTGTGGTTCTTCCCACACCCTCTGTGAGGCCCTAGCTTGTGTTTTGAAACTCACTGGAAGGGAGTGGGGCCCCCCACATTTGTTGAGAATGGGGGCCACCATACGCCCCCCCCCAAAGTAAAGAGCAGGGCCCAGGACAGTTGCCCTGCAGTAACAGCCCTGCCCTTCAGAGAGATGGGGCTAGTAGGAAGAGCAGGTCATTCTTAAAGGACTAGCACCCCTCCTGTCTCCTGCCTTCTTCCTCGGAGCTTAGGAAGCTCTTGTGGCTAGGTCCTGCTGCCACTTCTGCTTGGAGGGAAGAGAGGGGTCTAGCAATGCAGTGACTCCTCCTCCTGATCCACCAGGGGACAGGTTCTGCCAGGATGTAGCAGCCTACCCTGCCACACACCTTATAGTGGAATCTTAGCCCTTTGATTTAAAGCTTTTGGCCTCTGGGGAACCCATTTGGATATTAATTAATTAATTAATTATTATTATTATTATATATAGCACTAGCAACATACCTGGCACTGAACAATTGTTAATTAGAGCCAGGCCCCTGCTCCCGTGGGGCTTACAATCAAGACAGTGAAAACGACACAGAAAGTATATCAAATGTCAATTGGGATTGTGACCCCATTCGCCGATGGAGCACCCCACCCCCCTTTCAGGAGGTCATGAAAACAGTCTGGGAATTTCTGATATAAAGAGCTGTGGCATGGAACAAGAGGGGGTAGGTTGTGAACTCCTCCCACTGTCATGCCATTATTCCCCCACACATCACCCTGAAACCATTGGAACAGCTAGTATGGATATCTGCTCACCGCACGTATTCACACAGTAGGGACCCCAGATAGAAGATATCCTTAAGGGGCTCTGGGGGTCTTACTTTATTGCCTTTACCTACTTCAGGAATCTTTATCTGTTTATTCCCTTTACTGACTGAGTATTTTTTCATGCCATTTTGACCCCACTCCCAGCCAGCCGTTGTATCCCCCAGGATTCATTCCCCCGTTACCCAGCCCTCCTACACCCCATAAATAATCAACATCATAAATCAGAGAGAGAGTACAGTAAGGCATGAATCATAACATCAGACCATTCTCCATCCTGCTTCTGTAATTTTCTCCTGATTTATTGAGAAGACAATAAGGCTAAAAGTTGCTGCATCTTGCTTTGTTGCTTTTCATTTTGAAAAACATTGTCAGTAAACAGTCCATCTTCTGTTTATGATTAGAATCTCAGGATATCTTTACCTGCATTGTCAAGTACCAATGAAAACCACTCTCTTGGTGAACGCAGACACTCACTAATAAATACAGTTGCCTTGAAAGTGAAGGGTGGTTTCAAAATTAACCTTGACTCTAGTACAAAGTCTTTTCAGAAAGAAATAAGGGTGGGGAAAAATGCCGCTATTTACAAGTAGAGCACAATTTACTCAACCATTTCAGTGTACAAGTAAACCACATGCATTGACTATCTTGGGACCTATGGAAATGCACTTTGATATTATGCAAGATCTTGTTAACGTTATGTTTCAGTGTTGACTTTTTTATCTTTTTTTTTTTTGCAGGGCGGAGGAGGGGATTGGATCAAGGTCCCAGTTTAGTGCAGTGTACATCAACCCTATGAAAAAAAATCAAAAAGCACATTAATAAACTAAATACTACCTCCCACTGATCTCTGGCTACCAGGCAGACGCAGTTCTTTCTGATGGACTCCTAAGAGGGTCTTCAATAAAGGAAAACTGTGAGTTTGACGTGCTTCTCTTGCTTGCTGCCAGAAAAGTCTAAATTGAGTCCCGGTTGTTTTTCAGATGAATCCATCGGAGAGTAGGATTTCTGGCAAGAGGATTTTACAACTTTTTGAAAATTCATTTTGGCTTAATTTAGGTTTGGGTATTTTGCTTGTAAGTGTGTGTTTAATTATGAAATACTCCTCTTCTATCAAATACAAGGCATTAACCTCTGCCTAAGGCATGGTAATAATAATCAAAATAAAATGGCAGAAAGCCACGCCATGCTTAACTCCTCCTTGCACGGGTGATGAACAGAGTCATAAGGTCTGTGGTATCCTTCTAAGTGCTGCCTGGTCTCAGTCAGACAATATCTGCCCTATTAAGTCTGACAGTTAGAAAACAAGGGCCTAAATCAGGGGCAAGAAGAGGACATCTTACCCTGCGGATTTGGGACAGAGGGCAGAGTCCCCATCATTTATTTGGGCTCCATTAAAGTACTCACAAGATGGGTACACCTGTTGAATTTCTGGCACCTGAATCAATCCCAAAATTTCGAGTGCTGATAGGTACCCCATTAGTGTCTGATTCAGGTACCTGATTTCCCAGAATACCAACTTCCAGTTCTGGAATACTGACTACTGGTCCTGATTTTTTTGAGTTTCCATCCCCATTTCTCAAGTTTCCATCTCTATTTACTGATCAGTAACTGGAAAATCGGTAATGAAAATTGCCAATCTTTCAGTTAGTCAGGATACCCAATCAGTGATTGGGTAACCCATCAGGTATCTGACAGAGCACTTGAAAATGTAGGCATCCTCCACAAATACTACATTAAGTACCAATTTCATCTCTGGTTTCCGTAGCTTCCCATGGTGGTAGCAAAACAGCCGTTCTACTGAGGTTGTGGGAGAGTGAAATGAAGAAGTGATAGAGCTGTGGCCTGCCATCTATCCACATGTGCCCTCCCCCACACCATAGAGAACTCCTAAGTTCTCTCTTTCTTAAAGAGAAAACAGAGGGGGTGACAGGCCAGCTCACACCCTCCTGTCCCCAGCTTCAGTGTTGCCCCCAACCTGCAAAGAGGAAGAGGATTGGGGCTGTAAGATGAAGGCAAAGTGTGGGTGCATGGAGCCTAAGCTGTAAGTGAGCACAATATGTGAGACTGTACAATGTCTTTACTGCTAACATGGCACGGAAGATAAGACAGGAGGCTTAACTTGCAATTTCCATGCTTTTTTAGAGCATGATTGAATTTGCAAGAGCCTTAACTCTTTTTGTAAACTGGAGGTTTTTTGATTATGGAATATTCAAGTTTTTTGTTAAATGCAATGGAGAAAATTCGTCCTGCTAACGCAGTAGAATACTAAGTAGCGTTAACTACTATGGGAGCAGGCCTTAGGGAAGGCCAAGGTGGAAGAGCTGCTCTGTTCAGTTTAGAAGGTTGTTACATCCTTCAAATAGCAAGAAAGGCAAAGCTGGATTTTTACTGGTAGCTCCCTGCTTTACTAAGAATACAACAACTTTGGTTCTGTTTAAGCATTGCAAACTTCCCAAAACTGCTCTCTGTGATCTTTCTAGCTCATGGCTTGTACAGGAGTCTTTCACTCTACTCCCCACTGACACAGCACTTTTCCTTGTGCAACACTGGCCATTCTGCTTTCTATAAGGACTTCCCCCTGCACAGGACGCCCTGGCTAGTTCACTCCACCTACAAGGCTCCCTGACTCTGCTGTGCCCAGGTACAGGACTCTCCATCTGACATAATGCGGCCCATCTGGCAGCTCTCCCCCTGTACAAAGCTCCCTCACTCAGTTCTCCTCTGTCCAGGGCTCTCCCCTGACACAATGATGGCCATTATTCTGCAGCTCTCTGTCTCTACAAGACTCCCCCACTTTACTCCCCCTTGGACAGGGCTCCCTTTCTTGCACAACGCTGCCCGCTCTGCAGACCTCCTCCTGTACTGGGTTACATATTCTGTATCCCCAATAATGCTGCTCCCTGTAAAGTGCTCCCCCTGTGCATGGCTTTCACTGTGGGAGCTATTTACAGAATCTTTGCCCCTACTCTCTCCCTCCATTTGTGTATGCTCCCTGCTCCCCCATAGGATTTCCCTTCCTGTGCTGAGGCTTGCTCTTAGTCCTCCAAAGAGGACTACACTTGTCACTCTGCCCCACAGGACCTTCCTGCCCCCCTCCTGCAGAACCCTCACTGTATCAGCCCCGAGCACCCGCTTACCTCTTATTCTTTAGTGGGGTTGGAAAAGTCAGAGGGAGAAGCGCTGAAAGAACATCGATTCCATCCTGCCTGCAGCCTCCTGTCCCTGTCTCTGGGATAAACCTCTGCCCTCTTCCTGCACCTGGGACCATCCCCGGCAAACTCCAGTGCTCCGGCCCAAGCCATGCTTCTCCAATGGGGTGCCCCATTGGAGCTGCAGCCCAGACATACCACGTTTTTGGAGGGGGAAGGGCTGTCACTAAAATCCATGCACTCTGTGGTTCTGGGTGGGTTTAGGGGGCAAGATCAGCCACCCCAAGCATCACTGCGAGATTATCTAGCTCTGTTGTTTAGCCATCTCAGCATTCCTGGCCCCCAAGCTGAGGTGACTGCTGTGTGGGATCATCAGAATGACCAGCTCCCTCCCTTCCACAGGCCTTGCTCTCCTCCTCTATTTCCCCAGTTCTCTCTCTTTTCCCAGCATTGATAGGCTCTGGCAAGCAGTGCCTGCAGGGATTTGTAGTCCCCAGTATTCAAGACTGTTTGCTTTTAAACAGTCTCTGCGTTACACACAGAAATGTTTGCAAGCAATTCACACTCAGGATGGTCTCCTTAGGCAAGATTTCATAACTTAAAAAGTAAACCAGAAGGCACCCCCTGGCACGCTCCTTGAATTTTCTAAAAAGCTTACATCTCTTCCCAACCAACACAAAACCCCTTTACTCTGCCGAGATTGAGATGATCTAACTTTTGAAAAAATAGGCTTTCAAAGTGCAGTTTCCAAACTGTGATACCTCCGCTTTTATCCAACTGATTCAGCTGAAATTTGGACAGTGTGAACTGCTTACTCCAGTGATCCATCTCTACAAATGTCACAAATCTAACTGTAATCATGCCAATTTTATAGCAAATAGAATGCTGGGGCTTTATAATCAATGGTGTAACACACTTTAACTATTAGAGCGCTCCTGTGCTCTAATAATCCTGGAAACTGCAGACGGGTGAGCCTGATGTTGGTTCTGGGGAAGCTGGTGGAAACAGTCATTAAGAACAGAATTACTGAGCATAGTGATAAACACAGCATAATGGGGAAGAGTCAACATGGATTTAGCAAAGGGAAGTCATGCCTCACTAATCTATTGGTTTTTTGAGGGTGTAAATAAGCATGTGGACAACAGTGAGCCAGTCAACTATAGTGTATCTGGCCATTCAGAAGAAATTTGATACGTTCCCTCATAAGAGACTCTTGAATAAATTAAAGAGCCCTGGGATAAGAGACGGTATCCTATTGTGGATCAGCAACTAGTTAAAAGATAGGAAGCAAAGAGTAGGACTAAATGGTCAGTTTTCACAGTGGAGAGAGGTAACTAGTGGAGTGTCCCAGGGATCTGTACTGGGACCAGTGTTGTTTAATGTATTCATTAATGATCTGGAGAAGGGAGTAAAATGTGAGACGATCAAATTTGCAGATGACACAAAGTTATTCAAGGTAGTTAAAACCAAGTGGAGTGTGAAGAACTGTAGGAGGATCTTGCGAGACTGGATGACTAGGTATCCAAATGGCAAATGAAATTTAATGTGGTTAAATGCAAAATGATGCACATAGGGAAAAATAACCCAAACTATATGTACACAACACTGGGTTCTAAATGAGGAGTTACCACTGAAGAAAAGGCTCTTGGACTCATCATGGGCAATACATTGAAATCCTCAGCGCAGTGTGCGACAGCCGTCAAAAAAGAAAACAGAATGTTAGGAATCATTTGGAAAGGGATAAAGAATAAAACTGAACATTTTGTAATGCCTCTACATTGCTCTGTGGTGCGACCGCACCTGGAATATTGTGTGCAGTTCTGGTCGCCCCATCTCAAATAAGACATAGTAGAGCTAGAAAAGGTACAGAGAAGGGCAACAAAAATGATAGAGTCTGGAACGGCTCCCGTATGAGGAGACGCTTGATAGGTTAGGACTCTTCAGCTTGGAAAAGAGACGGCTGAGAGGGGATATGACAGAAGTTTATAAAACCATGAGTGGTGTGGAATACGTAAGTAGGGAACCGTTTTTTACCCTCTCTAACAGTACTAGAACAAGGAGACTCTCCATAAAATTAACTGGCAGCAGATTTAAAACAAATGAGAGTATTTTTTCACTCAGCGCACAATTAGCATGTTCAATTTGCTGCCAGAGGAAGTGGTCAAGGCCGGTAGTGTAGCTAGTTTTAAAAAAGGGATTGGATAAGTTCTTGGAGGATAGGTCCATTGATGGCTATTAGTCAAGTAACTTTTGGGGTGGTAACCTCGTACCGTTGGGGGCTGGAACAACAGAGAATTGACTGCTGATTGTTGGGTACTTCTCCCAAGAGAGAGAGACTGACCACTGTCAGAGAGAGGATGTTGGACTTGATGGACCATTGCATTGGTATAACCCAGTACAGCACTTCTTATGTTCTTAGACAAGATTTTGACCCATGTCTCTGGAGGCCACATGATTTCATTGTTGCAGCTGTTGGATCTCTTTATTTACATAGTTCTATGCACCAATTTTTCAGCTATGATGGTTGTAGTAGTAGTGAGATCTTGCCAATAAATTGGACCAACGTGAGCACAAGGACATTTGGGGATAGCCAGAATATTACAAGAAGGTTCCCTTAACAAGGGGTGGTGTATAAGCTTCCCCCCCAAATACCCTAGTGAGTGATGTACCTAAAAAATACTCCATTTTCCTGTGGTTCCTTCCTAGCTTTCCTCTTCGAAAGCAGAAAAGAAAAGTATTTATTTACAGGGACCCTGGTTCACTACATTTTCTGCTGCCAATGAGGAAAACACATTGAACATGCAGGGCTGGCCTTAGAATTTGTGGGGCCCAGATAAAATGTAGGGCCCTTGTTGTCCCCACCCTCTCCCCTATGTCTCCCCTTTGGGGGATTCATCTGAAGGACCCTAGAGGTGGGTGTGTTAGAACCCTGCTGAGAGGGACTAAGGGCTCTGCACTCTGCCCTGCTGAAAACAGGGGCTGCTGCAGGGTCCCCAGAAGTAGAGAAAAGAGCAGGGTCCAACTCAAAGGTGGTTGCTCCAGGTCACCCTGTAGTAAAGCTGGCCTGGTGAACATGAGTCCCTGCCTATTTGTTACTGATCTCTACTAGCAGAAATTCTGGTGCCCGCTGAACTAATTCAGCTGTGCTGAGTGCCGTGTAGAGCTGAAATGGGTACTAAATTTAGTACCCATGGTTAATACCTGCATTTTCATGTACAGCGTTGGGTACCTGTCAGATTACCCGGGTACTGATCGGGTATCTGAAATCCTCCCAAATTGGGTACTTCAATTTACTGATTCCCTACTGGTATACCAATTGGTATTTTGGGTTAGAAAAGTAAAAAATTGGCATGAAAATAATAGTAATAATGAATTAATTAAGTGACCTGAATCAGAGATTAACTTTCTGGGACTGGAAAGTTCATTTTCTGGGACAGAAACCCCATAAATAAGTGTTTTTAAAAATAAAAATAACAAAAAAACCTTGGAACTGGAAGTAGTGTTCTGGGACTGTAAGTTGTGGACAAATTGTAAGAACTTGACAGAAACCTGAGAAATCGATGTCGGGAGTCAACATATCAACAAAATGTCAAAAAAACCCAGTACCGGAAGTCAACGTTTCAGGACATCGGGTACTGATAGGGTTGTAATTGGGTAGCACATGGTATCTGATCATTACCAGGTTGAATTGGGTACTGGAAATTCAACAGTTGCCCAATTTTTGCGGGTTCCCTCTTTCAGCTCTAGTGCTGTGTGGATAGGGGTAGACACTGCCAAGGCTCTGCCCATTCATTTAAATTTCTCCTACCTGCTCAAAGCTAAATGACTGTAATATAGCAAGTGCTCATTTCCGCCAACATGTTCACATCCAAGCTCTGGGTGGTCTCTACAAGGCTGGCTCACCCATGTGGACAAGATGGATACTGTGTCCAAGATGACGACCTACAGACTCCTTAGAAACACCCTCAGATGACTGGGCTGGGCTCCTTGCTCTCCTGAACAGGGGACAGGGGTCCCTTCCACCTGGAAAACACCTCACTGTTTCCGAGACTGTGTATATTGGAAGGTGCTTCTTCACCACCTCATAATGGAGAGTAACGAGTGTTGGTGGGCCACAGTTCTGCAAGACACCAAGTACCCGCTTGAAGAAATTTGCCTTTGCAGCAGAGGAGGTTAGCACACCGGAGGAGCGGATACTACATTATTAAATAGATGCAGTAAGCACAGGATGTATCACATAAGAAAACTCAGATTTTTTGCGCCTTCCTTGTCTTTTGAGTGCTTGATTTCTCAAAGTTGTTTTAATACCCATTCTTGCATTTTTAATATTCACTTTACATTGCTATGTGCAAGAGTCAGGGGCTTGCTACTACCATTCAAATGGAAGGAAAGAGGGGGAAATGGGAAGGCGGGGAGGTTATCTTATCGGAGCCTTTGTTTTGTTTCTTTACCATGGGGGGAAATGTGAAATGAACCATTGTTTTATAAATGGTGAAGAGTTTGCCTTTTGTTCTTAAAACTTTTGAAACACGTTCTAAAATGATTTATTCTGTGCCTCTGCTCCTGATGGGAATGTGTGTGTACATAGAGGGAAAGTGTTTCTTAGAGGTGTACTGATATTAGGCAATTACTGGAAGAGTTGGCTAGCCGTGTTTTGTGGCACTGGGTGTTTGATAATCTCTCTAGCTTTTGTATTATTATTATTATTATTATTATTATTATTATTATTTTATTACACAGAGTAAAAAAAACCAACCAGAACCCCTGTAATGCGGATTGGATGGCTGTTATTATTTTAAAGAAAATCATTTTGAAAAGCAGCCTCATCATGTTGTCAACAACACACTTTATGTGATGGTCTTGATGGCCTCCTGTCCTAGGCCACCAACTGAAAGAGGGATGGTCCAGTGATTGAGTTGTTAGTCTGGAACTTGGGAGATCCAGATTCCATTGCCCACTGTGCCGCTCATTTTTCTGCAGTGGTCTTGGTGAAGTCACTAAGTTTTTTCATTGGGCCTCAGTTTCCCATCTGCAAAGTGGCGATAACAGTATGTTCATTTGAGACTGAGTTCAGTTCAGATGCTCCTGTGCCTTAAGATACGTGAGGAATGATAGTGATTCCATCACCGTCAGTTTAGTGCCACATTTTGCTACATTGTAATCTGTTTCCATGACAGCAGCATCCTTCAATGGTTTCTCTGTACAAGTGTCATCTGCAGCCTTCTTCTTCTCTGTCTTCCATTAGGCAGTATCCCAGTCTAATGCAATTCTGTAGCTATTTGGTGCTAGTGTCAGCCATTTGCATCAACACGAGTCCTATTCACTTGTGTAGGTCTTGCATTGGTGTATAGGTTTGACTCTTATCACCAAAATCTTCAGGATTGTGCTCCAAGCCTTGTCTAGGAATACAATTCTGACATCCACACGGCGTATCCAAACCATTTTAGACTGGTCTCTTGAACCGCTGTCTCAACAGTGGGCTGAGCAGGTTTTGCGTTGGTTACTTTACCCCCATCACACCCCACAGCAAGCATCTTTGATGCTTCCTGTTACGAGCTTTTGGCATTTGCAAGTTTGGGACGAATATTACATTGTGGAAGCCACAATGATATTGGAAGACTTTATTTTAGTTTTGCTGTGCATCTTTTTATTTTTCCAGATATTTCAGATATAATGTAGGGATGTGCAATTCATTTTGTTTTTATTAGTTACTAAAATGAATGGAGCCCCATTCATTTTAGTAACTAAAGTTCTGGAACCGAATGAAAAGCAAACGACAAAGCTGACCAACTGCAGCATAGACTGTTTTTAAAGGACTATGCTTTGGTGGCAGCAAAGAAAGCTTTCTTCACGGCTGCCATAGCATCTGCAAAGTGCCATCCAGCAGAGCTTTTTTGGGTGGTGAATAGCTTATTAAATCCTGGATCTGTCTGTCTGGAATTAGAGGAATTGACTACCCACTGTGGTGAGTTTGCTACTTACTTTGTAGATGGTCGCTCATATTTGGCTCGGCTTGAGCTCTGCTACTTTGGGTGCAGGGTCAGACATACGTTTGCTTTCATTTGTTTTCATTTAAAATAATAATAATAATAATTAATAATTAAAAATTCACACCCTCCCCCTGTGCATGTGCAAATGGCTTCCAGGGAAGTTCCGCACATGCGCAGCCCTTTTCCAAAATGGCACCAGCAGGGCTGCCGCCATTTTGTAAAAGGGAAGTCGGTCCGTCCATATGGAAAATGGCCACCATGCATGCGCATAATGGCTGCTCTTTCCCAAAATGGCAGCGACACCGCTGCCGCCATTTTGGAAACGGGTGTATGTGTGCACAATGGTCTGGCAGCCATTTTCTGTACGTGCATTCATTTTTTTTTAAATAACATTTTTTTTTTTAGAGAAATATTTTTAAAATGAAAATCTCAACAAAAATGAAAGGGGTTTTAATGAAAACCTGGAAATGGATGGTTTCTTAACCCAGAAAATGAAAGAGGTAAGTGCTTCACACCCCTAGTATAAAGAATTATAGAGTTGGAAGGGACCTTGACAGTCATCTAGTCCAACCTCCTCCTTGGATGTAGGATGACTACAGCTACAACATCCCCAAGAGATGGCTATCTAGCCTCTGTTTGCAAATCTCTAGCAGTAGAGAGCATCCCTACGCAGCTTGTTTCATTGTTGCATAGCTCTTAATGCTAAGAAGCTTATCCTAATATCTAGGGCTGAACCGAATAGTACTTCCGGGTATTCGGACTGATTTTTGAAGTTCTGAATAGTTGGTCCAAGTACTCGGAGGCAATTCATTGTTCTTACTGAAGCTTCGAACTTCGGCGATCGAAGCACAGAACATCGGAAAACTTCGGAAACTTCAGAAAATTGTTGCAAAGTTCTTGAACCCACAGCCAAAGCGCTACCCAAAAAAGCAGGCTAGCAAGAGTGGGACAATCGCTTCAGAAGACAACCCCAAAAAGTGTAACTGCATGCAGAAATAAAAAAACCACAACCCAACAGTAGTGTACCTACAGTATGACCAACCAATAGCAGTGAGTGCCCCACTTTATCATTATGCAAACCAAGCAGCGCACAAAATGCAGGCTAGCAAGGGACGTTCACTCAAGACGAATACAACAACCCCAGCAAAACAGTCTGCAACTGTATGGAGAAATAAATTCCACCAAAAAAATTCAGGCGCCAGCAGCGGTCACAAAATTAAGAAACCAGACATTCATCCCCCTCCAGGGGCACCCTCTTCCTTGGCATGGCATTGTGGCAATGGTAACTTGAACAGACCAAGCAACTTTGGGAAGTGAAGCCAGGCAGAGAGATCCCTCCTCATTGTGCCAAGTGCCAAACAAGCAGCAGGCCGCAATGTGGCACCCAGTTATTTTTTTTAAAAAAGCTGCATGGCATGGTAAAGGGTAACGTAACCTAACCCCCAACATTGGCCCTATGGACAGGACAGGCCAAACCATACCAGGACAGGCACCCCTGCCCTGTTCCCCCACAGCTAATTACCTACAGATCCAGCAGCACTATAGCATGTAGCGCAGCCAGATTCACCAAAGAGAATGGGCAAAATGGCTGCAGTGCAGACACTTTTATTTTGCCATGCCAGCCAGTTTATAAACTGACTATCTGACTTGGCCAGCCAATCAAAACGTGCCATCTAGCTTACCATCGCTCAGTTGTCCCCTCCCATACTCTCCTCCTACCAAATAGGGCACTAAGTTTCATTTCCAGAAGGAGCTCAACTGTCCACCAGCCCCCCCACAGGCGCAGAGGTTTCTGAAGTTTCCAAACTTTTCCAAATAATAGCCTTGGTCCTCAGAACTTCGGAATTTGGCCTTTCCGAACCGAATACCTTAATATTCAGCAAATTCCAAAGTTTTACGAAGACTTCATTTCAGCCCTACTGAAATCCACTTTCCTGTAATTTGAACCCATTATTTCTAGTCCTTCCCACTGTGGCCATCTTCTTGCCATTAGATAGTTGAAGACTGTTATGTCTAGGTTGCTAGGTTAAAGATACCCAGTTCGTTCAACCTTTCTTCATACTATTTGCTTTCCAGATCTTTTATCATTTTTGTTGCCCTCCTCTGAACCCGCTCCAATTTGTCGATGTTTTTCTTTAAAATTAGGCTCTCCAAACTGGACACAAACTGGTGAGGTTTGACCAGTGCTGAATAGGGTTGTGAGGTCCTCGGACACTACAGTAATGGAGTCCATAAAAGTGGATTGGTGTGTTTGACTGCAATTTTTCGCAATGGCCAGTAAGGTCTAATTGTTTTCTTGCCCCTGCATTGATGGAAGGAAGTGCAGACACAAACTATTGGGTATTGAAAAGCCGTAATGTTGTTCAACATTTTAATGCCAGTCTGGGAGGAAAAAAAACTCTGCTGCAAAACCCAGGTCCAGTGAGTAAATACTCAGGGGTGTAGCTATCATAGGGACAGAGGGATGCTTGTCCTGGGACCCAAGTGTGCAGGGGGGGCAGTCCAGGGGGAGTGCACAGAGCCCAAGCTGTGGGGGCACAATCCTGTTGTGGCACGGATGGGTGGAGACTGAGCTGAGCAGAAACGCCGCCTGCAGGGTGTGGCGTGCATGGGACCCACCCATTGGCCAGTATAGGATGGAGCAAGCATTGGCAGCATGAGACAGGCAGCACAGCTGCAGCCTCGAGGACTCAGGGAGCAGCAAGCAGAGGGAGAAGTGCTGTGGGGGGAGGGTGGGACAGGGGAGAGGATGGTGAAGGGGGGGAGAGGAGTCCATTTTTTGCACCTATGCCCATTTCAACTTGTGTATCTGCATTTACTGTTTGTCTGGAGCCCCTCCTGATCCTAGCTACACCAGGGACCTAGATGGGGCCCCTTCAGCACGTCAGAACTCCAGAACAGGCCAACAGCTTAATTTCAAAATTCGTCCCTGCTTCCCTGCCCTGCCCTGCTCCTCCTCACCCTTTTTCTCCCACAGCCCCCTGCTACCGGCTCTACCTCCTCTATATTCAAAAAGAGCGGAGACAAAGGGCCATCCCCCCCCCCCCACACACACACACACACACATCATGAGGTGGGGGAATGCACATTGTGCAGTACTGTTTTACCACCCTGTGTTTCCTCGTTCTATATTTAAGTCGTTTTTAAACCGGCCATGTCCACACAGGTCCACCCATCCCCCACCCACCTGAGTGCCCACCTGAAGGTGGCATGGGTGGGCATGTGTTCCCATGACCCACACACCTCCCACTGATGCCCATGCATGGAGCATCAGGGGAAAATCCGAGATGCTCCGTGTGGGGGCAGGAGTGGGCAGTGCATGGGTAGGGGCCCACCACCATCCAGGCCCATTTAAATTCCTCCCCACTCACTGGACAGGGGTCAGCGCTCCACACGGTGCATATGGACCCTCCCCCAGCTGCGCCCATTGAAAAACGGCCTTAGATTGCAAACGCTTGTGGGCAGAGGCCATCTTTCTGTTTGTATTATTTCTGTACAACACGTAGCACAGTGAGGATGTGCCTTGAGTTTATGAGACGCTCTGATAATAAATAGTAATATAGGTTTCTCTACATAAAACAAAAGCTATAGGGCTTTTTTGATGGGAAGAGCATTTCTCTTTTCTTTTCAACTGCATATTTCATTCCTAATTTTAAAAAGTGATCCAGACAAGGGTAAAGATTTTCAGAGCAGGATGGAGAATGTAAAGTTGCCACCACAGTTAAATGAATAGGAGTTGTATGGCTAAATGCCTTTGTCAGCTTATGAAAATCTCCACCACGGTTTATTATAATCTTAAATTTATCCATAATATAGGTCGGATTTTTGTATATAACTAGGACACTGATTTTACATATGTAAGAGTCTAACCAATTGAAAACTTTGGCCCTAGCTACATTTGAGGTTACACTAAGGTATCGCTGCAAGGAAAGGGGTCAGAGGTCACCAAGGAAGAAACCGTAATGCCACGTGACACATTATTAACTTAATTGTTCCTGGGGCAAGAGATCTACAGCATTTCTAAAGCAGTAGAAAAAGTGTGGTTAATAATGTACATAAAATTACTGCAGTTTCATCCATGTTTAAGGCTTCTCTTGTCCTACATTTTGGATAGCTGTCTTACTTTGAGACATTAGTATCTCAAAATGGCTGGATGTCATTATTTTTTGTTATGGTGAATAAACTTGTCGCATATGCAGCGTTCTTGTGATTCTCAGTCCCACTGGAGGAAGGAGTTTACTTTGGTGGAATGAGATACTGGTAAAAAGAGCTATTAATAAATGTAACTTCTTAGGCGTAGCAAAGTATTTTGTGTATTTGCAGCGTGGGGAATTCTTCAAATGGTTTTCTTTTATGAATAATTGTAAATTTAATGTTGGCGTCAATAACGCCTTTAAATGGCTCATTCTATTTCTGAGTTACACACTTTTGAGCTGTGCAACTCAACTTTTTTTTATTTTACACTGTGAATACAAAGGGAAACAAGGAAGCAGAATTGCTCAAATTACCTGCTTCTTAAATAGTGTGTGGTATGTGTGTGTGTGATGGTGCACTATAGTATGGTCAATAAAACATGAGGGGATCAACAATTTTTTTTTATTTACCAGGATAAAGGATAAGTAAGAGGATAAAATGCCAAATGCTAAATGCCAAAACTAATCAGACATTTTTTCAGCCTCCCCCAAAAATTATGATCTCAATTATGGGCTCAAGTCCATGGCCCGCGGATCCCCATGCACAAGTCATGGGTGGTTTCCATGCAACACATTGTGCTGGCAATGGAGATGCACGTGGGATCTATGGACCATAGGATTGGACCCACTATTATGCTGGATATAGCACCAACAATATATCTGACATGGAACAATCTCTTTAGACAAAGGTCCATGCCCCAAGGGGTTTGCAATCTAGGATGGACAAGGGAGAGAAGCGAATATAGGGAGAGACTGGGATACATTCATGAAGTTGTGAAGTCGCAAGTGCTTAGCTCAGTTACCAGGCGATAAGGGCCCCCTGAACGATAGGAGATTTGGAGGAGCGTCAGGGATCGGTGTGCAGGAGTGAGGCGCTAAGGAAAGCCTGATGGTGGAGGAAGTTTTTTAGGAGAGATCTGAAGGTCAGACAGGAAGGAGGATGTATTCCAGGCATAGAGGTAAACAAGGGAGAAAGGGTGAAGATGGTTTTTGAAGTAGGAGACTGGAGCAGGTGAGAGTGTGACAGAGGAGGAATGAAATTCTCTGGTGGGAAAAGTTAGTTTTATTAAAAGCAATCCACTATAAGTGTGTGATTAGACAGGTGCTTACTTCAAATAATGGTCTACTCACTCATGCCATCTTAGGACACTTTCAGACCTTCCCTCCCCCCCCCAAATGCATATATTGGATGCTGGAGGGAATGCGCAGCCAGGATATGCACGGGGTGCCACCCGTCTGAAAGCCTCCCCGTGCGGTTTTGCCAGCAAACACCCACAGAGATACAGAGCAGGAAATCCCACTCTCTCTCTCTCTGTGGGTGTTTGCTGGCAAAGCTGCACTGGGCGGGGGGGCTTTCCAACCAGCAGCATCCCACGCGTATCCTGGCTGCGCATTCCTTCCCACAGCCAGAAAATGATTGGGGGGTGGGGGGGGAGATCTGAAAGTGGCCGTATTCAGCCACAAGATGTCTCTGAGTTTGGTTCAGAGATCTTTGAGCATTTGGTCTCTAACGAAAACAGAGAAAAAAGGCTGGAAGTCAAGATGTGTGGAAACCTGTTTTGTGTCTACAACTGCAACTGTTTTCTTTAAATGCTTCCTCTTTGTTTAAAAAACAACAACACAGCAAACAACAACAACAACAAAAATGGTTCCCCTTATTGTGAAACCAGCTTCAAATCCATAAAAACATGGACTATTGGTTTTTCTTAAGGTCATTGTTGAAATATGCCCCGACGTGGGTGTGATTATAGGAGTGGGGCAGAGAAGGTGCATCCCTTCCAACTTTAAGAGCAGGGAGGAAATGAATGTGTGTATCCCAACCAGTATTTTGAATCAAAATTCTTCCAGCCGCTCTCTGCTTCATGTAGAGTTCAGTGGAAGGAAGAGATGTTGGTGGAAATGGCTAATGGGCTCTTCCCTTTTGCCGCTGAATGTTGAGTCCCTAAAACAAACTGAAGATGCTAAAACTGTATATAAGAAGAAGCCTTAAATAGCCTGGGTCCCGCCATGCTCCTTTCCACACCACCTTTTCTACCATGCTCCACCGTGCAGTCAGCCGGGAAAGCTTTCTTGCGGACATCACCTGCCAGTCTTGTTCATACAACAAGAGGTGTGCTGCCCCATCGTTGTGGTTGCGGAACTCCCTTCCCCCGGAAGGCCATGGGAGCCCAAGCCTGGGCATATTCCGGAGAGGGTGTAAAACTTGTTTTTTGGCAAAGCATTTGGCAGAGGGTGGGGGGCGATAGGAGTTGGGGCGGGGGGTAGAGATGAGGGTAGTTTTTTTTAATAGATTATAATGTATTCTGTGTTTGTAACATTGTAAACCACCCTGAGCCTTAGGCAAAGGGCAGGGTAGAAATTTAAATAAACAGATTCTATATTAAAAAAAAACCGTTTACAAGAAGAGTTAAGGCTCTTGCAAACTCAATCATGTATTTAAAAGGATGGAAATTGCAAGTTAAGACTCCTGCCTTAACCTCTGTGTCATGTTAGCAGTAAAAACATTGTACAGTCTCACATATTGTGCTCACTGACAACTTAGGCTCCATGAATCCACACCTTGCCTTCGTCTTTCAGCCCCAATCCACTTCCTCTGCAGGTTGGGGGTAACACTGAAGCTGGGGGCAGGAGGGCGTGAGCTGGCCCCTCACCCCCTCCATTTCCTCTTTAAGAAAGAGAGAATTTAGATGGGGCGGGAGCCAGGACTCCTAATCTACTTGGTCCCAACCATTTAAAAGAGAACTTGGGACTCCTGGCTTCCAACCTCTCCACCCCACTCTAATCCAGTAGGCTGCACTCCCTTCACAAGCAACTCAGTAGTCCTGGTTCTGAGCCTGTTCTCCTCTCCCCTGCTCAGCTCTCAACCTTGTAACAGACAACCCAGAAGTCCTGGGTCCAAGTCGCCCCTCTAACCCCCACTCCCCCCACAGAGAACTCAAAATCTTTGGTAGAAGTACAATGTTTATCTGTGTGTGTCATATAGAACAGAAGTAAGGGTGTGTGTGGAATGACAAAAAATGACACAGGAGAGGAAGTGGAACAACAGGGAGGGAGGCTATTGGGATTCAAAGGATAGGGTGTCAGCTATGGTAGATGGGTTAGGACTGCTCCCCCTGGTATTCCATCAGTCTTCTGAATCAGTTATTTCACTCTGAACCTTGTTATTGTAACTATTTCTAATTCCTCTTGTCATTCCACCCACTTACTTGATCCTGCAAACTCTTTGTATTTTTCCCTATCATTCCAACCATTCCACTTACTGCGTCTAGTCTAGTGCCTACCTCATTATTTCACACACTCTTGCCTTCCCTATGTACTCCCAAAGATGCAGCTGTGTTGTATTATTTCACAGTCACTTAATTGGATGTTGGAATGACAATAGTATTTATTTAGAAATTGGTATTGCTCTTGCCTCCATTCCTTCCAATGGCCATTCCATTTTATTAATTTCAATGCATACCCAACTTATTTAAATTAAACATTCGTATATGACTGTGCCCATTTTCCGTGTGCTCTGGGAGGGCACTGGGGACTAGTGGGTAAGAGGAAGGGTTGCGAGACGTTACTCAGCTGTTCCATTCTCCCCAACTGACATGAAAGAATACAGGGAATGGAGGGGGTGAAGGGCCAACTCATCCCCTCCTGTCCCCAGCTTCAGTGTTGCCCCCAACCTGCAGAGGAAGAGGATTGGGGCTGAAATATTTATTTATTTATTTATTTTATTTATTTAAAACTTATATCCCGCCCCTCCTGCCCAAGGGCAGCTCGGGGCGGTGAACAACACAAAAAAATTAACAATAAAACATTTAAAAATAAATCAACACATTTTAAAACAAATCATAAAAACTCACCCTCCCTCCCAAACCCTACCCACCACCTTACCCCCCCTTGCCAAAAGCCTGGTGGAACAGCCAGGTCTTACACAAACGTCGAAATGACAAGAGGGTGGGGGCCAACCGAGCCTCCTCCGGGAGTGAATTCCACAGCACAGAGGCAGCCGCTGAAAAAGATCTCACATCAGTGGCCACCCGTCTCGCCCGGGGAACCTCCAAAAAGGCCCCCATGGACAATCTCAGGGGCCGCACGGGCACATGGGGAGTGAGGCGATCCCGCAGATAGGCAGGGCCTGGGCCATGAAGGTCTTTGAAGGTCAAAACCAGCACCTTGAACCTAGCCTGGTGCTTTATAGGCAGCCAGTACAGAGCCCGGAGCACAGGTGTCATGTGCTCCTTGTGGCCTACCCCAGTAAGGAGATGGGCCACGGCATTCTGCACCAGCTGCAGCCTCCGGACCAGCTTCTCGGGCAACCCCACGTAGAACACGTTGAAGTAATCCAGCCTCGAGGTGATGAAGGCATGGATGACAGTGGCAAGGTCAGAGTCTGAGAGATACGGCTGAAGCCTCCGGACAAGATGTAACTGCCGAAACGCACTCCTCACCATGGCCACAACCTGAGATTCCAGGCTGAGCCATGAATCAAGGAGCACACCCAGACTCCGTACCTGCGAGACCATAGGAGGGCAAATCCCCCACCCCCAAGAGGAGATTCAACCACTCCCAGGCTCCCCAGGCCCTCACCCACCAACATCACCTCCGTCTTGTCAGGATTCAGCTGCAGATGGCTCAACCTCATCCAAGACCACACAACCAACAGGCACTGGGAAAATAAAGAGACTGCATGGCCTGGGTTGATGGAAGAAGAGAGGTAGAGCTGAGATGAAGGCAAAGTGTGGGTGCATGGAGTCTAAGTTGTAACTGAGCACAATATGTGAGACTCTACAATATCTTTACTGCTAATATGGCATGGAAGTTAAGGCGGGAGGCTTGACTTTCAATTTCCATGCTTTTTAGTGCATGATTGAATTTGCAAGAGCCTCTTCTTGTAAACCGGAGGTTTTTTGACTATGGAATATCCAAGTTGTTTGTTAAATACAAAGTTCCCCTGTGCCCTTGCTCCCTTGCCCCCACACGCCCAAAGCTCCACCCTGCCCTCGCTCCCTTGATCCCCTCTCCAGTGCCCCAAAACCCCCAGGCACAATTGCCCCGAGCCCCGCTCAGGAAAGGGAAAGATGGGAGAAGAGGCAGCAAACAGCGTTCCTCTTCAAAGCAGCCTCACCCCTTTCCATAGGCTAACCTGGGATTTTTCACAACCCAATAACTTTAAAACTACTAATCAGATTTACAAATAAAACACCAAAGGCACCCCCTGGCAGCCTCCTTTAATTTTCTAAAAGGTTAATTCCTCCTCCCCACCAACAGTCAGCCCCTCCACCCTGCCCATATCAAGATGGTTTGACTAAATGAGAAATCAAGCTTGAAAGTGCCGTTTTCAAACTGCGACATCTCAGCCTTTTCCCGATGGATTCAGCTGAAATAGTCTCAGCATGCACTGTTTACCCCAGTGATACTCCACAACAAATCTCACAATCCTAACGCTGATCAGGCCAATTTTAGAACAAATAGAATGTTGGGGCTTTATAATTTAACGTGCAACACACCTTAACTGTTGGAGAGTCCCATACTCTAATAATAAAGAAATATCCCTGTATCTTGTCTTTGATGGTGGCCGAAACCAATGATTTCAGAAGAAATGTACAAAAAACAATTGTATGTGAAGTGATCCATTCTCGGTTAACTCCCAGAGCCTGTATATCTGCTTGCTCTAGCTACCTCAATACTTATAAAGCCATTCATATAGCTATCCATTTAAATAAATGGAAGGGAGTTCAGTCTGCTAGAATCCCATTTTACAGTTCAGTTTGACAACCTAATCTTCAGTTTGCTACGCCCTTCATATAATACTATGATCATCCATAATGGGCTCCCAGGAACTCATCCCAGAATGTCAAGACTCATAACAACATGGTGGTTGGGGTCCCATTTTCTAGGTAGAAAAACTGAAGCATGAAGCAACCTTGCCCCAATGACAGTGACAAGGCCTGGGTATTAGAAATGGCTAGCAAAATAATGATCTGCAGCTAATGTCTGATACTTCTGGATTGTTTGGCAGTTATTCAGTAACTAACTGGTTATTACTGGTTATTATTAACCAGTTATTACTGGTTATTATTAACCACTGAACCGGATTACTGGATAATACCATGAAAGTTAACTGGTTGACCTCATTACCAGGGATCTTTGTTTTCTGTGATTAAAAACAACAAAATTCTAAGATGAAAAAACATAAAAATCTATGGTTTTCCACAAATAAAAAGAAATAATAAATAAAAATTAATTATAAATAAATATAAATTAATATATAAAAAATGTATAGAATATAACAAAATAAGAATGGGTTAAATAGAGCACAGGGAATAGGTAATGGGGGCTGGGTTTGGAGATGAGATGGAGGGGATCTTCCTTGCCATCTAGGTGGAGAAGCCATGGGGGTGGGGGCGTCCGTGGGATGGGCTGGCTGCGGGGAGGGCCACAGCCATTGGGGCTGTGATGGGGCGGGGGATTTATGGTCCCTTGGGGAGGCATGATCAACCTACAAGACAGGACAGGTGTTTGGTGCCCGTTCTTCTCGCTGCCCCCCAGGAAAGAAGTGAGATGGTTCAGGATCAGAGGGCCCTTGGCCTGAAGCGAATGCTATTGAACGTGAGGCCAGTGGTAAATAAAGCAACAACTGTCCAGCAATTAATTCTGGACCAAACAGCTGACCTCGTGTGTATTACGGAAACCTGGCTGGACACTGAATCAGGCCCTATCCTGGCTGATCTTGTTCCAGCTGGGTACTCTGTAGGGCATCAACCCTAGCCAGAGAGGTGGGGTGGGGCTGTAGTCATTGTTTTTAGGCATTCGTGGTCTGTTAGGAAATATCTGGTGCAGTCTATGTGGGTATTGGGGTCCTCCATCTTGTGACTGATTTGGTGGGGGACATATTAAGGGTGTTGCTAGTATACTATGCATCTACCTGTACGGCAGCATCCCTGCACCCTCTGGCAGAGCTGGTGTCAGAGGTGGTACTGCGGTCCCTAAAGACATTAGTCTGGGAGACTTCAATATTCACACTGACACCGCCATTCATGGGGCAGAGCGTGAGTTCATGACAACCATGGACCTGTCTCAAGTGGTCATTGGCCTGACACATTATGGAGGCATACCCTGGTTCTCATTTTCTGCACCGGTCTTAAGGCAGGGGATCCATTAGTGGGGAAAGTATAGCAGTTCCCTTGTCATGGATGGATCATTATCTCCTACAGACCAGTCTCCCGGCGCATTTCTGCCCCCCAGAGAGGTGTGGAACCAGTTAGATTGGTTTGCCCCTGGAGACTAATTGAACCAGAGAGGTTCTGAAATACTCTTGGGGAGTTACCCTCTGATCTTGATTACCATTCGCTCAATGACCTCATGCTGCTCTGGAACACCTTGCTAATGAAGGCCATCGACCGAACGAGTTCGACTCCCAGGCATCCACTTCCTCAGCATCGGCACAGCAGGTCTCCTTGGTTTACTGAGGATCTGCTGCAGCAGGAAGGGTGGCGGTTAGAGCAATGGTGGCATCATTCATGTGCTTAAGCCAACAGATTGCAGCATAAAGCTAGTTTGAAAGCCTGTTCTTTGGCTGTGTGAGCAGCAAAGAAGGAGTTCTTTTCCGCCCTAGTAGCATCTTCAGAGTCTCATCCAGCAGAGCTTTTCCGAGTGGTGAGCGGGCTGGTCGGTCTGGCCTCCCTCCACCTGGAACTGGAACCTTCCAGTGCCCACTGTGACATGTTTGTTGATTACTTCATGGATAAAATCACTCGGATTCACCACAACTTCGATGCTGCAATTAATACAATAGGAGAACCAGAGGCTATGGAAGCCCTGCCTTGTCTGTTTTCATGGGATCTGTTTCAGTGGGTATTGCCTGCTGATGCGGGGGCTGTTCTTGGGGCAGTCAGAACCACCTTTTGTGAACTTAACCCATTCCTGTCCTGGCTGGTCAAGGCAAGCCAGCAGACGCTGGGGCTGTTTCTGGCGGGGGTGGCAAATGCCTTCCTTCAGGAGGGCAGAGTGCCAAGCTACCACAAAGAGAAGATGGTGTGGCCTGTGCTCAAGAAATCATCACTTGACATTGACTTCCACACCAGTTATCAGCCAGTCTCTAACCTTCCCTTTTTAGGCAAGGTTATTGAGCGGGTAGTGGCTCGGCAGCTGCAGAAACATCTGGACCGCATCAGTTTTCTAGATCCTTCACAGTCTGGCTTTTGCCTGGGTTATGGCACGGAGACTGCACTTGTGGCCTTGGTCGATGGCCTCCACTGCTGATCCGCCACTGCTGATTTTGTTAGATCTGTTGGCTGCATTTGATACTGTTGAACATGAGATGTTGGTGACCCACCAGTGGGACTGACCCAGGGTGGGCGGGACTGTTCTTGAATGGTTCCGCCCCTTCCTGGCCAGAAGAACTCAGCAAATAGTACTGGGGGAATTGCTCTTTGTCCCCCCACAACCTCTTGTGTGGAGTCCCACAAGGTTCTATTCTGTCCCCTCTCCTGTCCAATGTGTATATGCAGCTGTTGGGCGAGGTTGTTGGAGGGTTTGATGATCAGCATCATCAATATGCAGATGACATCCAACTCTACCTCTCTTTTTCATCAGATCCAGACCCGGCAGTCTTGATGCTTACCCAGTGTGGGACTGGATGTGGGTGAGCCATCTGAAGCTGAACAAGACAGAGGTCATAATGGTGGGTAAGGTAGTAGTAGTATTTTATTTATAGCTGCAGCCAGATAAAGGTAGGTAAAGCGCTGGGGTGATCATTGATGGGGTGCTCCCTCCACTGGTCCCTCAGATTCATAGTCTGGAGGGTCCTCCTTGACTCTCAGCTCCACCTGAATGCCCAGGTGGGGGTTGTAGCAAGGAGCACATTTTGTCAATTACATCTGGTACGGCGGCTTCGGCTGTATATCTCAGACTCTGACCTGGCCACTATCATCCATGCTTTCATCACCTCAGGACTGTATTATTGTACCACATGGGGCTACCCGTGGTGACGGTCTGGAGACTGCAGTTGGTGCAGAATGCAGCGACCTACCTTCTCTTGGGGACGGGTCGTCATGAGCACATTACACCAGTGCTCCATTCTCTGCACTGGCTGCCGATAGTCTTCTGGGTCCGATTCAAGGTGTTGGTGCTTAGCTATAAAGCCCTATACAGCTTGGGTCCTAGCTATTTTCAGGACTGCCTCACCCCCTGGACTCTGGATTGGCCCCTGCAGTCTACCAGGGGCACCATTCTCGAAGTCCCCCGGGTATTGCTGGGGACAACTATGAAGAGGGTGTTCTCGGCCGCACTGAGGCTGTGGAACGCCCTCCCCACAGAGGCCCACGTGGTCCTGGACTCCTCCTCCTTTTGATGATTGTGAAAGACCTGGCTGTTCCACCAGGCTTTCGGTGAGGCAGATGGGTGGGGAGAGGGGGAGCGTTAGGGAGGAGGGTTTTTTGTTTATTCTGTGGTGCCTCATTATGTGTTTTATATTGCTGTTTTACAATTTTCTATTGCATTTTCTATTGCATATTTTTGTGAATTTGTTGGCTGCCCCGAGCGCTATCAGCAGAAGGGTGCGGGATAAAAATGTAATAAAATAAATGAAATGAAATGCTGAACTTTAGTTTTCCTAGCCACAAAAAAGTTCCATGTGTTCTCCAATTGAGGAAGTGTTCACTAGTGGAAACTGAACCAAATCCACCTCACAGGCTATGCCGGATGTCAGCGTTAGGTCATTATGAACCAGAGAGCAGAACCATGAGACGGGGCAGGAATTATCAGGGAAGGATGGAGAGGATGGGTGGCTGCTATCCTGGGGAGGGGGCACGATAGGGGGCAGGGGACCAGGAGATGAGTCTTACCAGTGTGCCTGAGAAGAACTGGGATGCTCAGGAGCAGACCCAGCTAGAATGCAGGTGGGCAGAGCATTTTGCTCACATGCAGAGAACACATGCACACTGGCTGAGCTTGCTCCCCAGTCTCCCAGCTGTGCCCTGGTGTGAGCCAGGCTTGCTCCCTAATGTGCCCTGAGACCTGCAGCCACCCCGTCAATATTGCAGTGCTCCCCAAGCCACCCTCCTTACGTGCCTTGATGCCTGCACCTGCCCCCCTCCCCTCCCCAGCACTGCATGCCCCTTCAGACTCCCTTCTCTTCCCTTCCACCAGTCCACTGATCCCCTGCCCAAGCAGTTAGACTAGACAGGGCTTGAGCCTGCTCTTACCAGGCACATGGATGCTGTGCACCTGACATGGGATGTACCACCTCCCCATGCAGATGCGGTGTTGGGCACGTGGTGTACACAAAGGGGCCCTATGTGTCATGGCAACCCTGTGAGATACTGGGGTGACTGGTGGCACTTGCTCAAGTTTCTGCACCATGGGGAGAGAGCATTAGCATGAATTCTGACTTGCCCGAAGAAGGGTGCTGTCTCTCCCAAAAGCTTACACATTCTTATCAACAGCTGTTGGTCCAATAAAAAATAACATTTGAACTGCTTCGGCACCATTGCTGATTTTCAAATGTGTTAAGCAGGCAACAGCTATTCTTAAACATGCTGGGTGATGGTGGGTGCTCCTTACATTTTGAAATCAGGCTGTTAAGGTGCCATATCAATAAACGGATAGATTTGCAAAGGTGCACATGGTGCCTAATCCCATTTTTGCCAGCCAACCTTAAGTGGGACTTACCCTACTCCAGATACCAGTGTTAGGCTGGTTGCTCTGGCGCATGCAGTGCACAGTGTCTGGGGAGAAGGGGTCCACCAGTGCAACGGCACCACTGCTGCCCTTACGCGGGTGCAATGGGACAGCTGGATCACAGTCTAAAGATTCTCTGTAAAAATGGAAATTTCACATTTTCCCATGGCAAATGGATTACTAGGATCCCTGTTCGTTACCGTATTACCACATAAGTGAATGCTACCATTAGTCCTCTAAAACTAGGCCCAGAGGGAGACAGGGAGTTTGGTGTGGAACTCGTTCTCTCCGGATTTTTGTCTCCGTTCCTCCCTCCTTACCTTCAAAAAGCACCGGAAAACATATTTATTTTCTAGGTGCTTTTAGAATCCACTACTGGTTCCCTTAGTTGTACTCCATCCTCCATTTTTCCTTCCCCATCTTAAACTATTTTATTACTGTTTTAAATTGTTTTAGATTGTTTTATACTTTTATATTGTTTTATGTTCTGTGAAGCGCTCTGAGTGCCATGCGGGGTGGGGGTGCTATACAAATAAAATAAAATAATAATTATTATTATTATTTTATTTGTTTTCAGGTGCTTTTTGAAGGTAAGGAGGGAAGAACTGAGACGAACATCTGGAGGGAATAATAATAATAATAATAATAATTAAAAAAAATAGAAAAGGAATTATGAGCAAACAGTAATGCAGTGAATGCTTATCACAGTAAACAGTAATATGTGGTATTGGAATAAATTGGTATTCCGGTTAACATCTGCAATGGATCTGGCCCAGAGAACAAAACATCCCCAGTTACTTGTTTTAGCTCTACTGGGTATAGCAGGTAAGGCCATAATGACACAGGTGTTATACCAGGTCAGACCAATGGTCCCTCCAGCCCAACATCCTGCTTCTGACAGTGGCCGCTGTCTGTCTCCTGACTCTTAGGGTGTTAACAGACGTCCATGCTGAACGTTATCCCTACCGGGGGGGGTGGGGTGGAGGGGAAGGAGAGCATCCCCTGACTCTCTGAACTAAAGCCATGGGAAGAAACATCCCCGTGGCCTGACTTGGGCAGAGGGAGGAGGAGCAACGTATGGCCAGTGGCCACACTCCTGGTGTCACGCCCCCCTTCACCATGATGGGCAGCCATAGCTGGTTGCCATAGCAATCCCCCACACTGGGAGGAGCCAGGGCTGAGAACAAACATTCCCACTCAGTTCTGCCCGCTCCGGTCCAGCTAGGCCACAACTGGGCATGGACTGTGGGGCCCACATTTCCGCCCCAGCCACCACCCCGGGTGGGGTTTGTTCCAGGCGCACATCTGGCAAGCCCAGAACAAACATTAAGGCATCACGCTGGCCAAGTCGGGCCAAAGTGGACTGAACCGGGCCAGTGTGATGTCTGTTAACACCTGTAGACCTATTTCCTACCCACATGGGTATTTTGTGTTCCTACATTTGTTCTAAATTTTGGGCTCTTTTCCCCCCCCTGTACAAACCCTTTCATCGGCCGGTCTGAATAAAATTTACATGGCACATTGCTAACTGTTGTGATGAGATAATTCTTTGTATTCCAAAAGTACCAGAGATATTTTGTGCTCCTGTGGGTCTTCTAGTAAGAACTAATTTCTTTATTGAACCTCAAAACAAAGAGTCACGTATGGGCAAGGTAAATAGCTATAGCACACAGTAGACCTGCCCCTGAACTGCTTAAATGATACTCCAGTCCTCTTGAAATTGTTTGCTTTTCCCTTGTGCCCCCTTTGAGTGAATAACAGGAAAATGGAAGCTACTAGGACCGTAGGGAAGAATGTAATGAATCACAATGTTCTGTGTGTTACATTATATAAATCCTGCTTTTTTCAAATGATGATGATGATTAAATAAAAAAATTAATAATGCTTAAAGTTCTGTTTAAGAATGATCAATTTCCAATTTGATAGACTTACCATCCTGTTTTCTTCAAAAATAAACTTGAGACAAATCCTTCCAACTGAAATGAACTTACCTGCCACCAAAAAAATGGATTAAAAAAAAATATATATTTTGAAGCTGGCAGTGATTCATGTATTGTAGACACCCTAAAGAGGCCTGAATTTCAAATTAGTCTAGAGAGTCTGCTTGCCTTGATGGTCCCAGAAAGAGAGAGTTCAAACATAAGAAAGTAGTTCAGAACTCCATATGGTATCTGTTATTTGACAAATGTCTGCTGATGAGACCATTCTAGCTTTTGGGCCGTTTATGGCCTTTCCTGAGACAGTCAAAACTATAGACAGGAATGGAGGATAGGTGTTTTCAAACCTGTGTGTCCACGTGCAGGTGTGTGTAGACATATAGGAAATCAATTCTTTTGGAGGGAGCATTAGCATGAATTCTGACTTGCCCGAAAAAGGGTGCTGTCTATCCCAAAAGCTTACACATTCTTACCAACAGCTGTTGGTCCAATAAAAAATAGCATTTGAACTACTTCGACTCCATTGCTGATTTTCAAATGTGTTAAGCAGGCAACAGCTATTCTTAAACATGCTGGGTGATGGTGGGTGCTCCTTACATTTTAAAATCAGGCTGTTAAGGTGCCATATCAGTAAACTGATAGATTTGCAAAGGTGCACATGGTGCCTAATTACTGTTGCCTTCCCGTCCCTTTTGTTTGTTTGTTTGCTTTTATCTAAGAGTCTTTTGAAATCTACCCAACAGGGGCTTATTTTAGGGTCCAGCTTGTTTTGAAAAAAGCCTACTTCTAAGGATGAGGAACTCTTTCAATTGCAAGTGTAGCCTTCATGAGCAGTCACGTAAACTGTGAATGCTAGATTCTCTTACATTTCTGTGCCTGCTCATAAGAGTGGAGCCAGCAGGCAAAAGTGAAGCCAGCGATGTGACATGCATGCCTGAGAACAAAAAGAGAAGCCAATAACTATAATTTCAGCTTTACTGGTCTTGATGTTTACTGAATCTGACATGTCTGTAAACAGTCTAATATTTTGGGGCCATGTCTTCTAAGTTCCATAATGCAAGGGCAGTAGCAAAAGTACTTAGAAGGACTGAAAAACTTGTGCAACTTCCAGCTAGTTCTCAATATTAGAGCTGAAAGAGATATTGTCAGAAATGAATACGTCCATCAAACATGTGCCATTTGAACCGAGCCCGACAAAGTGGATAATAATAACCACTGTTCCTGTTTTGTTAGATTTCTCTAAGTTATTTTGGGTATTTTGGTTCAGTTGTTCAATCATTTTGGTATTTTACAACTGATCAACTTGGTTTTGGCACTGTTAGTGCTAATGTGTATACTCAAATTGTTGAAACTAACGAACCAAAATAGCCATACTGTGAATAATTAAAATAGAAAAACAAAGTAATCGAACCAGAGTATCCAAATCAGCAGAGCGTGTGAACACCTATTTTGGATGTGAACATTATTTGAATGGCAGATTCATAGAGTTGGAATGTATGTCAGGGTTGTCTAAGCCAACCCCCTACTTTGGTGCAGTAAATCGGCCTATTTGTGGAGTAGCCAAAAATGTTGTTAATATCCACAAATTTTTCTTAAAAAAACACATCATCATCAAAAAACTACTGTTAATCTCAGCTATACTTAACATGGCTAATAACTATGGTTAAAAACAGATGTGACAGCAGCAGGCTGTGGCCCGCTTTGGACCAGACCTCACCTGGTTGTGCAGGCACTGCCAGATGTAAGTCAGGGATTGCTCCAGGCCGTGTTAGCAGCTAGACCAGGCTCTGACCTTGGAAAACCTTTGAAGTCACAGCCCAGGATATGGCTCGGGTTACCATATTTGTTTGGGCTGACAAACACAGCCTGGTGCAGGGACTGTCATGGTTGGCGTTCTTTTTCTGCCAGTTAGGATGGCAGTCCAGTTAAGCAGACTCACCTACTTGGAAAAAATCAGATCAAGCCATTTTTAAATGTTGGAAAATATAGACTGGAGTTGCCCTAGCTCATACAAAAATATCCAGAATCAGTGACAAAGTTAGTTAGGGTTCATAATACCAAGTATTTTGCAACCTGGCAGGATTGCAGTCTACTAGCCTATGAGATGTTCACCAGGACTCAGGAGAGAGATACTTTCTGCACATGGTTTCATAGTAAGAAGATTTCTTCTATTTCCTTGTGGCCAACTAACAGTAAATATGCACACATCTAATAGAGAGCCATGTGATTCATATAGCACAAGGTTCGGAGGAATGTGTGTGTGACGATTTGGCTCACTTGAATTACATGGGGATATTGTGAAGGCCAGCAGAATAACTGGGCTCAAAAAGGATGAGGTAAGTTCTTAGAGGATAGATCCATATATAACACCTAATCAAATGGATCAGGAGATAAGACTTCTGATTGCCAGAAGCTGAGAGGGAATGATTTGTTTTATAATTTGTTTTATATGGATCACTTGTTGTATACCTGCTTAGGAAAGAGCCAATAAGGGATTCTCTGATGTCCTCGGTCACAGTGCTGCAGGATGTGTTTGGGATGCCAACTGGCCAGCCTAGATTGTTGGGATACTTGTCTCTCCGCTCTGCCTTGCTGATTGAAGTCCTGGTTATGTTCTGAAATTTTTGCTTTTGTCCCAAAATTTTCAAGACTAGTATTTGCATGACTTCCGTTAAAATCACAAAAGTTCAATTGCTTATAAAATTGGGATCTTTTATCCAATCCTTCTGAAGATTGGCAGGGATGATCCCTTGTGTAAGGGGTACAATCTGTCGAAACCTCATTCAACATACAGGGGAAGCAAAGAAGTTACAGCCAGAAATGCATGAACAAACCATGATGCTTATAGAATCAGGACCCTTTAGCCAATCATTCTGAAATTTGGTAGGGACGATTCCTCTGGTGAGTGCTACAGTCTATCCAAACCTCATGCATGGACAAAAAACAAGGAAATTAGTCTGAAATTTGTCCCAAAAATTCATTTTAAAGAAAAAAATTGTTTTGTTTTCCAAAATTTTGGAACTTTTTAATTTTTATTATTGCAACAATGAAAACGAAAATGGAAAATGAAAACAATTTGCCCACCCCTAACTAATATTGTAGGCAGGATGTTGGTCTATATCATCAGTGCGGAACTTTTTCCCTTCTAGGGACCATTTTGAATAGCAGTACAAGCTCCAAGGGCTGTATGGAAGCCAGGAGTGGGGGTACTTGAGAGTTGCACTCAGGAAGAGAAGTGTCCAGATCATGGCTCTAAAACATGGATCTTCTCTCTTGTCATCGAGTTCATGCTCTCAACTCCCTTACCATGAGCTCTGTTTTTCCATGCTTAGGTGCTGGAACTGGATGGAGAGACTGGATCTAGCAGCTGGAAGAGGGTTAAATAAAAACTTGCCACATACTTCATTTGGCCTCTAGGCCTGAGGTTACATACCCTTGGGCTAGAAAGGCCATTGATCTGACCCAGTATGACAGTTATGTTTCTTTGAGTTTGTCTCATCCGCCATTTTTCTGGTTTTGTCCTCTGTGCCTCAGGTTTTGTATACAAAACAGGATACACAGTTGTGTAACCCCTGAGGATAGTTGGGTGCATGCATGCTGCATCTTTTAAATGTGGCGAGGTCTACAGTAAGCAATTGCCAGTTTATGAGTTGAAGCTGATGCAACATGTGTGTGAGAGACATTGTGCCCTTTCAATGGAAGTTCTACTTTTCTCGTTCTTTGACATTGCTCATAATCTAAAGTAAATATCTTTGTGTAAGGCGTGTGAAACCTAAACTCTGACGAATTTGACTTCTGCTAGATCTATTGCCAAAATCCTAGGAAAGAAATTTGTTTGCTTCTTCAGGATAAATCTTTAATTGGTTGCCCTCTTAATGCTGTTTCTGGACCCAAGGAACTCCCTATGGATTATTTTTTTTCTTCATTTTTAATTAATTATCTGCAATGTAAATTAATGCACAATAGCATGTTTGAGAAAGTTCAGAGGAATGGCTGTCTAGCTCTAAATTAAGATTCCTTCGTCAACAGTTTCACTGCAGCTAAACTAGATATTTCCTAATACAAAGCCCTGGTCCCTCCTTGATATTATTTTGCGGTAGTAAAGAAAGAAACCACTGCTTCATAATGCTAAGCACTCCAGTGGGAAACACAAACAGAGTGCATAAAGCAAAGCATTCATTTCATGAGGTTTTATTAAAAGGTTTCACCTCTAAATTGAACTGTCATACACTGTTGGGAAACTTTTTACCACAGTTTATTTTAACTATGTAAAAAAACATTAAAGGAATGAAATTTCTGCAGCTTTTCATATAACGGGCATGACCTCTCACACACACTACCAGCAATCTATAGTACATTTAATCAAATTGGTTGGAAAGTAAAATCATGACCATATGTTTTTTTCGCTTTCACCCAATTCTCAGAATGACCCTAACCTTGTTAAAATGCCTCAGATTTCTGTGTATCTCCACAGCAAGCTCTTTGGAGTTCACTCTGAGAAAACTACAGTGCATGATTAAAAGATATCCTCCAGATGAGAAGGACGTTCCGTAATTTATAAATCATTCATTTGTGACATAGCTTTATACAGCTTTTCAAGGAATGCATTAACTGCTTTTGCAGTTTCCTCAAATGTTGCTTTCAGTCGACAGTGTCATAGGTCATTACCAGTTTTTCCCTTATGTAAGCAATTCCCACTTTCTATTAAAAATACTAATTTCCACCCCACTACAGCATCTTTTGAAGTAGCATGTGTATATATATATATATTTTTTAAAAAGTCACAAGTTGCTTTGAAATATTAAAGGAATATATTTAAGTGAAGGGCTTTCAGGCAGGTTTTTTTTCTGTATTCCTGATGACAGAAAGATTTTAGCCTACAAAGTCAATAGTAAATTTTATTAAAGTCATTATTTTCCTGTTACAGTCCTTGTGCTTTAAATAAACTATAGCTGACAATACTGTCTTCCATATTATCATGCTGTAGAATAGCCTTTCTTTATTACCACAGGGACAACTCATTTAGAACTTTGAACGTGTTTCTACACTGGAGTGGCTCGTTGGCCGCACTGGCCCATGGCTGTTCTTGATTAATACCTTTATTGTTAGAGCTTTTTCCATTTTCCTTTTGAAGGTGGGGTTGGAGGGAGAAAATGAACTTGCAAACCCAACATGTTCCTGATAAAGATAAATATTGAGCTGAAATGGGTACTTAATCTAGTACCCATGGGTAATATCTGCATTTCTAGGTACTACACCAAGTACCCAATGGGTCACCCAGATACTGATTTTGGTTCCTAGAAACCTGAAAAGTTGGTAACTTCTGGTACGGATTTTCCAATTTCCAATCAGTATATCGGGTCAGAAAACCAAAAAATTGGGATGGAAATAAAAAAACTCAGGACTGCAAGTTGACTTTCTGGTGCCAGAAATTGACTTTCCAGCACGGAATATCAATAAATACGTGTCAGAAATTGATAAGGAAGTTGAAAATTTGTACCAGAAGTTGACATTCTGGGACCGTAAGTCGACACTCTAGGACACCCGCTACCGAATCAGGTCAAAATTGGTTTCCAATCAGTACCCAATGTTTTGGGGTCAATTCAGGAACTGAAAATTCATTGGGTATACACGTTTTTTGCAGGTACTCGTTTCAGCTCTAACTCTACCCCAACCATATGAAACCTATCTCAGTCTTCCCATATTAACAGGGCTATGACAGCTTGGGTAGCTTGCCATGAACCAAATTCTCCATTACCTCATCTGAGAATAGAGTGTTACTCCAGTTAATCATTTCTTTTTCCAATGGGAAAAGGACTTGCCCAGCGCCACTCATGAGTTGTTGTCTAAGACAAGGTTCTCCCAGGTCCAGGTTCAACACTTTATCCAGCTGGGTCAATAGGCTACAATTACTTTTGGCACATCGCTTGGTGCTAATGATAGCGCTGTTCTGGGTTTTGAGTGTTATCTCCAGGCTTGTGGTTGCCCTGATTTCCCCAGGTTATCCACATTTGTGTCTCTATATTAGTGGTGGGCATTACAAATTCAGATTAATCCATAACTACTCAGAACAGGCAGTTACAGATTAATCCGAACCAAACAACAACAGTGGCAAAACGCGCCCATTGTGGTTCACTTTTAAATCTATACAAAATATAAAAAATAATAATAAAAATTTGAAAAATCACTGTGCATGTGCAAAATGGCTGCAGGACGGTTCTGCATACAAACCCTTTTTCAAAATGGTGGTGACAGTGGGTGAAAACAGACATGACACTAACCACCCTTTAACCACCCTTGGTGGTTATTTATGCATGTTGCAGGACTGTATTGGTGCCCTATGCAGCCCTGCAGCATGCATAAATAATCACCAAGGGTGGTTAAAGGGTGGTTAGCATCATGTCTGTTTTCACCCAGTATTGCCATCATTTTGTAAAAGGGTAGCCAGTCGGCACATGTGCACATGCACAGACCAGCTGCCCTTTTCTAAAATGACAGCGATGTTTCCACCACCATTTTGGAAAATGGTGCATATGTGCAGAACGGTCCGGCAACCATTTTACGTATGTGTAATAATTTTATTATTATTATTATTATTATTTAAGCTATAGAGTAATATAATTACAAGGCTGGAAGGTACATCAAGGGTCATCTAGTCCAGCCCCTGCACCACTGCAGAACCAGATACAAATCCATACTTAAATCCATAAATTGCAGATACCGATTCACAATGGATCTGAATTCACAATTTAAACCGAATGACCACCTTTACTATATATGTATATGTAATTATGCAGTCATGAATATACATATATTCATGATAATAACGATACTTTTATTTTATAGCACCTCACCCCTGGCAAAGGGTGCTTGGAGCACTACACAGTCATAAAATACAGTAATAATACAATATAAAACACCATAGTCCATATAAAACGATTTAAAATGGTACGGTAAGGAGGGATGATAGAATACACTGAGGGGAAACCAACAGAGGGCTCTAAAAGTGCCTGTTGAATATGTAAATTCCAGGTGCTTGTTAAAGGTGAGGAAGGAGGAGCTTGAGATGAAGAACTGAAGGGAGTTCCACAATGAGGGGCCTGCCCCAGCAAAGGTCCAATCCGCCGACTTAAGGCACGATGGCAGGATCCTCATACAGCAAGTGGCTTCTGAGTGCAGAATCCCATCAGGGCGATGCTCCAGGAGCATTTCTGTTAGTGCAATGCCAGGGGTAGTCAGGAAAGAAAGAGTGGAAAGGTGGAACTACTCCACTTAGTGGGCCTGAAACGAGAAATCTCGACGAGTGCTACTTCCATCACTCTGAGATTTGCCTAAGGCTGAAACTTACTGGCTTTCCCGCCCCCCCCGACCACCCACCACCAACCCCGCCCAAAACCCCCACAGGGCACAGGACAGCACAGCAGCAGGGACAGGTGGACGAGGAGGCTGGAGTGGAGGTGCCCAGCCAGCGGGTAGAAGACCCAGGTGAGGCACATGGATAGGGTGGGGGCACACCCGGGGCCAGGGAGTGGGACCCGGGACACAGGGAGCTGGAGGGAGGGGGCCGGGCAGGAGGGCGAGGCCCCGGGGCTGACCCAGGGGGGACATGCACCCCGGGGACCCATGCCCTGCCTTGAGGTGGGTGTCCTGGACCCCACATCACCCATCTCCATTTACCCTACAGAGCAACCCAAGCACCCGCAGCCACCCGGGTCCGTGCCCCCGGCACAGCGCATGAGGGAGTACCAGGCGTGGGCCTGGCGCCGGAGGGAGGAGCAGGCAGAGGACATAGTCTGGACAACAGCGAAGCAGGGGGAGTGGATGATCGTGGCCGTGGACCGCATGGAGGCGGCCATCGAATGCTCCCTGGAATGGGTGGAGGTTTGGGACATGAGGCTCCGGGCAGAGGTGCGCCTGGAGCGGAGGTGGGACTGCTGGGAACATAGGAGGCAGGTGGAAGCCCTAGGGCGGCTGGAACAGGCCATCGCAACAATGGTGTGGGAGCACTCGGCGAAGCTCGACAGGTCCCATGATATTGAGACCTCCCTGCTCCTGCACGCGGGTACCATGTGTGCCTATGTGATGGCAGCCGCCCCCCCCGGGCACCCTGCCTGCCCTGGGCCCAGTGCCTGGCCCCTCGGCACCCCCTCCCCCACCCCAGCTGGGGCTGCGCATTCAACCCCCTGTACCCCCAGGCCTCAGGAGGGTCCAGCTGCTGTGGGGGACCCCTCCGGGCCTGGCTACTCCCTCCCTCGCACCACCGCCTGCCCCTCCTGCCCCTCCAGGCTACGAGACTGGCCAGGACACAGCTGGGGACAGTGACAGTGGGGGGGAAGTGAGCTCCCAGAGCTTGGTGGCACAAGCCGAGGGGCCGGCCCTGGACACGCAGGGGCTGGAGGGGACAAGGGGGAAGGGGGAGGACCATGTGATGGAGGAGACACCATACACGGGTGGTGGTGGTGGGGATGTGCGGGACGGTTGTTGTCACGGTGTCTTAATAAAAGTGTTTCACGTGGTCTGGTCTCCTGGTGTCCTTTAAAGGGCCCTTGGGGGGGGGGAAGTCTGTTCCGGGCATGACCCGGGACCCTGGGGAAGGGTGGGAGGGGCGCTCCCTCATGCCTCGGCCTCCCGGCTTATATGCCTGGCCAGGGCAGCCCAGATGCGCTTAGCATAATGATACTCCCTCGGGTTGTCTGCATTCATGTAAAGGGGCACTGGGCCAGGGGGCCGATGTGGCTCGGGGTACTCCAGGGCTGCCCCCTCGGTCTCTCACACGATGTGCAGCACACAGCATGCACCTATCACCAGGGCAGAGGTCTCCACAGTGTAGTCCAGCTGGCCAGCGAGGCTCCTCCAGCACTGCTTGAGGGCCCCGAACACCCGCTCCACCACAGTCCGGCTCGAACACAGGCGGGAATTGTACAGCACCTCCACAGGGTTGTGGGCGACTGGGTACACCTTCATCAGCCACCGGGTGAGGGGATAGGCCGGGTCCCCCAGGATACAGGGGGGCATGAGCACCCCCTCGATCCTGGTCATCCCCATGTCTGCAAAGTCACCCTGGACCATCCGGGCATAGAAGGGGGAAGATGGTCATGATCCGGGCATTGTGACTGCGGCCAGAGTGGCCCGTGAAGATGTCTATGAATATTCCCCAGTGGTCCACAACCGCCTGCAGCAGCAGGGAGTCATACCCGTGCCTGTTGACATACTCCGTGGGCTCCCCGGCGGAGGGACGAAGGATCTCTATGTGGGTGCCATCCACGGTGCAGTTGGGGAAGCCTCCGGCTGCGAAGCCAGCCATCACAGCCCTCTGATTGACCAGCTGGATCGCGCTGTCCAGGAGCACGCCCTCCACAGCCTCACAGACATCCCGGAGGATGCAGGCAATGGTGCTCAGGCTGACCCCAAAGTGCTGGAAGACAGTCCGGCAGGAGTCGGGCGTTGCTAGGGCCCAGACCCCAATGGCCACCCGCTGGACCACGGGGAAGGGGGTCCTTATGGGGGTGTTCTGGCGCTCCAGCCAGGGCGCGAGGAGCTCTGCGAGCCGCAGCAGGGTAAGCTTGTCCATCCTAAAGTGGGCCCTCCACTCCACCTCATCCCACTGGCGCAGCACCCTGGCCCACCACCCCTGTGCCCGCTGTGACCCACAGCCACCTGTCAATGGGCATAGCGAGCATGGCAGCCTGGCACGTGGTCTCCCTCTGACACCGGAGTTGCCCAGTTGCCTCTCAGATCGCCACTGGCCTGCTCCGACCCCGCATCACGGCCTGCTGCTCTGCCCCGGACAGCCTCTGGGCCCTGAGCCAGGCCAGGGTGCATCTCTAGCTGTGGTGGGCCCTGCGCACCCCTGTGCCACTCCAGGTGGCGGTAACCCGCAGGCAGCGGTAACCCGCAGGCGGGTGCCCAGGTGCACCTCTGTGCTAAAGATGCACAGCTGGTTGGTGTGGGCATGATGCCACTCAGCTGCAAGCGTAAGGTGCATCCAGTAGGTGGCCGCCCTGTCCCCCTCCATGGTGTTGGCAGCCTGACCGGTCCTGGCTGAGGTCGCCCAGTGCCCTTCCCCCAGCTACCTGGGCCTTCCACAGCAGGGTGGGTGGGCGGGCCTGGGTGCCACAGGTGCGCTGTTGGGTGCACCTGCTGCCCCTGCATGGGACCTCGCGCACAGACAAGCACGCGCCCGGGCGCTCCGGTTGCAGGTGCATGCCTTCAGCCATCACCTGTTTGCTACACCGTGTCCTTGGTGGCCTGATTAGAGTCTGGCTGTCCTGCCTGGGCACTTGTTCCCTGCAGCTGTGCCGGGCCTGCAGCCCACGCCTTGCTCTGTTGCTATACAATGTCGCTTGTCCCTGCCCCCCCCCAGAACACCACCACCACCCCCAGCCCTACATGGAATGTGTACCCCCCTGTCCATGGTGTTATTCTCCCTGTCTTGCTGGACAATGGCTGGCTGTGCTTTCATGGGGCTCCTGCTTCAACCCCAATGGGGCCCCCCATAACTGGACCTTCTGCGAGACCATGTCCCTGTGTAACCTGTGGCATACCCCGGCTGTGCAGTTGCTCCTGGGCTGCGCGGACAGCCAGTCGGGTGCTTTTGCGAGCCTGAGCTCTGGCCTTCGTTACTTCGGCTATAAGGCGAGCGCCCGTGATTGCAGGCTGCATGCTGAGATGCTGGGGCTGGTTCCCTTCCTGGTTGGGCGCATCCTGGTGAGGAGGTGCTCACATGTGGCCTGGTCCGCAGTAGAGATGGTGTCTGCCCTGTCTGTGTGCAGCCTGGCCGCCTACAGGGTCTGCCTTGCGGAGGGGGGGTCCTGCCTTGGCTGTGTCGTACTATGGTTGTGTCCACGGGACCCGTGGGTACCAGCGCTCTCGTGGGGCGGTGTATCATCGGCTGTTGGAGCTGGGTCAGCTTCCGAGGTCCCCTGCTGCTGACTTCTGCATGTCTGAGCCTACTGCGGCGGAGCTGTCGGCGCTGTCGGGCGTGTGGTCCCCTTTGGATGTGCAGCAGGGCTTGTCCATGCAGGATCCTTTCGAGGCTTACTACCTGATCACCCAGCACATGTCCTTGTTGGGGTACCGCCGGGGCATGAGCCATTGGCCCCACCTCATTCACCGTGCAGGGCACCCGGGCCCAGACTCCTCTGTGGCCCCCAGAAGCTGGTTGTGAGTCCCCCTGTACCCCCCAGCCTCATGCCCCCGTGCGGACTCCCACCCCTGCCCTGGGGCCGTGCTCCACTGCCTGCACCNACTCCCTCGGGTTGTCTGCATTCATGTAAAGGGGCACTGGGCCAGGGGGCCGATGTGGCTCGGGGTACTCCAGGGCTGCCCCCTCGGTCTCTCACACGATGTGCAGCACACAGCATGCACCTATCACCAGGGCAGAGGTCTCCACAGTGTAGTCCAGCTGGCCAGCGAGGCTCCTCCAGCACTGCTTGAGGGCCCCGAACACCCGCTCCACCACAGTCCGGCTCGAACACAGGCGGGAATTGTACAGCACCTCCACAGGGTTGTGGGCGACTGGGTACACCTTCATCAGCCACCGGGTGAGGGGATAGGCCGGGTCCCCCAGGATACAGGGGGGCATGAGCACCCCCTCGATCCTGGTCATCCCCATGTCTGCAAAGTCACCCTGGACCATCCGGGCATAGAAGGGGGAAGATGGTCATGATCCGGGCATTGTGACTGCGGCCAGAGTGGCCCGTGAAGATGTCTATGAATATTCCCCAGTGGTCCACAACCGCCTGCAGCAGCAGGGAGTCATACCCGTGCCTGTTGACATACTCCGTGGGCTCCCCGGCGGAGGGACGAAGGATCTCTATGTGGGTGCCATCCACGGTGCAGTTGGGGAAGCCTCCGGCTGCGAAGCCAGCCATCACAGCCCTCTGATTGACCAGCTGGATCGCGCTGTCCAGGAGCACGCCCTCCACAGCCTCACAGACATCCCGGAGGATGCAGGCAATGGTGCTCAGGCTGACCCCAAAGTGCTGGAAGACAGTCCGGCAGGAGTCGGGCGTTGCTAGGGCCCAGACCCCAATGGCCACCCGCTGGACCACGGGGAAGGGGGTCCTTATGGGGGTGTTCTGGCGCTCCAGCCAGGGCGCGAGGAGCTCTGCGAGCCGCAGCAGGGTAAGCTTGTCCATCCTAAAGTGGGCCCTCCACTCCACCTCATCCCACTGGCGCAGCACCCTGGCCCACCACCCCTGTGCCCGCTGTGACCCACAGCCACCTGTCAATGGGCATAGCGAGCATGGCAGCCTGGCACGTGGTCTCCCTCTGACACCGGAGTTGCCCAGTTGCCTCTCAGATCGCCACTGGCCTGCTCCGACCCCGCATCACGGCCTGCTGCTCTGCCCCGGACAGCCTCTGGGCCCTGAGCCAGGCCAGGGTGCATCTCTAGCTGTGGTGGGCCCTGCGCACCCCTGTGCCACTCCAGGTGGCGGTAACCCGCAGGCAGCGGTAACCCGCAGGCGGGTGCCCAGGTGCACCTCTGTGCTAAAGATGCACAGCTGGTTGGTGTGGGCATGATGCCACTCAGCTGCAAGCGTAAGGTGCATCCAGTAGGTGGCCGCCCTGTCCCCCTCCATGGTGTTGGCAGCCTGACCGGTCCTGGCTGAGGTCGCCCAGTGCCCTTCCCCCAGCTACCTGGGCCTTCCACAGCAGGGTGGGTGGGCGGGCCTGGGTGCCACAGGTGCGCTGTTGGGTGCACCTGCTGCCCCTGCATGGGACCTCGCGCACAGACAAGCACGCGCCCGGGCGCTCCGGTTGCAGGTGCATGCCTTCAGCCATCACCTGTTTGCTACACCGTGTCCTTGGTGGCCTGATTAGAGTCTGGCTGTCCTGCCTGGGCACTTGTTCCCTGCAGCTGTGCCGGGCCTGCAGCCCACGCCTTGCTCTGTTGCTATACAATGTCGCTTGTCCCTGCCCCCCCCCAGAACACCACCACCACCCCCAGCCCTACATGGAATGTGTACCCCCCTGTCCATGGTGTTATTCTCCCTGTCTTGCTGGACAATGGCTGGCTGTGCTTTCATGGGGCTCCTGCTTCAACCCCAATGGGGCCCCCCATAACTGGACCTTCTGCGAGACCATGTCCCTGTGTAACCTGTGGCATACCCCGGCTGTGCAGTTGCTCCTGGGCTGCGCGGACAGCCAGTCGGGTGCTTTTGCGAGCCTGAGCTCTGGCCTTCGTTACTTCGGCTATAAGGCGAGCGCCCGTGATTGCAGGCTGCATGCTGAGATGCTGGGGCTGGTTCCCTTCCTGGTTGGGCGCATCCTGGTGAGGAGGTGCTCACATGTGGCCTGGTCCGCAGTAGAGATGGTGTCTGCCCTGTCTGTGTGCAGCCTGGCCGCCTACAGGGTCTGCCTTGCGGAGGGGGGGTCCTGCCTTGGCTGTGTCGTACTATGGTTGTGTCCACGGGACCCGTGGGTACCAGCGCTCTCGTGGGGCGGTGTATCATCGGCTGTTGGAGCTGGGTCAGCTTCCGAGGTCCCCTGCTGCTGACTTCTGCATGTCTGAGCCTACTGCGGCGGAGCTGTCGGCGCTGTCGGGCGTGTGGTCCCCTTTGGATGTGCAGCAGGGCTTGTCCATGCAGGATCCTTTCGAGGCTTACTACCTGATCACCCAGCACATGTCCTTGTTGGGGTACCGCCGGGGCATGAGCCATTGGCCCCACCTCATTCACCGTGCAGGGCACCCGGGCCCAGACTCCTCTGTGGCCCCCAGAAGCTGGTTGTGAGTCCCCCTGTACCCCCCAGCCTCATGCCCCCGTGCGGACTCCCACCCCTGCCCTGGGGCCGTGCTCCACTGCCTGCACCCTCCCTGATGTCCCTGCCATACTGCCGTGCTGCCTGCCTCCCAGGGTGCTGCTGCCCCTGCCTGTGGCTCTGGGCCCCCTCCAGGCTCCCCCCTTCCTGCCTCTGCACCTGCTGGATCCCTCTGTGGTTGCCCTCTCCAGCGCCTCGGTCCGACTCTCTGCTCAGCCTTCCCGAACCCCCTGGGTCCTGCTGACTGTCCTTGGCCGCCTGCGCTCCCTCTGGCGCCCCCCCCCTTGGGTGCCTGTGTGACCGCGGGGTCACGGGACCCCCGGACTGCCCCTCCCGCCTTCCTCCCGGGGGTGTGTGTGTTTGTGACTTTGGACCTGCTGCACTGCAGCAGCTCTCCTGCCTGCCCTCCATCGCCCCCTCGCCGGCATGAGGGTCTGTGTGTGCCCCCTGGACAGTTCCCGGACCGCTCCCTGTTCCATGTGGGTGCTTGCTGTGCCCTTGTCCCAAGCTCCTGTGGCCCCCCATTCCAGGACTGCCTGAGTTGCTGTGGGGATGCCCGTGTGGACTGTTCTGCTATGGGGGTTGTGTTTGCCGGTGCCTGTGTCCTGCCCTGCCCCTGTGCTGTGTCCCCACCACTTCCCTGTTCCATGCCCCCCCTGGTGCCCGGTGTGCCTTGCGTGGTGCCCGGGCGCCCGTGTCCCCCCTTCCCTTCCCTTCCTTTCCCTTCTGTGTCTGTGTGCGTGCCCGGGCATGTGTTTGTGCTGTGTGTTCCACTGTGCCCCTGTTGTCTGTGTGCCTGTTGTGTGTGGTACCTGGCTGGCTCTTCTCCCTCTCCCCCCTCCCTTCCCATTTCCCTTGTGTGGGCATTCCCTTTTGTGCCTTCTGGCTTCATTTGCTCTCAGGTGGCCATGTCTGTGTCCCGCCCCTACCCGGTGCCTTGTGGGTGTTTTGACCATGGCTGGGAATCGGCGTCACGTCTGTTGTGCTGTCCTGGCCCGTGAACCGGCAGCCCGATTCCCTGCTGTGGTTCCGGTCCCGTCACATCTGTTTGGGGCGTTTCTTGACCACGGGGGGTGGTGGTTCAATTCATCCCCGCCGGGAATCCACTGTGGTGAACCGGCTGCCCGTAATGTCTGAAATCACCATATGTTTCTCCTTTTATTCTTTCCACCAGGTACCTGGATTAGCGATGCCTGGTTTCCTCCTAACACAAAAACGATGCTCAATGTAAGTCACTGGGTTTCTTCAGCTATGAAAGTGGCCATATTTTTAGTGCAAATGAACCTGAGTGCAGAATCCCATCAGGGCCAGTAGCCGGCTTCTGTCTGTGCAAAGTCGAAGGTAGTCAGGAGAGGAAAGGTGGAATTCCACTTGGTAGGCCTGAAACACGAAATCTTGGTGAGTGCTGCTTCCATTGAAAGCACTGCAGGATACTCACTCAGATTTGCATGACGTGGAAACTTCTACTTGATGTGGATTCTACTTACCTTCAGGCTTGAAATCAGACCGCAGGACCACAGGCTATTAAGTCAAGAAAGAATACTCGACATAGGTCAATGAGACTGGGGAGATACAAAAAGAGGTCGTACTTTTCCCTCCAGGTACATCTATTGTTATAAAACCAAGTGACCCTAATTATTGCTGGACTTTGCCAACTCTGGTCAAAACTGGCAGGAGGAATCCAGAGTTACAATGTGGGAGGCAAAGCTCAATGTAAATCAATTGAGTTTTTTGACTACGAAAGGTGTCATCTCCCTCAGAGGTGTGCCACTACTTACTTACTGTGAAACGAGATGACTCCGCTAAGCCCAGGCCTTCTGCAGTGCAAATAGCCTGAGCACTGCTAGGAAATTTCCAGAGTGGGCTGAGGGGGGAGCGAGGCCAACACTCTGTCCCACACTCACTCTGAAAATTTTGGGCTCCCTGGCCAAGGCCCTGGGAATCCTCCCCACTTGCATCCACTCTGCTGCATCCACTCTGCTGTCCCTCCTCCTTGCAGGTAACCATCTCTACAAAAGGGAGCTGCCCCTGAGGGCGGCGCCCTCTGGGCAGCAGCTGAAGGTCGCCGCCAAAGGACGAAGTGCCGTTGGTGGACCGTTAGTGGACGGAGGCAGCGGAGGTGGCTACCAGGGACATTATACGTTCTCTGCAGAGCACCTGCGTGGTGACAGAGGTTGCAACATTGCCCCACCCCCCTTCCCCTACATGGGAGGGAGTGGGGGGTGAAGATATTGATTAACCGACGGAGGAGTGGGGTGGGGTCCTGTGTTTTCTGGTGTGGGGAATTTTAATTTTGGAGGGGTGGAATTTTGGGGGTTGGTGTGTGGTGTCGGGGGTTGCTGACCTCTCTCTGGTGGCAGGAGAGAGGTTAGGGGGTGGTGTGGAGGGGAACCCTTGGTGTGAGCAGGGGTGATCCTC
>QEPC01006261.1:1341199-1356984 GCA_003113815.1 Sphenodon punctatus
GTGGGGGGTTACCTGCTGTGCCCTCTGCATTGCCATGTGGTGTGTGAGTGTGTGTGGGGGGGTTACCTGCTGTGACCTCTGCATTGCCATGTGGTGTGTGTGTGTGGGGGGGGGTTACCTGCTGTGCCCTCTGCAAAGTCTGCATTGCCATGTGGTGTGTTGGGGGCGTTACCTGCTGTGCCCTCTGCATTGCCATGTGGTGTGTGTGTGTGGGTTACCTGCTGTGCCCTCTGCATTGTCATATGGTGTGTGTGTGTGTGGGGGGGGTTTGCCTTCTGTGCCCTCTGCATTGCCATGTGTTTTAGGGGGGCACAGCATAAAGATGTCAGTACTGCAAATAAATAAAGAACTCATTTTTTAATTTTAGTAGACTTGTTTTGTAACTTTATTGGGTCGCAGAATTTCCAATTTGGGGTCGCAGAATTTTGGAATTATTTTGCAGAAGAATCGGGGCCTTGATCATGGATCAGTGCTATGGATCTGTCCCCTATCCTTGTGTGCTTGTTTCTTCTCTGCTCCCTTACCTTGAACTCCATTTTTCACTGCTTTCATAACAGGATCTGGGTTCAGATCAGGAATTGGAAAGGAGCCACACAAAAACCAGCAGTGGGTCACATTTGTCCCCCAGGCCTGAGGTTCCCCACCTCTGCACTACACCTTCTGTAGAAAACTGTAGAAAATAACTGTTCTAGCTCAAATTCAGTGATGTGGTAGGGGTGACTAAATTTTTAATGGCAATTTTTAAAAATATTGGCTGCCACTTAGTACAATTGTTGATATTATCTTTCTGGATATAATTAGGAGAAAGCTATCATTTCCCATTTTCCCCAAGAAATTGGTGTGCATAATAGTGGACTGAATGAATACTAAATTCATTGAATTCTGTGTATTTGTTCCAATGTCAACGAAGCAAATAGGAAGTGATATTTGCTTCGCACTTCATTTATGGAACCAAATATTAATTTCATTAATTTTTGCTTTGATTAGTTCAGTTACTTTGCTTTTTCACATTTAGTATTTGGTTCTTCATTAGCTTTGGTAGTACGAGCCAACACTAAGCAGTAGTAGCAAAGTTAACAAAGTACCGAATACCAAATATATGAAATAGCCAAGTAAACAAAGGGTATTTTCAGACGTTACGAGATCACGGTGAACCACGGTGAATACCCACCTGTGGTCACCGTGTCTCGAACGTCTGTTAGGAGGCCGCCAGATGTTCGCCACGGTGAATCCCCACATGGGGTCAATTTGAACCACGCTTCCCGGGCTAGCCGGGGGAATGTCCTGGGAAGCGTGGTCAAACGGACCCCCGGCAGGGACCAACAAAAAGTAACGTCTGGCCGCGCGCCACGGCCCGGGATCCGAGGCGGCCGCAGTGGTCCCACCGCCCGCCCGTCTCCCTGGAGGGCGGGCGGCGGGGTGCGTGGAGGGGGCGGGGCCGTGTGGCCGCACGTTGCGCCGCGCGGCCCCGACCCCTCCCACATTCCCCGCCGGGATCCCCCCGGCACGTCTGTTGTGGCGTTACGGGGTGACCCTGGCGGGGAATGAATAGGGTGATTTCGGTACGGGGCCAACGGGCCCCGTAACGTCTGAAATCACCCAAAGTGACTAAACTAATCACAGGGAGATTGACTAATTAAACAAATATGCACATTTGACATATATTGTAACTGGTTTTTGGCTATTGGGTCATGTGATTAAATATGTAAACTATACTCACAAACATATAATTATGTATTGCAGTCCTACAATAACTATATATGTAAATCAGGAAGAGAATGAGAACGCACTAATCCCCTTTTACTACGCGAGAACATTCACACATTACCCAGGTCTGCAAATGTAGCCTTTCCAAGGCTGGGGGTTCTCCTGTGATAAAGGGGGATTCATGCATTCTCACAGGCGCTAATCTCAGTAATTACAAAGCCACGGTCACGATTGCACAAGTTCACCCCTCTCCCATGCAAGGTTGGAAAGCAGGTGCATTCTCACAGATGCTAATCCCCGCAATTAGAGCTTCGGTCTCGATTGCGCAAGTTCCCGCCCGTTCCATGGAACATCAGAAAGCAGCCTGAGTCTTCAAACATCCTCTTCCATCCCTTCATTCAGGGTCCCCTTCTTTCCTGTAACTAAGCTTAAGCATGTTCACTGGTGTCTTCTCAACTTTGTGAATGAATCCACAGATGAGTGACCAAAGGCCTATGGTCAGAAAATAATAATCACAATTCTGATAAAATATCTGCATAGTACACAAATATCTGAAGGGCAAGCACAATTGCCCCCTTTGTCATGTAATCTGTTCCCCCTCACCCTTTCCCATCCTGGCCCAGTGATTTAGCCATAGGCCTGGCTGTTCATCATTTTGGTATTTGGTCTTTTATTTCTTTAGCTTTCATTGCTCACTTTGTTATTTGGTAATGTGAGAATGTCTTTGGTGGTACTTTTTGATGGCGTTTTTTGTATGCGAATTTGATTGGTCTGTCTGTGAGATGTTATGCAGGAAGAAGTCATGACACTTACTGAACAAAACACAGAAGTGAAAAATGTGGAAGAAATAAACAAAATGAACCAAACACGGATGTAGTGAGAACGATTACAGTCAAGCGAATGAGGTGTTGGACTGAAACATCAAGAGATCAGGGTTCCAATCCTGTCTTCACTGGGTGGCCTTAGGGTAAGTCAGAGTCCCTCTGCTTCAGTTCTCCATCTGAAAAAATGGAAATAATAATGGCATACTTCACAAGATTGTTGTGAGGGCGAACTAGGAAAGGACTGTGAAGCACTTCGGACACTGAAAGTGCTATAGAAATTATAAATAATACCAACGTAATGAAGTGCTGAATAGTCAAGTATCAAATTTTGCTGTAGCTTTGAAAAGCAATGTGGATGTCTCCAGAAATGCATATCCAAATTGTATGCATGAATTAAAAAATGCATATTCATGTCCAGTCTAATTTTAAATTCTATACAATGGTGGTTGCTATGAGAGGGAGAAAACCTGATAACCTGTAATGTGGTGTGGGCAAAAATTTTGCCTGAATCATTTTGATGCAAAGTTGTGTAAATCCAGCTCAGTTTTTGCAACTAATCCCTGCTTGGCTTTTTTGTTAAAAACTAGGTCTTTTTTTTTCTTTTTTCCTTCCCCTTACAGTCAGTGGTGTCCCTCATGCAGCTAACCTAGATTCTATCAAAAAAGGCATGATTTGTGATGTTTGTGTTACTGTTTACTTAAAAGTGCTAAAACCACCTTTTCTTATCGACGGGAAACTTTCAAGATATTTAAAAGCATGCCTTTAAACCTTCTGGCAGCAATAAAGCAAAAATTGCAGGTGGCTGTATGAAAGAGGCAGGATACGTTTCTAGTATAACTAACCGTAGGGAGAAAAAGAAATAACACTGTATACAGGGGGCAGAATCTGATCTCTGCTAGATGCCAGACTGGTGTGAATCTAGTGGAACTCCATTGCCCACATAGTGTAACAGGAACAGACTAATTTAGACTTTCATGTACTGCTACGCTGTGTATTTTGATATGGGGTGTTGAAATACAGGAAGTGTCATGTCCCCCTCTCCTACACTGAGGTCCTTAAAAATGCAGGGTCAGAAACTGGTTAGTGCAGCTGGTTCTTTAAGAAAAATCTTAATGTGGTTGTGTTAAAATCTCCCAATGGTGCAAAGATCAGAATATCATATATTCCAAAGTCATGAGATTTTGTTGGTTTTTAAATTTATTTATTTATTTTTTTAAAAAATGAGGCAGAGGGAGTCTTTGGATTCTTTTTATGATCCTTCTGGTTTTGAATTAGTGGTTAAATGAACAGGCAGGTTAGTATTTGCATTTGCAGATGATATTTGGATATTCAGATATCCATCCAAATAATATCCTAATCTGAAACAGATCTGAACAACTATCAATTTATTTGTTTCGGTTTCTTGATTTCAGCACTGTTTAGCACTTTTGTGCATGCACAATAAACTAAATAACCTTAACATCTGGAATCCAAGCTATCTGAAGTGGATAACTGAACATAGGAGTGTTTGATTCACAAACACTCACACATTTGAAATAGACAATTCTTACTTTTGATGTTCACTTAAACCAGGGATGGGGAATCTCCCCCCACATCCACCTTCTGGACCCATTTTTGAAAATGAGTGCACGCTCTAAGGGTCAATATAGAAGCTAGTGGTGTTTAAGGGGTACGATCAGGATAGGTGGAAGGAAAGGCTGAGTCCAGATCACAGATCTTTGCTCTGGATCCATCTTGTATTCACACCCATCTCTGCTCCCTTCTTCTGAGTTCATTTCAGTGCTTGGAGATAGTAAGTGGATCCAGGATCTAGAAAGGGGACAAATAAAAACTAGCCATGGGCTGCCTTTGGCCCCAAGCCTGAGGTGCCCCATCCGTGACTTAAACATAACATGCATTTAAGGGCTGATGCTCTCAGCTTTGCGGGCTCTTTAGGCTTGTATGGGTGTTAATAAATGGGATGCTAGCCTTGTATGCAGACTGTGAGTGTCGTAGGACACTGACCCGCATCCTATGGGTGTTGGCACCCAAAGATGGATGTAGGTGGGTGTTCCAGGTGACGAACAGTCTGCACCTGGGGTTATCCCAATCTGGTCTCCTTCGTGCTTGGCTTCTTCCCCGGGAATCGAGTGGGAAGGGGACCAAGGCACTGAACCACTTTCCCGTTGCCAAACTGCCTCCCTGAGCAGCGGGAAAGAGGCTTGAGGCACTTCCTGCCAATCTCACGGGGCTCCTTCCAAGGCATGAACGAGCCCAGCGGTTCTGGTGGCCAGTGTGCTGAGCCTGCGGGGACTGCAGCTAACACGCAGAAGCTCAAGAGCATACTCCATTGCCAGCTTTGATCTCTACTCCTCTCCTTTTCCGGCGGGAAGGAAACCAACAGGGGAAGTCATGGGGGGTGGGGTGGGGGACACACAAAAGAGCCTTCCTTGGCTGTGACCCCTCCTTAGCAGATGGCATGCACACACATTGGTCCAGGGGTCAAACACATATTTGTTTCTTAGCCCACACAGCATCCTCCTTGATCTTGAGGAGGATGCTGTCTGAGAGAGACAAACCAGAAACACGAGTTCTCAGTCTGTGTCCACCTAATAAAGGGCCCAATAGATACCCACTCGTGTCGTACATTCCCTGTGTTCCTGTTGTCACAATAACAGAACTTTGTCTATCTGAAAAAAATACCGCCTTCGAAGGGAGAGGCAGGAGTTAAGCAAGCTCCATTGCTTCATCTGTTTTCCTCTCTGTCTTTTCTATCTAATAGACTCTTTGGTGCTAGTGACCGAAGTGACACTGGAGGCAGCAGGCAATGACATATTGCAGACATTCCGTTAACTGACTTTTATCCAGTGACTTTGAGTGCAGGTGCGAGCTGAATTGTGCAAGGTGGCTCCAACGCCCTCTCTCTGATTCCATTCTTTCCGGGGGGTGGGGGGTGCCAACTGCTTATGGAGCATATTCATTATTAATATTACCGAGTAAAAGAATTATGCTAGTAGGGAGATGTGTATTTATGTAACGAAATTGGAAACTGGTGCACAAAAACCATGCTGCTCTAGAGAGAGACATTAAACATGACAGGCCAGATTCTTCATTGACTTGGGATATTTTCAGACATGATGCTACCACCGGTGGCCACACTTTACCCCGGGGTGGCCACCCATGGTGGTGCCACGTTTGATTCTGCCCGCCAGATGTTAACCATGGGCGTTCTCGGTGGCTGCGCCATCGCTCTGGAATTCCCTTCCGGTGGAGGTCCGCCTCAGCCCGTATCTTCTTGCCTACTGATGAAGCTGTAAGACCTGGCTCTTCCGTCAGGCATTGGGGAGGGTGGGATGGGTTAGATGGATTGTGGGGGAGCAAACCCTTATGCACATCCTAGATTTTATTGTTTAGTGTTTTTATGATTTTATATATATATATTTGTATTTATATATATTTTATTGAACTGATTGTTTTTATTTAGTTGTAAGCCACCCTAAGTCACTTTTACGAGAGGGGTGGAGCAAAATGGAAAATAAATAAATAAATACTCGAGACCTGCTACTGGAACCTTGCCCTGACTGTTATCTGCACTCAGAAACCACCTGCTGTTTCGGGATCCCGCCGTTGAGCCTAAAGTTGGCGGGCAATCAGTCCTTTGCTGTGGCAGGCCCCTCAGTGGGGAACTCACTTCCTCCAGATGTTCAGCTCCGTTCCTCCCTCTTCATGTTCAGAAAGCACCTGAAGACTTTTTTTTTATCCTCCACGGGGGCGATCCAAGGGCTGCGAGGCTAGTGCCGGGTGTGTGAAACTTATGTGTGACATGATACTGAATGCCACCAACGGCAGCACCAAACGTGGCTGGGGTTAGACTGGGAGAGTGACTCACAGCCCCCTTTCACACCTCCCATCTTAGGGAGAGGAGCAGGGGGAAAGGGCTGCGACCTACGCTCAGCCAGAGTCCACCATTGCAGCCCTTCTGTGACTGAACAACTCAGCCACCACAAAATGCCCTCTCCCCCTCCCATCTCATGGAGGGGATGGAGAGAGGGCTATGAGTATGGTGACGGCTCAGCAAAGGATGAGGCAGGGCTGTGGCGATGGAACCATGAATGCACAAAAAATGTGCATGTCCAATGAAAGGTATCGCGTGCAGATTCTGCATCGAGGCCCAGATCATTTTAGAGAATCCACTGCTGGTTCCCCCTGATGTATTTTTTCCTCTCCTTTTACTTTCCCCTTATAAGCCATTTAAAATTGGATCTTACATGACTTTAAAGTTGTTTTATAGTGTTTTATTGTATTTTGTTGTACTAATGTTGTGAAGCACTCCCAAGAGTCATTTGGCGGGGGGCAGTGGTATATAAAATTGTTGTTGTTGTTTGTTGTTTTAACCCTCAAATGCAAATAGGGTTGCATGGTGTTTTTGTAAGTTGTACAAAAAAATTAATAAAACTTTTTTAGCAAACCTGTACCACTTTTTATTCCATGTATTCCTCAAGGATATGGGGTTTGTTGAGTCCCACTGGTTCATTTCCCCTCCCCACCCCCATTGTAGTTTTTAAAAAAAAACAACAAAAAATCAGTGAATACTAGAACCTTAATGGGGTACAATAAATGGGAAAATGAAAGTATTATATGCCCAGGTTTGTGGGGTCATATTCACCCCAAACATAATGTAGACTTTTGTCTGTTTTATAATATGCCATTTTCTGTGTGTACAAAAAAATTTCAATACAAGTGCATTGGGGGGGTATTACACCCCAAGTATAAGTTGGTAGCTGGAGGTTTCCAACTTTCCTTTATCTTTAGATTCTTTACACAGCAGTTAACCTGTTCATAGTGTGAAGCTTCAATTATGGTTTTTTACTTGCAAGGTTGTGTTGGAAAAAAACACAACCCATTAGGCTGAAGGGGTCATTTCAACCCCTCCATTATTTACTATGGCAGCCATCTATTGAAATGCAGATGAGCTCCTAATAACTCTTGATAGGTCAGGCTCTTGAAATGAAGACAAAATGTCTGCATGGTGAGTTATCACCCGCTTTATCTTTGGGTGATTTTAGACGTTACGCGGTTAAATGCACCACAGTGAATCCCACCCCGGTGTGAATGGTAGCACCGTGGGCCATGGTGAGATGCGCGGCCCCAACAGAAACACGGGCCGGGGGAACCTAACAGACGTGACGCGGTGGCGAGAACTGTGGTGGGAGCCCCACAAGGCACTGGGGTCACACGGACGCAAACATGGCCCCCGGAGGGCAAACGAAGCCACAGATGGTGGAGGGCCCCACCCAGGGAAGGGAAACACAAAGGGACGAGGTGGAAAGAACAGCAGCGCTCACAATCAGCGGCCGCACGGAAGGCACGCACACTTCAAAACGGGAAGCGCACCCACACAACAAAGGGGAGTGGAGCATGGGGGCAGAGGGAGGTACACACTAGGGGGAGACAGGGAACCCCCTCGTCCAGTCGGACGCACGGGAGGAGGGGGTGGCGAGGGGCCAGCACAGGCAGCCCACCAGGAGGGGGAGGGGGCAGGAGCCCAGCGGGCAAGGGGAAGGGGAACCCAGCTGCCCAAGGAGATAGGAGGTAGTGTTTATTGAGGACACAAGCAGCACTGGCCAGGCGCAGAGGCATAAATCACAGGAACGTGCAGAGCCAGGGCATAGGAGAAGGGACAGCAGCAAGGGGGGATAAGGGGGTCAGTCCAGGAGGGGGCGAACCTGCACAACAGCCCGCCACGGAGCCAGGGTCAGATGGAGAAGCACACCCAGTGCGCGAGGGAAAGCACGGAAGCACCCCCCCGCATGGGGGAGGAAGGGCATAGGGGGCCCCCAAGACACACTCTCCAAGGCAGCCAGGGAACCAGTGGAAGGCCAGGCCATGGTCAAGGGCCACCAAGATGGGGGAGCAGCCCCAGCCCTGTGGAACAGGGACCCCCAGGCCAGATGTAGGAGAGCAGGGCGCAGGGGTGGGGGAGGCAGCTCACGGATACCAAGGGCTGTCAGTGACACGTCCACAGGAGGCCACACGGAGGGTTCTGGGGCGGCGGTCACAGGTCCAAGGCAACAGTGTGACAGGCAGGTGGGCGGAGCCGGGTCACAGGGGGTCCATCCGTCCCAAGGAGGCAGCAGGCGGTGGCACGAGCACCCAGGCCACAGGCGGAAGGAAGGTGCTGAGGAGGCAGCCGGGTGTCAGATGGGCCCAGCGTGCCCTACACCCAGCTTCAGGGGCTCCCATCGGGTGGCGGGGATGGTAACGACAGCAGGTGCACATAGCGGGGTCATTGCCACAGTCCCCGGCAGAAGCCTCGGCCGGCCATGTGGAAGCAGATCAGGTAGAAGGCCTCGAAGGGATCTGTAGAGCTCATCCCGAGTTGCACATCAGAGCGGCTGCACTCTTCCAACAGGGCTGCCAGCTCTGGCCCGGGGGGGTGGGGGCAAGCCATAATCATCCGCAGGGGCCCACGGCAGGTGGGACAGCTACAGAAGATGGTAGTAGGTAGCCCCGCAGGAGCATGGATACCCACGGGCATGCTGCAGACAGAGCGGAGGCCATTTCATCAGTACTCCATGCTGCAAGGCCCCCCCATCGTGTCTGGTACACACCCCTCAGGGAAGGGGGTGAGCCCCAGCTCCTCACAGTGCATGTGGCAGTCGCCAGTGGTCGCGACATAGTCAAAGTGCAGCATACCAAAGCTCAGGCACCAATAGGCATCCGGCCGGGTGGGCAAGGAGCACAGGCAGCGCTGAATGATGGGCAAATGCCACAGGTCGCAAAGGGCCATGCTCTCCCGGGCGGTCCAAACTCGGACAGAGCCCACGAGCAGGACCTCCGGCTAAGATGCAGCTGCCATGGTACAGCTCTTGGAAGGTCTGAGCCGCAGTGGGATGCGTGGCTTGGGGGCTGGACAGGCAGACGGGATGCCAAGGCCGATGGATAACGGCAAGACAGGAACAATGGGGCTGCTGTGGAGGGATGCGAAGGGAGTGGGCAGTGCACAGCTGCCGGCATGCAAGGCCGGCCAGCCCCACGCATACACAGCTGCAAGAGGAGATAGAAATGACAGCACGTGCATGCACATGGCAAAGCAGCAGCCTGGGGGACCACAGCCAATGAGGGACCACAGCCAGCACTGGAGGGAGCGCAGCGGGGTCCCAGGGCACCCCCCCATCACCACCACCACTGGCTGACACCCCATGCAGGAGATGGAGCTCCCGGGCTGTTAGCCCAATGGACGGGGTGTGTGGCCACTGGTGCACATAGGCCCATGGGGAAGGGGAAGCATGCACATATGTGGCACAGGTGCGTGTTCAGGGGCAGAAGTGAGTGCACGGTTCCCCAGCCGCGACCCCGACCAACACAGCGGCCACACCTGCAGGGATGGATCGCGTCCAGCTGTGAGCTCGCATAGCCCTGCTACAGGTGGTTCTGGGAGTACATGGCGCTGCTGAGGCTCATCACAGAGGAGCTGGACGGGATGCACGCAGAGCAGTGGTACATGGCCAGGGTGGGGGCACACACCCATCGCGCAACTAGCAGGGCCAGATGGCTCCTAGCCCTGGGGACAGCACAGCGGCTCAGACTGGCCTACAGCAGGCCGCTGCTACGAGCCAACAACCTACCAGCCGGCATCAGGGGTCTGCTGTCCAGGAGCGCGTGGGAGAGGGCTGCCAGGTACCTGGCGCTGCCGCTTGCCATGCCCATCCAGAGGTGCACGTGGGCCATGACGAGGGCTCATCAGTGGTGGCAGAGGGTGCTGGCATGGTGGGACGATGTCACCTGGGTCAGACACTTCAGAATGGACAGGCGCACCCTCATGCACCTGGCGGAGCAGCTGTGGGAGTGGCTTGAGCCCCTGCGGACTGAAATGAGAGACCCTATTCCTGTTCCTCAGCGGGTCGCCATCGCTGTGTGGGCTCTGGACTCCTGCCGGTCCGTTGCCCAGCACTTTGGGGTGGGGCTCACAACTGTGGCGTGCCTGGTCCGGGACTTCTGTGAGGCAGTGGAGGGGGTGCTCATGGAGCGCGTTATCCAGCTGATTGATCAGGACACCGTTATGGCGGGTTTCCGGGACCTGGGCTTCCCCAATTGCCTGGGGGCGATCGATGGCACCCATATTGCGATCCTCCACCCATCAGATGGGGAGGACTCGGAGTATGTCTACTGACACGGGTACCACTTCCAGCAGCTGCAGGTGGTCATGGACCACCAGGGCTGGCTCATAGACATTTACACAGGCCACTCTGGGTGCAGCCATGATGCCCAGATCATGACCATCTCTTCCTTCTTTGTCTGGATGTACCACGGGGACATTGAAAACATGGGGATGATCCGGAATAGGGGGTGCTGATGCCCCCCTGCATCCTGGGGGACCCAGCCTATCCACTCACCTGGTGACTGATGAAGGCATACCCGGTTGCCAGGAACACTGTGGAGGCGCTGTACAATACCCACCTCTGTGCAAGCAGGACCATGGTCGAGAAGGCCTTCGGGGCCCTCAAGCAGTCCTGGAGGTGCCTCGCAGGCCGGCTGGACTACACAGTGGAGACCTTGGCCCTGGTGATCAGGGCCTTCTGTGTGCTGCACGTGTGTGAGACCGATGGGGCTGCCCTTGACTACCCTTTCCCCAGCGCCCTCCTGGCCCCGTGCCTCTCTATGTGAACACTGAGAACCCGCAGGAAAACTGGTACGCAAAGCACATCCTTGCTGCCCTGGCTTGGCAGATCAGCCAGGAAACCGAGGCGTGAAGGCTCCCATCCCTGTCTCCACCACCCCGGGGCCACCACCAGCACTCTGGGAGTGCCCCTAGATGCCCACCCGCCCCCAGCCCCGGTCCCATGAACAGAGAACGGACTTCAACGGTGGTGACCATGCCTTTAATATGAATACCTCCTTCAGTTCACACCCCCCCCACCTCCCAGTGTCATTCCCCCCCCCACTCAGGCCGCTCTCTTCCTTCTCCCCCTTCCCCCCATCTCCGGGGCCTCCCTCTAGGATGCCCTGTGGCTGCTGTGGNACCCCGGTACACCCGTGTGCCCTTGTGTCCATCCCTCCCCCCCCCTCAGTGGTGCCGGGTTTCCCCTCCTGCTGCTGCTGCTCGCCCTCTCGCTCCATCCTCCGCTCGGTTTCCTCCACCCTCCTCTCCATCGCCTGCTCCGCCACGTTCCCCTACTGCTGCCTGCCCTTTAAATTTCTCTCCATGTGCCGCTTGTTGTCGGTTGCCTAGCAGCGATGCTGCATGCCGTCACCACAGTCTGTGGTCATTTCCTTCCACCGCGGCCGGGGTTTTCCCTTCAGACGTTACTTTTCATTCACCCCTGCCATGGTGGGCATTCACCACACTTCTGGACCTCCTCCCGCCCCAACGTCACGAAGCGTGGTTAGGTTCACCCCAGCCCGTGTTTGGCTGTGGTAAAATGTGGATGCGGGCCAACAGACGTGCACGGTTCTTTCACCACTGCCCGCGTTTGACTGAGGTTGACTGTGGTGAATGCCACAAACGTCACGTCTGAAATCACCCTTTGTTTGCTTATGAATGGTGAGAACATTGGCATGTTAACACTTGTTATCATGTAGATACCTGGCTTGGCAGCAGTACACGTGAAAAGGAACTTGGAATTGTATTTGATCACAAGCTGAACATGAGTCAGCAGTGTGATGCAGCTGCTAAAAAGGCCAATGCAGTTTTGGGCTGCATTAACAGAAGCATAGTGTCCAGGTCATGAGAAATAATAGTTTCACTCCATTCTATGCTGGTCAGACCTTATCTGGAGTACTGTGTCCAGTTCTGAGCACCACATTTTAAGAAGGACATTGACAAATTGGAATGGGTTCAGAGGAGAGCGACAAAGATAGTCAGGGGTCTAGAAACCAAGTTCTGTGAGGAAAAGTTGAAGGAGGTGGGTATGTTTAGCCTGGAGAAGAGAAAACAGAGGGGAGACATGGGATGTTTTTATATATGTCAGTGCTATGCGGTGCCACTCTTTGATGCTGTTGAGGGTGAGGGCCCTCAGCTCAGGCAGGATCCACTCCAGCCACTGAACAGATGTGCCGGCAGCCAGGGCTGGGGAGAGGGCAGAGTGATGTGTGGATGTGGTCTGCATGGCCCTGCCCCCCACGATGCTGAGCGCGGCCCATCTTCCTCCCTGACAGGAGGGTGCAGCAGCCTATGAGACTGCCACGAATGCACAGAAAAGCTCTGGCCCCAGGCCGGAGTTAGGTAGAGCGGGCCATCACACATGACGGTCCTCTCTACCCTGGTCCAGGGATGTCTACCCTGGGCCGTGGCAGGGCTCAGCTCATGTTGTGAGTTGACAGGGAGCCAGGTCACAGCTTGGGCTGAATCCTACCACAGTCCGGGGAGAGCCCTGATCCTGCCCGCGGTAACATCTGGCAGGCGGGATCAAATGTGATGGCACCACTGGTGGCCAAGAGGATTAAAGCCTGGCCAACCGTGGTGGTGTCGCATTTTAAAACACCCATGATAGCATCTTCAAATATCTGAAGGGTTGTCACACTGAAGATGGAGCAGACTTGTTACCTATTGCTCCTAAGGGCAGGACTAGAACCAATGGGCTCAAATTGCAAGAAAGCAGATTCTGGCTAAACATTAGGAAGGCCTTCCTGACAGTAAGAGCTGTTAGACAGTGGAACAGACTGCCTAGGGCAGTGGTGGGCTCTCCTTCACTGTAGGTTTTCAAACAGAGGCTGGATGGGCATCTGTCAGGGGTGCTGTAGCTGTGAATTTCCTGAATTGAGAAGGGGGTTGGACTAGATGACCTCTGATATACCTTCCAACTCTGATTCTATGATTCTAGTTGCATATGAATGTGCCATCCCTGACCCAAAGTAATCTATTTCCATCTATTTATTCCTTTGTTATGTTCATTAATTCATCAATAATATTTGTACAGAAACTGCAAAAGTAAATCTTATGTTCCAAAAATGGTGAGTCAATTCAAACCAGTACCCTTACTGGTGGGATTTTACTGATCTCTAATGGGGGTCTCTAGTAACCCCATAGTTTTTTGTATTGGCCGTACATTTCTGTACCAAACACGTTTTGTTTTCTTTTTAATGTTAAACTGGAGTCATTTTCCAATCAATCACATTTATACTTTTCAACTGTGATTTAACTGGGGTGTATCAGACCCCCTAAGCAGGTTAATACAGAAGGTTGGTTGTTGTTTTTTAAAGAGCGTATTGGGGTTAAAGTGGAGATTTGAGGATATGGTTTATTTTCTAGTCTTGGCCAAAATTATACTGAGGATGAATAATAATACTACTAATAATTAATAAGGCAAATGGCATTGAAATTAATCTCCAATTTCACCTTCACAAATCAAATGTGGGCATTTGTTCCACTGAATGGACACCTACATTTTAATTTGTCACCCATGCCTTCAGAACCTTGGATGAAAGGTTTTTATAAAAGTGCAAACTCATTAATTATGAGTGTCTTTATCTTCACCCCTTTACTGTCATCCTCACTGCACTTCCACTAGGTCTGACTTGACTTGCTAATCTTGATAGTTTTTCCTCTATAAATGATGAAATACGAAACTTTCAGTCCACTGCTCCCCTTCCAGTTTTATCCAGAACAAGCTTCTTTGTTTATTTTATGATTACTTGTTGTGAGATTCTGTAATAGAGGAAATTGGGGGAAAGGTCGCAGTTCATCCAGAGATCAAGTGTAAAGATAATATTTGCCAAACCCAGAAATAAGACATTTCCAAGAGAAATGTCATGAACCATTTGGAATGATAAATAAAAGTGATTAGCCTGCTACTCATTGGCTAGTTCAAAAACGGAAATATCTTAAACTTCTGATAACTTTGATCCTGGGGATCTTCAATACTGGGTTCCTGTAAATTGCTTGATCACTAGTTGTCAGAACATATGGTCAGGAAGTGTAGGAGATAGTTTCTAAGTCTAGACATGGAGTTTGGGTTTAACTGATACAACACGAAGACAAAATATATCACTTCAACAAGATTTGATCAGCCACCTGGGAAGAAACTACATTAGAAGCTTAGCTATAGCCAAAGTACTTCAAGTTAAAACGCATTACAATTAAAGTAACAGCATGTGACGTCTCTGTGGCTCGCACATGAGACAGATAGAAATTGTTCACATGCTAGAGTTTTGGCATGTAGCCTGCAAGGCATTAGAGTTCCAAAATAGTTCCACAACCATCTCTATCCACTTCCACCCATCTCCACACATGGAGCAACCAGCATTGGAGCCCACTTCTTCATGTGTGGGAGATGGGTGGAGTGCACCAGGAGTGTGCACACACCCCCACTCACTGCAGGCCCCATTCCCACGGAGCCCCCCCCCCATTGCACACCCACCACAGGTGACATTTGCATGGGCACCCCCCGCTGCACACATGTCTGCACACATGATCTCTCTGATCTTCTGGGCATCTTCTTGTAACCTTTACTCAGATCTATTCAAAACACAGCCATCGAATATCTCATATTGGCCCATTATTCTAACCATGCCAGCCCAAAATTTGAGTCTGATTCCTTACTCCCTTCCATGTCAAATTCATTTTTAAATTAAGTCTATGCCATCTAATTGTGTGCATCAAGAACAATATTTCCTTTGTCATCCTTTTAGTGCTGAAATGGAAATTCTAATGAGATTCCCTATCTGTCAGGATTTCCTATTCTGATCTGGTTCTGGTTGCATTCCACCAAAAATCCAGATCAGGAGCACTGGCTCCCCCCCTCTTGTGTCCAGGGCCAGGCATTTTGCACATGAGACATCTGGGAATGCTCAGAAGTTCAGAAAAATCTCCGCAGAGACGGAACAGCTGATCTGCTTCACCCCTACCTCCCTTCCCAGCCTCCTCAATTGACCGATTGTATCCAAAATGAAATTGTAAACATTTGAGCTCAATAACTGTCTTACTGTTTCCACATAGCAATAAGCACAGTGACTCTTTCTGCAGGATACAAAAATCCATAAAACAATGTAGTTAATACTTGATCATCCCAGAACGTAAAGAATTTTGTGGCTAATACAAATAATTGTAAACACAAGACTCGGGAATGCTGGGCCAAAATTGTCAAATCTGGAAGTGTGATAGTAATCTCTTAAATCTATACTTAGGTACCATATCATTTATTTATTTAGTTTTTCTACCCCCGCCCCTACTGCTCCAGGCAGCTTGGGGAAACTTACATAATAAAATAAATAAAAACATACAAAACTAAAAACAAGACATTAAAGAGAAGGCAATAAAACACTAGATTCCCCCTC
>QEPC01006261.1:1367368-1377368 GCA_003113815.1 Sphenodon punctatus
AGTGACTAGCTCAGAAGGTATTGGGAATGGGGGAGGCAGAAAGTTTTGTTTCTTGCTGCGCCCGCCTCAAATCAAGCCCCATTGGCTCCGTGCAGCCTAGCCCATGGCCAATTGCAGACTGCCAAGCCAGTGGTCTGAGGCGAAAAGAGATGGTGATTCGGCAGGCTGGTTGCTACTCGAAGCCACTCTCTCCACCCTCCACCCCTGGTGCCTGGAAGTCTGCTCCTAGCTGAGTCAAATGACTTCCCCCTACATTTGGCCTTCCAGTGACCTGACAGACCATGTTTTAGCCACCCGAACACAACCGAACGCGATCCGAACTTAACGAACTGTTCGGCCATTTCGTCATTCAGTGTTCGGATCTGTTCGGTGTGTTCGCCATTTTGCCGTTCGGTGTTCGGTTCCGTTCGGTATGTTCACGTTCGTGTTCGTGTTCGGTTGTCCAAACAGGCTGAGTTCGGGCCAAACACTGAACTACCGAACCGCGTTCGCCCATCCCTAAGCGGTCTTTGAAACTTAAAAGCACGAGCTGGGACCGTGGTGCATCTCGAGCGGGGCCCTGGCACTTTCAAAGGCTGGCCGGCATGTTTGAGCAGCCTGTCGGGTTCCATTTGGGCGTCGATGGTGCCCTAATTTGGCCGGATTGATTTGGGCACCCCTCATTCATTGGGAGTGCCTGAATCTTCAAGTGCTTGGTTGCAACTCTACATCATTGCATTGTCATCAAGGTGCTTCCAGATTGACTGGTTTATCATTTGTTCTAGTATTTTCCCTGCTATTGAAGTCAAGCGGACAGATCTATAGTTTCTGAGATCCTCCTCCCCTCCCCTTTTTTTAAAAGATGGTGACAAATTTGTCCATCTCCAGTCTTCTAGCACCTCACCTGTTTTCCAAAAGTTTGCAACGATAATTGAAAGAGTTTCTGAGAATACTTAGTAAGTTTTTTTCCCAGTACCCTTGATTTAATTCATTTGGTCAAGAAGAAATGAATTCATTCAAAATATCCAGGTATTTGCTGAACCCTCTTTATTTATTCTGGCCTGCATACTTTCCCCCTGATTTTTCATGTACCTGTTGCTGGACTGGTTCCCGTTTTTGTAAAAACTGAGACAAAATAGGAGTTGAGAAGTTCTGCCTACTCTTCCCCTTCTAGTATTGCACCATCTTCACTGAGCAGCCCTCACCATTTCTTTAGTCTTCCTCTTACTTCTGACATGCATCCCTCGCTAGCCTTAGCTCAGTTTGTGCCTTAGCTTTCCTGACACCATGGGTGAAAACACAAATGATGGCAGAGTACCGCCGTCGTGATCCTGACTGGGCTCACAACATGCTGCCACCACAGTCCAGATAACACAGTGGCGGCTGGTGGGGCAGTGTGCGGGGCCAGCAGTGAGCAGGAGTCAACCCAATGACCAGTATGTGGGGCCAGCAGTGGAGCCAACCCAACTGTAGGCAGGAAATTGCACACTTACATAATCATGATCAATGGAAGAGAACATGAACACAACCCACCATTAAAGACACACCAAAATGCATGACAAATGCAAGGAACCAGGATTATGTGGAATTCTAACATGCACACCATAAATGCTGCAATTGGTCCCCACCTCTGATGTAGCACTTTCAGTCCTTCCTACAACTGAGAGCTTCCAGACCAGTGAGGAAAAAAAAAAAAATACATGGAAAAATCCCTAAGATCTCAAAATTTGAAATAGAAGGGCGGAGAAGGGAAAATTCAAAGTGGCTTTATGTAGCTATTTCCTCCTTCAAAACCACTAAAGCCACACAAGGCTGTGTCCAAAATCAGCAAGTATTTTTTTAAAGTGTCTTTAGTCACCAATCTTTGTCACCAAATATGTTCTTTGGAAAAGCTTCTGTATTTTGTCTGTTTCCCTTGCCACAGGTATGGTATATGATTTTAAAATAATTTTTGGCTGCTTTCACATTCTTACATCATACATACTTAATGCGTCATTCTTAACAACTTTAATAATGTGTCAAAATCTATGCATTTGCTAGATAAGCTCCTTTCTGCACCCATCCCAGAATGCCCTGCCCTGCAGGAACCACTGTAGAGAACTTCTAAATCTAACACCTTTACTGACTTTTGGATGGCATACACAATCAGCAAGGCAGCAATGCATGAATAAAATCAGCAACAAGAGTGGACAAAATAAGAATCTACAGCAACCTGTACTCAAAATACAGCACAACACACCTTTCCTAAAGATTACAATGAATCCATTAATTAGTTTATATATTTATACGCTTTTTCACACACCCTAATTCCTGAGGGGAGCGAGAGGGCTGAGTTTTCCACTATGATTTTTTTCCCCACTATGAACTCACCAAAATATCTCCACCAGTTTAAGCATTCAAAGATCAATTTTCTCAAGCATCAAATCACCCAGGAAACAAAAATTGCAAATTATCCCGGATTTACTTGCACCAACACCACTGTACAGAAGTCAGTAAATGTTGTTAGAATATCATAGTCAACACAATTACTTTCAAACCAAACAGAAAACTGTTCATTAATGCTCTCTAACAGGCAATGCTTGTTGTTCACAAAACTCAGCATTGGCAATGAAAAGCTCACAGGATAGAGGCATTCCCTTTCCTTCTAGCATGGGGCAAATCAGAAGCAACAGCTGCAGCAGAAAGCAAGGAAAACTTTCACAAACCCACTCCATTCTTATAAGAAAAGGTTCAAAAATGCAAGACACCCCCTCCCCCCCCAATTGGCTAATTTGCAACACAACACACAGGAATCGTTCAGTTCACAAGATGCCATGGAGGATGTTCCCTTTTCCCGAGAGGGTTTTCTTTTCTTTTTATAACTTTTTATAACTTTGGGGTTGTGAAAGTTTCCCTGGGAAAGGGGACGTCCTCTCTCTTGTAAGTTGGACCAGTACTGCTGTGTTGTACAAAGTAGCCACTGCTTGCTATCCCCACCCACCACCGGAGTTTGTTTCATACCTGGGTTTATACCTGCAAGGCGTAAGCATAGCCTCAGGTCATTTCTGATAGAATTGTTGCCATATGACAACTGTTTTGTGGCCTGCATGAATTAAGTGGAAACTGGACTAAATCTTCAAGTGCCGTGGGTAGGTGTTCATAGAACTTCATATTACAATCACCATCACAGCAATGGCAACAGTGATCTTTACTGGTGTTCCCGGGGAACCCATCTTCACTAGGGTTAACTGTTTTTAACATGACAACCAGTTCATGTGACGATACTGAACAGAGCAACTTGTTCTTACTTATATTTTATTTATTTATTTATTTATTTATTAAAAGCATTTTGTATCCCGCTCCTCCTACCACAGGCAGCTCAGGGCGGCTCACAACAGTGTACATCAACGATTAAAATCATAAAACTATAAAACATACTATTACACCCTCCTCCCCCCCCCCCCCAATCTCCCCTGTCAAATGCCTGGCGGAACAGCCCGGTCTTGCAGCTTTTATGAAAGGAGGGGAGGTCCGGGGCCAGACGCACCCCCACCGGAAGCAAGTTCCATAGCTTTGGTGTGGCCACTGAGAATGCCCTCCCCTGTGTGGCTGCCCCGGAAGACTCGGAGGACCACAAGGAGGGCATCCCTCGATTACCGCAGGGGCCAGTCCAGTACCCAGGGGACGAGGCAGTCTCGCAGGTAGGCAGGGCCCAGACTGTTCAGGGCTTTATAGGTTAAAACCAACACCTTGAATCGGACTCGGAAGACTATTGACTATTCAGAGATGGTAAACACTGTTTCACTCACCTTGACAGCTGAAAGCAGAGTTTAAATGTGGTTAAGTTTCCCACTGAAGAGTCTTACCATGCCAAGAAGTGCAAAGAACTGAATAGTACTCTCATCTCCAGAGAAGGATACCTTACATGTAAGTGTGCCTCACAGAAGGAATGCTTCTGTGCTAGCAGCCTTGCCCTGCCTGCCATCGGCAGCTGCCTGCTCCACTCCAGCTTTCATACATACGGCACAGGCTTCTTGTGCATGCACACTGCAGAACCCGGAAGTGCGGCGCAGATTCAAGCCGGCGGTGGCGTGCCCGCAGCAGCACATCTTCTGGGGAGAGTCAAGAGGCAGCACAGGCAGCTCTATTTTGAATGCGTTGGCAAGCAAGCTACTGGGTCGGGGGTCAGTTGGGGTTGGGGGGCGGTGCCCCAGACATCCTGGGAGGCACACCGTGCTTGGGATAACGTGCCGACACAACAAATGTGCTGGGGGCTGGGCTTCTGGGGAGAGTGGAGAGAGGCATGAATATGTGTCTACCATGTCCCGTCCCTGTGCTGCACCCCCCATGATGGGCAGCTGTGGCAGCCACCATGGTGGCCACTCCTGACCAGGATAGGAACAGCGGGCTACCACACATGCTAGCCTGCTTCAACCCGGATGGGTGGGCCATTTCTCACATGTTTTGGCAGCTAGCCTGTGACCTCAGAGTTCTCCAGGATCATAGCCCAGGCTAGCCGTCAACACGCCCGGGAGAAATCTGGGGCAAACGTCTGGACTGGCCCCAACGAATGCAACAGTGGCCTGTGGCCTAAGTGGGCTACCGTCAGCCTAAGTGGGCCACCTTCTCATTTGTTAATATCCCATCCCTACAAGTTCAGACTACATGTCTAGATGTATCCTTGGTAACATGTCCCTCCTTCTATTTTGTATATGTTTCCCTTTGGATTCTTAGTTCATTGATAAGCTCAATGTCCAGAAACACTGGCTTCTTTGGATGTCTCCAACAGAAGTTCTTTTAAAATTAAAATGGGAAAGGTCTGCTGTATATTGCTGTTCACCTATCTATTCATTTTTAAACATTTTTTAACCATGTGTGTGCATGTATGTATACTGTTACGCATATATATTATTACATTTTTACATGTATAAATATATATATGCTCATAAATACATGCTCATTACATGTTTGTGTCTGCATATATATATGTATATATACGTATATATAGACATATGCACACAATTGTTTTATATATATGCAAACACACAAATACACTTTCTTTACATCTCTCTCTCTCTCTCTCTCTCTCTCTCTGTATGTCACACACACACACACATGCACACTGGAGCCAGTGTGGTGTAATGGCTACGTGTTCAGTACTTGGACCTAGAGGTAGGGGGTACGCTGGTTCAAGGGGGGACCACGGTTCAAGTCTTGCCTTAGTCAGAAACTCACTGGGTGACCTTGGCCCAGTCACATTATTCTCTCAACCTAGCCTACCTCACATATATAAAAATATCTATCTATCTATATATTGATTTTTATATATGTGAGGTAACTTAGGCTGAGAGAATAATGTGATTGGCCCAAGGTCACCCAGTGAGTGATAATTATACTATCTATTATATATAGGTTAGGCTGAGAGAACAACATATATAATGCATAGTATAATATAATAATAAACAGACTTTCCCCATTATTATATTATACTATTAGGCCCTGCACCCGCTATTATATGGCCCTGTGGCTGCCATCTTTGAAATGGGGGTGAAGGTACTCAGGGGGCTTGCCTTTGCCCCCTGATCATCTCTGGCTCCCGTGTTGGCCCCTCCACCTGCAACTCCTGCCCCCTCGAATTCTCACTGGCTCTCGGCAAGAAGAAGGGGGTTTCTCGGTTCGACTCAGCTCAAGGCAAAATGGGAACATCCCCCCCTTTTTGTCGAGAGACGGTGAGACAATCGAGCTGAGTTTCAGCCCTACTGCAGGTGGTGAAGAATGTGCAGAACGTGGTGCCTTCCTTATAATGGAGATGGGGTGCCAGGAGCACATTACTCCAGTGCTGTGGAGTCTGCACTACCTTCTAGTGGCTTTCTGGGTACAATTCAAGTTGCTGGTTTTGATCTATAAAGCCCTAACTGGCTTGGGCCCCAGGTATCTGAAATACCGCCTCTACTCCATGTTCCGTTGCAGCCTCTAAGGTTATCTGAGGGTGCCCTCTTGTGAGTGCCAACTGCCTGTAAAGTTGTTACAATGAGGACATGCAGGGGCGCGTTCTTGGTTGCTGCCCCACAAGTATGGAACTTCCTCTCCTTGGAGGTCCACGTAAGCCCAAACCTGTTCATCTTCCAGAGGAGATGCAAGACCTTTTTGTTTGGCCAGGTGATTGGCAGGCAGGAATAGGGCTGGGTAGAATTGGGTTGAGGGTTCGAGGATGAGGATGGATGGGTGGTAGGTGGGGATAAAGGATGGGGTGAATGGGTAATTGTGGGTGATTGTTTTTTTTTTAAATGTTAATGTGTTTTAGTGTGTGTGTGTATATGTGTGTGTATATATATGTATGTGTGTATTTATGTATATGCGTATATATATATGTGTGTGTATATATATAAAATTTAAAATGTGTGCGTGTATATTACACACATTATATATAATATACACAGGCGCACACATGCTATGGAAGTATACAAAAGTGCAAAGAGCTATTATTGGATTATTCATCCCTCTAGGATAGAACCTGTTTGTATAATCAGAGATATGCCTTAAGTGTTCTTTAAAGCAAGTCCGATTTTGTTTAAAAAGGGGATGGAGGGGGCTTCATTAACTAGACTGACAGGCCCCATAGATCTCTCAAGTGTTTAAATTAAGGACTGCAATTTCTCGAAACTTGACAAGGAAGGCAGGAATTGTCACTGCCTGCTGTCTGAACCAGAGGTAAGTGCAGATTAGGCTCTTCCTATCTCTATTATAAACACACTGCTCCTGTTTTTAGAAACTTCGGTGAAGGAGAAAGAGCTATTGTATTTTTTTAAATGGTTTGAGAAATAGTGTTTTGTATTATTAACCATGGCAAAATAACTAGAATTCTTCAAGGAACAAAGCACACGACCGTAACTCATTACTCGTCTAACAGGGTTTGGTATATAATAAACTAGTCAATATTTTAGACATTTTTTAAAAAAATGCCTAGTTCTAGTTGTCTGTATTAGCTAGCGATGGGGGGGGGGTGGGAGTAAATTTTATGTTACGTTCATGGGTGTTAACATACATGACACTGGGCGGGTTAGGCCCACTTTGCCCGACTGGGCCAGCGTCAGGTCTGTACGTTTGTTCCAGGCTAACCAGATGTAGGCCTAGAACAAACCCTGCCCAGGCTGGCGCATGGTGACTGGGCCCGAATCAAAGTGAGTCCGCATTCCAGGCCCAGCAGTCACCAAACTGGGCGGAACCAGGTGGGCAGAACCAGGTGGGAACATCTGTTCCGAATCCTGGCTCCTCTTGATATGGGAGGTTATCATGGCTGCTCGTCATGGCAGGGAGGTGGGGTTACGCAGAGAGTGCCGTGACACAGCCGCCTGTCACTCTCTGCCCCCCCCCCCCAAGCCGGGGGAGCTGTGGGAACATTTGTTCCCATGGCTAGAGTTTACTCCACCAAGGGAGAGCCCTCCCCCAGTTGGACAGACATCGAAGAGGACGTCTGTTAACACCTCATGACTGCAATATTTCAAAGCCTATCCAATGGAGGCTGCAGTCCTCAAACTACTTTCTCCAGCGTAGACTTGTTGAGTGAGTGGTTTGAGGTTTGCAGCCTAAAACGGTTAGATTTTGTGGATTTAGAGCCAATTTTTGTTAAACCCGTGTTGTATTTATAGGCAGCGCTCTTTCTACACTCAGATTTTTGGTATAGTATAAGTTAGATTCTCTTCTTGCTTTTGCCTTGCAAATCTGTCCTAGTTCAATAACGTAAAATGTCAGTGAGGTGCATGCTTCTTCAAGTTTCATCATTCCACCACATCCACACGGAAGGGATGTAAAGAGAAGCAGTCTCGGTGACTTGCTCACAGTTATGGGACTCCCTTATCCTGGAGGTTTGTCAAAGCCTGAGCATCTTATGGAGTTAATGTAAGACTTATCTCTTTGACCAAGCAGGACATTGGGTGTACGTATATATGTATGTGTATATATGTAAAATGTTTATTTTTATAGAATGCCCCCCTGCCATAGCACTTGGAGCCCTTCACATAGACCTAATTAGCACAACTTTTAATCCTCACAACAACCCTGTGATGTAGGTTAGCCTAAGATAACATTGTGATTGGTTGAAAGGTTACCCAGTGAAAATGAAATAAACATAGCTAGATTGGATTTATACTAGCATAACTGAGGTCTAAATTTATTTTGACATTGCAAATAGGCAATGGTGAATAATCCAGGCAAATATGAACAACAACAACAACAAAAAATGGTCTGGCCAAAAATTGGCTAGGTGTTCAGAAGAGCTGAGCAAAACAAGTTCCCATTGACTTCAGCTGGAATCTTCAGTGTTGAAGATTTCTGAAAATGAAGCTTGCATTGCAGGGCCATTTAGCAACACTGAATGATAGTTAAAACCTAGCTAGACAATTATTTGAGACTTAATGACATGGTAGCGAGTAGGCAGTCATCTCAACAATGTATATCAGATTGCATGGGACACATACATGGGTGTCTGGCCCAAACAAATCAAATGTTGGCTGGCCACAATCATGAGATTTCACCGTGCCTCTTCCAAATCTCTAAAGTGCTACAAATGAAAACAAGGGGAGGAAGTGATGTACAGTGTACAAACAATGGAAAATTTAAAATACCACCTAGGGCTTTTATTTTACTTTCAAAAGATCATGAGGCCCAAGCCTTCTGAGAACATACAGCCCTGCTGTATGTTCTAACCATATCTTGTCTGCAGGCTTCCCCCCCCCTCTACCCCCCAAAGATGAAAACGATTTTTTGTTGTTCATGTTGCAGTCATTTAGCAGGCCTGATATCTCTTTCTGCAGAGAACACCTTACCCCCATGCCTTCCTTAAACAATGGCCAAAAGCAAATTAAATATTATGCTTAAGGAGGTTGACAGAACGTGCTTGCACATTTAATCTTTTATTATCCTCCAAAACACACCTTCCCCTCCCTCCCTCCTTTTCTTCCCTTTTCATTTTCAGGACGGGAGGGGAAAAAAATGTTTTGGCTGCTTCTGTCACCTGGCTGAAGAATAAAAAAAAAAAAAAAAATAGAAGAAGGAAAAAAAGTTACTGTGTGCAGTTAATATCGAACAGCAGCCATCTCCAGATGATCCCTGCTGCATCCAATTTCTGCCAAAATGCTTTCTGTTAAACCTCCATCAAACAGACACACGGCGCACAAAAGAAAACCTCATCACCAAGGGAAACTAATCCACCGGTGCGCAATGTAAGCCTGTCAACTTTTTATTATAAGAAGTCATCACTCATTTCAGTGAAGATTAAAAGTATGACTAAATTGAGAAAATCCTCTTAGCCATTCGGAATTTTAATAGAGGAGAAAAGGGGGTGAGTAAAATTTAAACTCTGCGTGTGTGTGTGTGTATCTACACACACACACGCGCGCGCGCGCACACACACAGTGGATGTGACTGTAATATAGATATATAGGAAATCATATATATACACACATGAGTTGTATTTTATAGAGAGAGGATAAGAATGGATGTTGGAAGTAAGTCGCCCCTAAATGTCCCCTTTCGTGCTTCTTTTTTTTTTAAAAAAAAAAAACCTACCAAAAATTCATACATAAACATGTAGCCCTGTAGTACGTTTTCTCAGTTACCACAGACAAACAGTCTCTGATTCAGACGAGCTTAAGAGATAAGAATGGAAAATGAGTCCTCACAGCTTTAATTACATCGCCACTGGCAACAAGGTGTTACAGTGGCAGAATGACAATTGCTTTTACTCAGAGTATGGATCCAGGGTCAATATGCTATTTCATCCTCGAACACCACGGCAGATGAGCACCATGTTGTTTCTATATTGGCCTTGCACTACTTTTCTCCCTGCAGGTAAAGTTAGTCTGATGTGAAATGAGAATTAAAAAGACAGGCGCATATTCATGTGTATTTAACTTCTTTCTCCACCCCCCTTCCCAGATAATACTGAATGCTATATGTTTCACTTAAGCTGCCATTGAAAATGTGAGTAATCCCCCCCCCCCCGCATTTAAAGACCCCAATCATCTTCCCAGTCCACAAGATT
>QEPC01006261.1:1379868-1411629 GCA_003113815.1 Sphenodon punctatus
CAGCTTTACAGGATCAATCAATAGAGGCTTTGAGGCAGGCATAGGGGGCGGCCCTCAGGTGGGCACAAAAGGGATGTAACTGGGACTTTGGGGATAGCATAACAGAAACCAGGAGACAGTTAACACATCCAGGCTGGCCAATTATCATCACAATCACATCCTGCAGCGCTGTGACAGAGGACATAAGAGAATCTCTATTGGCTCTTTCCTAAACACATGCTTCTGATTTCCCAGTAACAAGTGGGGGAGAGATGTTGGGATGGTCACAGCACAGAATGAGGATATTTGGTTGACATTTCTCCTGGACAATTGGCATCACAAACCGATCTTATACCACAGTCACACGTTAGAGAATCCCTGGCATAGGCTCCTACTCCGAATATGCTGTGCAGGCATATACAATTGGATTCTTTTATCACATCTTTCCGATATTTGGCAGAGATAATCAGGAAAGTGTGAGATATAGCCCTACCAAATTTCATGTACGGTGGTTGAAGTACAAAGATGCTACATTCAGACATACATTTATAAGTTAAGTGCTTATACCATCAGGACGCGTTATCCAATCCTTCTGAAAGTTGTCTTAGGTAGTAAATATTGAAAGGGGTATAAACTTGCCAAGTTTCATCTACATTAAATTTGAGGCAAAGAAGTTACAGCTAGGAATATATATGACGATTATTGCAAAATAATATAATTAAACTGCTTATAAAATTGGTTTCCTTTATCCAGCCCTTTTGGAATTTGGTATGCTTAATGCCTTCCATTGAAGGTACGATCCCTCCATGTTTCAGCCAAATATAGTGAAAAACAAAAAAGGTACAGCCAAAAATGTGTTTTCCATTGAAACCAATAGGAAACAAAAACAAAAGCGAAAACGACAATTTGATAATTATGAAAATGAAAACAACATATTTAAATAATGAAAATGAAAACAAAAATAGCACAGCCCCTGGTGCATAGCTCTAGTGGGTCCCAACCTGTGATCTGTGGAGCACTGGTGGGCCACAAGACCATAGTAAATAGGATGGTGCTGGTCCACAGAACTGGACATAGACCGGTAACAAATAGTCAGTTTACTATCCTCAGTTAATATCCACTACTGATTGGACTCCAGGGGGATTTTGGGGTTTTTCAGTTTCTGTTCTTCATGATTTTTGGTTCTGCTTTCTGTTTTCATGCATTGATTCCCGCCCCCTCCCATTTTTTCCCTCATTGACTTCCCTCATGAAGTCAATGAGAACAAACGGGGGGGTAAATCAATGTAAAAAAAACCCAAAAGCCGGAACCGAAATTAAACCGCCGTTTCGGTTTTATGACTTTAAAACTGAAATGGCCATTTTCAGATCGTTTCTGTTCTATCCAGAACTGAACTTCCCACCCCTAATACCCACCATTACTGATAATTTGTTAGTTATCCAGGCATTAAACACTTACTGTGAGGTCTAGAACCCTCACAGTACCGAATAACCAGGTAATACTGCAGCAGTTAACTGGTTGACTATGGGTGAAAACAAACATAATGCTGATTCCACTCTAACACCACTTTAATACCATTTTAACATTTCTTACGCATGTTGCAGGACTGCATAGGGCACCAATACAGCCCTGCAACATGTGAGAAAAGTTGCAATGGTGTTAAAGTAGAGTTTAGTTAGCATTATGTCTGTTTTCGCCCTATTTTTCCCTTGCTCTATTACCACATTACTGTGTAACCAGAATACCGTACTTCCATTTTTATTTCTGGGATTTTGCTCATAGGTTGTTTACTCTGTTGAATCTGGCAGCCAATGGGAAAATTAAACTGGGTCAGGAGAGGAGGGAGTCAACAAAAAGGACAAATAGAACTAGCTAGTAACTGTCCAACTGATGGGAAAAGAGCAACATGGTAAATGGCACATAGTGGTATCATGGGGTAAAATGGTTCACCAATGGATACCACTCAAGGCCATGTTCACATCTGTGGCGGTGAGACCCATGAGGGAAAACGCGGCAGTGGGGAGGAGTCGGAGAACAGAAGAAGAGCCAGTGCGAATGGCGATGTGCCGCAGCTTCCCTCTGGTGCGAAGAGTGATGTGCCACGGTTTCCCTCGCGCAAGTCAGGGAGCAAAATCCTGCCCTGACACGCGCGAGGGAAGCTGCGGCACATCCCCGTTCACACCGGCTCTTCTGCTCTCCAATTCCTCTCCACTGCTGCGTCTTCCCTCTCGGGTCTCGCCGCCACAGATGTGAATGTGGTCTCAGTAACATGTTCTTGCTAGAACAGATTGGATACAATGGATCCAGCTAGTTACTGGATGGTAACAGAAAACTGTTTCAGCTTTAATTGGACGCAGCCACAGCAAAGTAGGCTTTAGCCTATGCTGACACTGGTGCCATAGCCATCTCTGAGGGGGACAACTCATCTAGCACATACACAAAAGGGTCATTCCCCTGTCCCATCACCATTGGGAGATGGTCACACCACAGTGCCTGTGGTGATGAAGGGCCTGCCTTGTGCAGTGACATCCATCCCTCAGCGATCAAGGCTAGGCTGTGGTCTTCTCCAGTAGATGCATCATGGCATGTAAAAAGTTTTGGTGGCTAACATGGACCATTGCTCTATAAATGAGTAAAGTCTACCTCAGAACATTCTGAGCACATGTTCGGTTCCTTATCTGTACAGTTCAAGGCTATACTAGAAAATGTGGCTGGAAGTCTTGACAGAAAAGATTTTATAACAATGTGTATATCAATAATACTCCACCAGGCCATGTTCAGCAACAGTGATGTAAAAAGTATAGGCACTGTTGTTCTGGGACAAGTTCAGAACAGTTGGCACTACTCCCGTTAACCTGTTGAAAAGCAATGAAGAGTAAAAATGGATCCTCTCACTGGAGATCTTTCTATGCTGCTTTGTCCAGATTCAACATGGATTCAGCTGAAGTAGTGGTAGAAATGGTGTTATCATTCTTTTAATATCACTCAGACAGATGAGATCCAATTGTCTGGTACTTCTGGATCAGGCAGGATCACTACTTCAGGGTATTTTCCTCAGACAATTCCTATTCTATCTGAAACCAGGAAATGCAAAAGCGGAATCTGTGATGGACAAAAGCCGAGGAAGTCTGAGATTCACAGCCTAAAGTGCATGGGAGGAACCCATGACATCCAGCTGGTTGACAGGTTCTTGGACACCCCATCAAAGAGTGTAGCACAAATACTGAAGCAGATGTTTACCACGTTTATTTAGGACTCTCAAAAAAGAAATAATTACTAATTATTCATTATCCATTTAAATCAGGTTTGCCCTACTTCTAGGACTACACTAGGGGGTGTGCATTTCATTTTCATTAGTATGATAATGGAAATTAAAAACAAAAATGACAAATAATAATAATAATGAAAACAAAAACGAATTTTTGTTTTTGAAGTAATGTGAAAAAGCTGAAAAATGTATTTCTGGCTATACCTTTTTTGTTTCTTATTCAGTTTTGATGAAACTTGGGAAGATCGTACCCCCAATGGAGGGCACTACATAGACCAAATTTTGAAATAGTTAAAGGAGACCGATTTTGAAAGCAATTGAATGTTGTGATTTTAAGAAATGCTCCATACACATTCCTGGATACAGCTTTTTTATCTTCCATCTGCTGATTTGTATGAAACCTGGGAAGATTATGTCCCTCCACTAGTGAACCAATTCTTCCAAATTACAGAATGATTGAATAAAGCGTCCTGATGTTATAAGCTATTAACTTGAAAATACCTTTCTGGCTGTAACATTTTTATATTTTGTCCTGTTTACACGTGATTTGGTAGACATTTATCACACACCTTCCCTGTAATCTCTGCCCAATTTCAGGATATTTCAATAAAGGGACCCAATTTTATAAGCAATTGAAGTTGTCCACTTGAAGACCATTATTCAGATAAACAGCAGCACATGCAGTGCCAGTCAGAAGCAGGCACCTGGCATGACGGGGCCGGGGAGGGGGGGGAGGAGGGGAAGGCTGTAGGAAGGAAGATGGGGAGCAACACAAAAGACTGACAGACATTCACTAGCGAATTACTGCATGCTTCCAGCTTTACAAGACAAATCGATGGTGGCTTCTAGGCGGGCATAGGGGGCGGCCCTGAGGCGGGCATAGAAGGGACATAACTGGGACTTTGGAGATAGCATCCCAGCAATCAGGAGATGTAGTTTACACATCCAGGCTGGCCAGTTATCATCACAGTCACATTCTGCAGCACTATGACAGAGGACATAAGAGAATCTCTATTGACTCTTTCCTAAATAGATGCTTCTGATTTCCAGTAAAAAGTGGGGGAGAGATGTTTGGATGGTCACAGCACAGAATGAGGATATTTGGTTGACATTTCTGCTGGTCAATTGGCATCACGCACCGATCTTATACCACAGTGACATATAAGAGAATTCCTGGCATAGGCTCCTTCTCTGAATATGCTGTGCAGGCATATACAATTGGATTCTTTTATCACATCTTTCTGATATTTGGCATAGATGATCCTGAAAGTGTGATATACAGCTCTACCAAATTTCATGTACACTGGTTTGACTATAAAGTTGTTAGTCAGACATACATTTAAGTTAATTTTGTATACCACCATGACCCTTTATCCAATCCTTCTGAAAGTTGGCACAGATAGTAATATGAAATACCTGCCATATTTCATCCACATTAGATGGGAGGCAAAGAAGTTACAGACAAGAATGTATATGAAGATTTTTTGCAAAATAGCATAATTCAACTGCATATAAAATCAGATTCCTTTATGCAGTCTGTCTGAAATTTGGTACACTTAATGCCTTTCATTGGAGGTATAATAATTCCAAGTTTCATTTAAATATAATGAAAAACAAAAAAAATTACAGTCAAAAACATGTTTTCCATTGAAACCAATGGAAATTGAAAACAAAATTAAAAATGAGAATAAATTGTTGATATTTATAAAAACAAAAATGACAGATTTAAATAATGAAGATAAAACAAAAATGAAGAATGACATAGGTCCCTAGTACAGACCTCTAGATTACAAGAGGAATGCGGTTTTAGAAAGCAGTTACACATCAACAGTGCCCCCCAAAAGGAACCATCAGTAAGGCAGCATCAAACCTGCAGAACTGCTTTAGAGGAAGGAAGAACCCAGGATCAGAAATGAAAGATCATACAGAAGACGACAGAATAAATCTGCATTGGTTGTTTAAATCTTAAGAATGTGCTGAAACCCAGCTTCAGCTGAGAGTTTCTTCCTGGGTGCTCTCATCACCACTCTCCAAAAAAGAGCTGAAACGGGTACCTGGTAAAACAGGGAAACCTGTCGAATTTGCGGTATATGACTCTCATGGTTTGGGGTTCTCCAAAGTGTCCAAATGGTATTTTGCTTACCTGGGGCCAAGGCAACAGCAATCTGGGATCCAGAGTGCTTCTGGAATGGTCTAGGGACTAGGCTAACCAGTCAGCACAATTGCAGGCTGCTTGGGTGGGGTGTACAGGTTACCCAAGGTGCATATACACCTGTGTCCAGAGCTGGTGCATGACTGCACGTTCAATGAGTAGCCCATGGATGTACCAGCCAGCCTAGGCCCCAGGGATTGCCTTGCCTGCTGTCACCACCTACTCTCCCCCTGGGTCCCAGAAAAGTTATGGAAGGGAGGGCGGGCTCTATACTACCCATGAGTATCCACCCAGGTAAGTGGGTACCGTTTCAGTTCTGTTCCCCCCACATGCATCAGCAGCACTCTATTTAGACAGGTATTTCTCTTTGCCCTTCTTTTTTGCACTGGGAAAGACGACCAGATTGCAGAAAGTAAACCAAAGGCACACCACGCCCGCCTGCTTGAATATTCTAAAATGTCTATATCCTTTAACAGTTAAAGAATAGAATGTTTGTGCTTTATAATGGTGCATGCATCACACTTTAACTATAGAGAGGCTACCACCGCTCTATAAATAGGAAGTTTGGAAATACAGTACGGTGTATAAGTGCTGAATACCAAAAATAACAAAGTGACTAAGTAACCAAGGAACGGAATACCAAGGTATAAAAAGAATACACATAAATGTCTATATGCAAATGCTAGAAGCCTAAAAAGTAAGATGGGAGAATTAGAGTGTATGGCGCTAAATGAAGATCTAGACATTATAGGCATCACAGAGACATGGTGGAACGAGGGACACTGTAATACCAGGGTACAAAAGATATCGGAATGACAGAATAGATTGAGTTGGTGGTGGGGTGGCTCTATATGTAAAAGACAACATTGAATCAAGTACAATTAAAATTTTAAAGGATGCAAACTCTTTCCTAGAATCTCTAGGGATAGAAATTCCAGGTATAAAGGGGAAGAGTATCGCAGTAGGGCTATACTATCGTCCCCCTGACCAGGACGGAGAGACTGATAAAGCAATGCTAAAAGAGATTAGATAGGCTACTAAAGTCAGCAACATAATAATAATAATAATTAATAATTAATTAATAATGGGTGACTTAAATTACCCTAATATTGATTGGGGGAATGTTCCTTTGGGGCGGGACGTGGAGGTCAATTTTCTGGATGCCCGAAATGACTGCTTCCTAGAACAGCTGATTCTGGAATCAACAAGAGGAGGAGCTATTCTAGATCTAGTCCTGAGTGGCATGCAGGACCTGGTACAAGGAGTGACTAGCGGAGTCACTAGGCAATACCGATCATAATATGATCACATTTGACATGATTTCTGTAGGGAGAAAAACAAAAGTACAGCAGTACCATTTAACTTTAAAAAGGGAGACTATGACAAAATGAGGAAACTAGTTACAAAGAAACTAAAAAGCCCAGTTGCAAGGGCTACAAGTTTGCAAGAGGCATGGAGACTGTTTAAGAGCACCCTTCTGGAAGGAAGCCCAGATTAAATGCATCTGGCAAGTTAAAAAAGGAAGCAGGAAGGCCAAATATCTTCCACTGTGGTTAGATGGGGAGGTGAAGGAGGCTATTAGAGCCAAAAAGGCATCCTTTAAGAAATGGAAGGCTAGTCACAATGAAAATAATACAAAAGAGCTTAAGGACTGGCAACGTAAATGTAAAGTGTTAATAAGGCAGGCCAAGAGAGATTTTGAAGGGAGGCTTGCTAAAGAGGCAAAAACAAGCAACAAGAACTTTTTCAAATACATCAGAAGCAAGAAGCCTGCTAGGGAGTCAGTTGGGCCATTAGATGACAAGGGAGTAAAAGGGGCACTCAGGGTGGATAAGGACATTGCAGAGAAGCTGAATGAGTTCTTTGCATCAGTCTTCACTGTGGAGGATTTGGGGGAGTTATCCATGCCAGATCCTTGCTTTGTGGGTGAGGAATTGGAAGAGCTGTTACAAATCAATGTGATGTTGGAGGATGTTCTAGGGCAGATTGACAAACTGAATACTAATAAGTCATCAGGGCCAGATGGCATTCACCCTAGAGTTCTGAAGGAACTCAAATATTTCGCAGACCTTCTGTTAGTAATTTGTAACCTGTCACTAAAATCTGCCACTGTACCCAAGGACTGGAGGATGGGAAATGTAACCCCGATATTTAAAAAGGGATCCAGAGGCGATCGTGGAAATTACAGACCAGTAAGCTTGACATCTGTGCCGGGTAAAATGGTGGAAACCATCATTAAAGGCAGAATTAAAGGGCATGTTGACAAACGTGGCTTAATGGGGAAGAGTCAACACGGATTTAGTAAAGGTAAGTCCAGCCTCACTAACCTGTTGGAATTCTTTGAGGGTGCTGTTGCCGGCAATGGGGAGCGCGTCACTTCCGGCAACGCGGTGCAACTTCTCTCTTAACATGCAGCTCAGGAGGTGCTTTTCAGCGCCTCATCTAAAACCTGTGTTAGTCCGAACTAATAAGCGCCGTTGACAGCATTCAGATGGACAAGCTAGTATGCACTAGATTCAGTTAGTGCAGACTAACTGTCCGTGTGAAAACGCTCCAAGTTAGATCTAGCATGCTGAAAGTCTGGGGAAAGCCTTGGCCAGTACAGACTGAGGAGAACTGGAGATTAGGGATGGGCGAACAGAACGGAGTTTGGAAATTCGGTTCGGTTCAGTTCGGTTTGAAATTCGAGTTCAGAAATTCGGTTTGGTTCGGTTTGAAATTCGAGTTTGGTTCGGAAGTTCGATTTGGTCGACCGAACAGACCGAGTTTGGTCGAATTACGAACTTCTGAACCAATTTCGGCCATTAAAAACCAGTTTTGTTGGTGTGTGTTGCCACTAGGGATGGGCGAACAGAATGGAGTTCAGAAATTCGGTTCGGTTTGAAATTCGAGTTCAGTTCAGAAGTTCAGTTCGGTTGACCGAACAGACCGAGTTCGGTCTGAACTTCCGAACCACGTTCGCCCATCCCTACTGGAGATTCTCTCTCCACTGACCTAATCACCAAGGCTATCAGTTGCCAAGCCCTTTTGTCCTCAGCTGGAGCTATTAGTATTCAGAAAAGGGCATATGCTGTAATAGGAACAGGTGGTGCAGCTGTACTGGTACCCACAAGCCTGTAGCACCCATACTTCCTGGTGTGACTGTGTCCCCTTCTGTTGTGGGAAGTGCTAGAAGGGGGTCCCATTCAATTTTCTGCACTAGGGCTCATTCCAGCGTAGCTATGCCAGAGTAAGAACGTAAGTAGTGCCATTAGAGGTGTGCACCAGGGACGCAGGTTGTTCTTCGTTTTCATTTTTTGTTTTTCTAATTTAAATATGTCATTTTTCTTTTTATAACTATCAATTTTTTGTGTTCATTTTTGTTTCGTTTTTGATTTCCATTGGTTTCAATATAAAACACATTTTTGGCTGTACCTTTTTTGTTTTTCATTATATTTTGAGGACATGTGGGGGGATAGTACCAAAAATGGAAGGCATTAACTGTTCTGGATTTCAGAAAGATTGGCTAAAGGAATCAGATTTTATAAGCATTTGGATTATGCTATTTTGCAAAAATCTGCATATACATTTCTGGCTGTAACTTCTTTGTTACCCACCTAATGTGGATGGAACTTGGCAAGTTTATACCCCTCCCAAGTTTTAATACCTATGACAACTTTCAGAAGGATTGCATAAAGTCTTGGTGCTATATGCAATTAACTTACGTGTATGTCTGACTCTAACAACTTTGTAGTCCAATCAGTGAACATGAAATGTGGCAGGGCTGTATCTCATACTTTCTAAATCATTTCTACCAAATATCAGAAAGATGCAATAAAGGGTTCCAATTTTATATGCCTGCACAGCATATGCAGAGAATGAGCCTATGCCAGGGATTCTCTTACGTGTCACTGTGGTATAAGATTGGTTTGTGATGCCAATTGGCCAGCAGAAATGTCAACCAAATATTCTCATTCTGTGCTGTGACCATCCCAACATCTCTCCCCCACTTGTTACTGGGAAATCAGAAGCATCTGTTTAGGAAAGAACCAATAGAGATTCTCGTATGTCCTCTGTCACCGTGCTACAGGATGTGATTATTTATTATTGTTACTTTTATTGTTGTTATAAAAGATTTCTTATCCCATCCCCTCCTGCCAAAGGCAGCTTGTGGCGGCTCGGTGATTGTGATGATAATTGGCCAGCCTGGATGGGTAAACTATGGCCACTTTCAGACCCCCCTCCCCGCACATATTCTGACTGTGGGGGGGAATGCGCAGCCAGAATATGTGTGGGGATAGGCCAGTCTGAAAGCACCCCCCCAGTGTGGCTTTGCCAGCAGACATGTGCATGGATGCAGAATTCAATTTCCTGCTCTGTATCCATGTGCATGTCTGCTGGCAAAGCCGTGCGCGGGGGTGGGATGGGGGACTTTCAGACCGGCCAATCCCTGCGCATATTCTGGCTGCGCATTCCCCCCCACAGCCAGAATATGCACGGGCAGGGAGGAGGGGGGAGAGGGATGTCTGAAATTAGCCTAAGTTTCCTGATTGCTGGGATGCTATTCCCACAGTCACAGTTACGTCCCTTGTATGCCTGCCTAGGGGCCGCCTCCGATACTGGCCTCGAAGCAATCACCGATTGGTCCTCTAAAGCTGGAAACATGCAGTAATTGGCCAGTCTGTCAGTCTATTGGGTTGCGCCCCATCCTCCCTTCTACAGCTTCCCTGTCATGCCAGGTGCCTGCTTCTGACTGGCACTGCATGTGCTGCTATTTATCTGAATATTGGTCTTCAAAAGGGACAACTTGAATTGATTATAAAATTGTGCCACTTTATCAAATTGTCCTGTAGTTTGGCAAAAATGACAGGGAAGGTATGTGATAGATGTCTTCCAAATTTCTTGTAAACAGGATGGAATATAAAAATATTACAGCCAGAAATGCATTTTCAAGGTAATACCTTATAACATCAGGACACTTTGTCCAAGCTTTCTGAAATTTAGTAGGATTGGTACACTAGTGGAGGGAGATAATATTCCCAGGTTTCATGAAAATTGGATGAAAGATAAAAAGTTGTAGCCAGGAATGTGTATGGAACTTTTCATAAAATCACAACATTCAATTGCTTCTAAAATTGGTCCCCTTTACCAAATCTTTTTGAAGTTTGGTACACATAGTGCCCTCCATTGGGGGTACAATCTCCCCAAGCTTCATCCAAATTGAACAAGAAACAAAAGTTACAGCCAGAAATGTTTTTCAGTGTGTTCCCATTATTTCAAAAACATAAATTGGTTTTCCTTTTTGTTTTCATTATTATTATTTTTCATTTTTGTTCTTACAATAAGAAAAATGAAAATCAAATTTTTAATTTTCGTTATCATAATAACAAAAATGAATGCACACCCCCTAAGTGCCATACTGTGTGAGACCAATGGTCCATCAAACCCAGCCTCCTTTCTCCAACAGTGGCCAATCTTGGTCACTTGGGAGTAGTACCCAACAGGTCACAATGGGGCAATCCATGCCCCATTGTTCACTCCCAGATCCCAACAGTAAGAGGTTGCATTCCCCAAAACTTACCCAGAAGATAGCTGCTAACGGACCTATCCTTTAGAAACTTATCCAATCCTTTTTGAAACCCAGCTTATACTACTGACCTTTAGGAATGGGCGAACAGAACACGGTTCAGATGTTCGGACATTCGGTCGTTCGGTTCGAAACCCAAGTTCGGGTTCAGGTTCGATGGTTCTTGTCAGCCAAGTTCGGTTTAGCCGAACTTAGCTGAACATTCAAAAATAGCACTATCAATACCAAAACCGAAACCGAATTTTTGGCCCTGAAAAGACATTTTTCCCACCCCCAAACTCATCCAAACTCATCCGAACACGATTGAACTGTTCGGTCGTTCGAGAGTTCGATTCGGACGGTCGGTTCAGATGTCCGAACAGACCAAGTTCGGTCCGAACTCCGAACATCCAAACTGCGTTTGCCCATCCCTACTGGCCTTGACCACGTCTTCTGGCAACAAATTCCACAACTTAATTGTGCATTGAGTGAAAATAATAATAATTCTTTTATTTGTTTTAAATCTGCATGTTATTTTTAGAAGGGGTGGGGTGTCTCCTAGTTCTACTACTATCTGAGAGGGTAAGCAACCATTCCCTAGTTACTCATTCCACACCACTCATGATTCTATCATATCTGTTGGTATTGATTTACAAAGCCCTGCATGGTCTCGGCCCCTCATACCTCAGGAACCGCCTTGCCCTCCGCGCCCTGGAGCGGCTCCTTCGGTCCGCCGGGGGTGCCTTCTTGGAGGTCCCCCGCGTTAAGCGGGGGGCCACAATGGAGAGGGCATTCTCGGTGGCCGGGCCTCACCTTTGGAACTCCCTGCCGGAGGAAGCTCGTCTGGCCCCAAGCCTCTTGATTTTTCGGAAAAAGTGCAAGGCCTGGTTGTTCGCCCAGGCCCTTGGGGAGGGGGGGAGGGGGTAGTGGGTCTTTTTATCTCCCCCATCCTAGTATTGTTTTATGTATTCTGGGCCCTGTTTTATGTAATTTTTGAGATTGAAATTTTTTATCTGTTTTAAAATGTTTATATTGTTGTTTTATATTGTTGGAAGCCGCCCCGAGCTATGTTCAGGAGGGGCGGGGTATAAATGCAATAAATAAATAAATAAATAAAATAAATATCTATCAACTTCTATCATATCCCCTCTGTCATCTCTTCTCCAAGTTGAAGAGCTCTAACCTATCTAGCCTCTCTTCATAGGAGAGCCATTCCATGCCCCTTATAATTTTTGTTGCCCTTCTCTGTACCTTTTTAATTTTGATTATATCTTTTTTATTATTATTATTTCTACTAAAGAAATAAAATAGGGCAACCAGAACTGCACACAATACTCCTTTTAAAGTCTCTTTTTCAGACCTGTTTTCATGGACAGGTAGAATATTAATTTTTCTGGGCCAGTAGATCTGTGTATAGGACATACGTTAGCTAGAACTATTTTGTAAATCGGAGCCTCGAGAGATCATGTATAAATAAAGCCACACAATAGTTTACATGAGTGCGCCATAGAGGCTGCCTTCCTTTAGTACTGTCCAAGCCATTATTCTTTCTGGGATTGAAATATGCAGTGTACCTAGTCTGCATCCATCAGGCTGCAATAATTGCATATCCCAGTCTATGAAGCACATGATATTGTTATATTTGTAATAATATATAGGACTGCCAGCTCTGTTTAAGGCCCTGTGGTGTTAGGTTCGATTCTGTCTCCTAGCAAGACACAGTTCCAGTGCCAAAGAGCTTGCAGTCTGAATACATTGTCATTTATCATTTATATAATGGTTTCAGTGTTCAAAGTGCTTTATAATTCTTATCTAGGTCATGGTACATTGAGGGCCTGGCAGAGTGAAGGTTGTCAGGCTCCAGCCCCCTGAAACCAGGCACATCACTCAGATTAACCTTCACCAAGTTAGGTTTATTTCTTCTCCAAGCTGACAGCAGTGCATAGTCCCAAACGCAAAGAGAGACCAGCAGCCGCAGTCTCTCACACTTAGGGGGAAATGCAGTGAACGTGGGTCCCTGCTCATACTAATAGTGAACCTCTATTTGGGACTCCCACCCAATCTGTTTAGCTGGCATTGGTGAATCCCTTTCTCAGGTTCTCAGCTTCTCAGTGGAGGTAAATCCCTTGCTAGGTTTCCAAGCTCCTACTACAGACATGGTCTTAGACCAAGGGACAGCGGCCAGTGGTCACTCCAAGCTTCACCTCTGTCCTCTCTGAAAGTCAGTCCTCAATTGCCCTCAGGGCTTGAGAGCCTCCATTGTAAAATTCCCCAAACAGGGGCATACTGGGTGGAAATGGGCCTTGGTATTGAAGATGGAATTGGCCCGCTGCTGCAGCATAAGTATGCATTCTACGTGCCTGTGAGCCCCCCTCAGGAATATGGGCCCTGGAGTGGCTGCACCTCCTCAATCTATTATAGCTACACCCCCTCCCCCCCCCACACACACATGGGTGTGGACAAATGCTGAGCAGGCCAGGTTTAAAGGTATATCCGCTAACCCACACCCCACCCCCCTCCACTCCCTTGCATACCTCACTGCCACTGAGCTTGGGGGAGGTACTTGGACAAGCTTCCATCTAGGGGAAGTGATAAGGCCAGTTACCAATAGTGGGATTAGACTACCTGGCTGATAGAGTGGTCTTTCTAGGAAGTTCTTGACTCATGACAAAGGTGCCAGACAATGGTTGTTATGAGACAGACCGGGGGCGGGGGTGGGGGGATCTAGAGCCCTGGAACAGGTGCGTGAGTGACCCATGCTGGAGCTGCATGCACCCACAGGTTTGTCTGCATTCAGACAGACAGCTTGGGGGACAGGTGTACCAAACACCCAGGCGGCAAACACGCCTTCCCCCTGTCCCAGGAAAGCCCTGGCTCGGGAACACACAGCCAGGTGGGACAACCCCGTGGTCCAGCCCCACAGCTTGCTCTGGTAACTGTGGCAAAGAGACGTAGCAGCAGCAGCCACTCTGGATGTATAGTCTGTTGGCATCTATGATCTGGGAGGGGCCATGTTTGCCCGGGGTTTGTGGGTCTGTTTAGACGGACAGGGTTCCGTGTTTGCCTGCTGCTCAGGGGTTGGCCAGCTTCCTTGGTGAGGTGTGCTCCCAAATCTTCTGGAGTGCCACCTGCAGGGCTGCCTTGGAGCAGCCCCCATCTGCTCCACTTTGCACATCTGGCGGTCACTTTTCAGATGGACAGATCAACCTGGGGGTGAAGTGGGTTGACGTGAGCAAAATCAGAGCTGTTTTCCATCTGTTGACACCCAATGTGGCAGCAAGGAGGGAAGTGTTGTATTCAAGGCCAGTGGAGACAGTGCTGGAAGTTTTTTGGGGGACAGAGACAACAAAGGGTATTTTTACATACACATTTCTCCTGCATGTTTGCTGTTACATCCTGAACTTTCTGTGTGTCTAAATCACTCACCCAGATCTTAAACATCAAGATCTTTGAACTTCTGAATAGAACTTCTACCAGAACTTTTGTGTATAAAAANGTTCTCCTGGTAAACTGCTTTGCTCCAGGCAGCTGTGGTCACTTGGTTTCCATGGCAACCTGTCACATCTACAGCTGCGGCTACTTTAGGCTGCCTCAGGGCAGTGTTTGTGTGAAGAATGCATCCAGGAACTGCCTCAGGGCAGTGTGTGTATGTGAAAAATAAATCCGGAACTTACTTGTGGATTTGTAAACCCAGAAGACTGAAAAATCCAGAACTTTAACGTGTGTGTAAAAATGCCTATGTGCTTTCATCATATGGGCTTGGCACACCGATGAAATCAGAGAGGTCATTCGTGGCTGATCTTAGGGGTCAGGATGGAGAATAGGGAGGGGGCAGTTTTTAAGAAATACAAAGGAGGAGAATTTGTAGGAAAATAGATGAGGAAAGCAAGATAATTTCTGGAAGGCAGATCTCGGTTAAATATCAGGGAAAAACGTCCTGACGGTAAGAGCTGTGTGGTGTTGGGAAACGTTTCCTAGGGAGGCTGTAGACTTTTGGTCACTGGAGGGTTTCAGAAAGAGGCTGGACAGCCTTCTGTCAGGGATGGTGTAGCTGTAGTCATTCTGCATTCAAGCAGGGGTCAGACTAGATGACCTTTGGGGACAATGATGCCATCTTCATACCTGTTACAACTGAGAAGCATTCCTTCCACAAAACCCACATCTGGGTACATCAGGATGACATGAGAAAGCTGAGACATTCCGCTTAAGAAAGCAAGCTGTAGGGTGGCGTATGAAAACCCCTATTAATATGTTTATCCCTTTCTTTCATGTTGCTTCTAGGAGGCTGTCCTGCCGCAACTAATTTCCAAAAGTAAGCATGGACCGACCCTAATATTTTCTAAAGGTAAAAAGAGCAATGGCGCTGTAGTGCTTTTATGACTGACTGTGGCTTGCCTTATGGAGGAACATTTTTCCCTGGGGATAGAAGTTAATTTATCTTCATGTTAGCTCCACCTGGAAATTGTCCGGAGCACAGAAGAGCGAGTTGTACTAAGCTTCATATGTGTGTGCAGTGTTTTCATGTAGCTTACTGGCAGCTAGTAACTGAACCTAATCCGTCAAACTAATTTCACATAAGACCTCAAGTGTAACTCCAATTCTGATTCTTAAGGCAAAAGTGTCACACAGCTGCTTAGTTCCTAACCTTTTGTTTTGCAGCATGTAATACCTTTTTGGGTGCTTGTTTCTCCTTCAGAAACACTGGTTCCTTCAGTTGCTGGCTATTTTTTGTTTGATTTCCCATTCCTCGTTTGATAGAAAACTATAGTAAGAACATCCAAAAAACTGCTTACTGAGGTCACCTGCTATAATGTTGGCTTCAGGCGATTCGGTTACCACACACATTACATCAATCTGCTGATGATTCAACAAACTATTTCTACTGAATCCGTGGTTTAGTTCAATGCCCCGGTGTGGCTTAGTGGTCTAGAAATGGGATGCCTAGATCTTTAACTGATCCTGGAACAATTCTTCTGAGAGCCGTAAACTGTTCTATTAATCTCAGTGAGGTGAGTTAGCACTGTTTCTATTTAACAATATGAAATGTTTTATATTTTTGATAGTCCTTTTATTTGTTTCATTCCTTATTTGTGAGGACTGGTTTTGGGGTGCTCCTTTGGTTTTCATTGTGCACATAATGTCCAACTTGAAAGCCCAGTGGGTACCAAATTAAAGCACGCATTGTCCCAGCTCGTCCGAGTTTGCAGCATGTGACCAGTGCTCTCTGGTCTAACTTAAAGCTGCTGCAATCTCAGGAGTGACGTCAACAGCTGGACCATCAATGTGGCCATGGCTCAGAATGACAGCCAAGCAACTATGGTAAGCTAATGCACCTGGGAGGGTGCTGCCTTTCCACAGCTGCATGAAAATATTCCCATTTGTTGCTTTCTAATTATGTAGTTGTGTTTTCCTCTTCTTTATCGTGTTCACAGGCAACTACAAGCACCACTACCTCCACTATCTCAAGTGTTCCATCCCAGGCACACTCTGCTTACAAATCTACCCACCAGAGGCGTTTTCCCTGGAACAAGGAGAGACCAAGGCCTTCATGCCTCCATGGGTAGAGAAGAAGGTACAATACTTGGGAATCCCCCTGTGAGAGGGGTGTGGGGGGCTTGGGGAAGGGTTTTTTTTCTTTGGAGAATATGGAGGGTTGGGGTAGGGGGTCACTTCATAGCTGATGGGAGTAGCTGGTTAGCCCCTCTGAGCAGTCATCCCCCAGGGGGAGGGGGGCCACTGTAAATTTAAGTTGGGATGGTTTGGGGGTTGGGGTGGGTTCATGCCCCTGCCACCCTGGCAGAGAGCCTGTTGGGTGCGGGAGTTGGGCTGGTGTCGCCTCCCCAGGCAGAGAGGAGGCGGCAATAGGGGTCATGACAGGGTGGGGGAATTATGGCCCTAGAGAGGGGGAGATGTCATCATGCTCGGGGGGGAGTGGTGGTTAATGCCAGTCCCCTGCGCCACCCCCCTGGGCCCAGATAACCAGGTGATCGAGGTCTCAGGTGACCCAGGCCTGTCTCTGGTGCTGTGTAATGTGAGGTCAGTCTGCAATAAATCATCTGAATCGTTGGACTGGGCGACCGACCTCGTGTGCGTGACGGGGATCTGGCTGGACAAATGTTCCAGGCCAATGTTCCAGCACCAGCCCAGGCCACAGGGTCGGGGGAAGGGGTGCATAGCTATAATTTTCAGGGATGGATTCATCATAAGGAGATTTTCAGTGCAGACTCAGTCTGGGATGGAATGCCTCCACCTTGTGATTGATTTGGCCGGGAACGGACTGAAAGGTCTGGCCAGGGACAGGTTGGGGATTCTGCTGGTGTACTGTGCACTGCACTCCACTGCACAGCAGCATCCCTGTCTGCTTTAGCAGCTCTCATCTCAGATCTGGTCTTGAGGACCCCCAAGCTTACTATCTTGGGGGACTTCAATATCCATGGAGAGGCAGGATTGCAGGGGGCAAAGCAGGAGTTCATGGCAGCCATGGGCCTGTCCCAGGTGGTGAGGGGCCCGCCGCATGAGTGGGGGCATACTCTGCACTGACCTTGAGGCAGGGGATGGGGGGCGTTCCAATGTTTGGGTGTGTGTGTGTTGTTTTCACCCTTGCCATGGTCGGACCATTATCTCCTGCGAACTTCCATCCTAGTGTGCCTTCCTGACCGTAGGGGTGTAGGACCAGTTCGGATGGTCTGCCCTGGGAGACTTATGGAACCAGAAGGGTTCTGGAATGCTCTGAGGGAGATACCTGTTGACCTTGATGGCTGCTCCATCGATGACCTTGTGACCTTATGGAATAGCTGGTTGGCTGAGTCCATTGATCGAGTGGCCACATCGGTGCCCCAGATCCCTGTGGTTCACAGAGGACCTGGGATGTCTGAAGTGTGAAGGGAGATGGTTAGAGCACCGGTGGTGCCATACTCGCACTCAAGACAATTGGTTGTGGCATAGAAGTCCTATGTCGTGGTGGTGAGGGCAGCAAAGAATGGTTCTTTGCCACGCTCATTGCATCTGCTCGGTCATCCAATGGAGCTGTTCTGGATGGCAAGAGGTCTGGCCAGTCCAGCCTGTCTCTGCCTGTAAATGAATTCACCCACAGCCTGTTGTGACATGTTTTTGAAGTACTTTGCAAACAAAATTGCTCGCATTGAGCATGACTTCGATTCTGCTATTTTGGATGCAGTGGCAGACCCAGACTTTAGGAATGTTCTGTCTGGTCAGGTTTTGTGGGATGATTTTCAATTGGTTATGCCTCCCGATGTGGCCAATGTGCAGGGGTCTGTTCGAGTCACAACTTGTGAATTAGACCCTTGCCTGTCCTGGTTAGTAAGAGCTACCAGAGAGACAGTGGGGCCAGTGCTAGTGGGGATTATCAACACCTCCCTTCATGAGGGGAAGGTGCCGGGTTGCCTCAAGGATGCTGTGGTTCGGCCTCTCCTCAAAAAACCATCACTTGACACTGATACCGACCTGTCTCTAACCTTCCCTTTTTAGGGAAGGTTATTTAATGGGTAGTGGCTTGCCAGCTCCAGGCGCATTTGGATGTCATTGGTTTCCTTGATCCCGTGCAGTCTGGCTTTCGCCTGGGATACAGTACGGAGACAGCGCTTGTGGCCTTGGTTGACGACCTCCTCGTGGAATTGGACAAGGTTAATATGATCCTGTTGGTCCTATTAGATCTATTGGTGGCTTTCGACAGTGTTAACCATGAGGTGTTGGTGAGTGGTGACTCATCTGCTGGACCTGGTGGGGGTGGATGGAACTGTCTTGCAATGGTTCCGCTCCTACCTCGCAGTTAGATCTAGCGGACTGTACTTCGTCCCCTGGTGACTTCCTATGTGGGGTCCTGCAGGGTTCTATTCTGTCTCCTCTCTTGTTTAACATGTAAATGAAGCCCCTTGGGGAGGTCGTGTGCAAGGGGGGGGGGTCCAGTGTCATCAATATGCGGATTATACCCAGCTGTATTTGTCATTTTCATCCGACCCAGATCCCACTGTCTCATTGCTATCTCAGTGCTTGGCTGCTGTGGGGGACTGGATGAAGTTGAGATTACTGAGGCTCAATCTCTATAAGACAAAGGTGATATTAGTTGGCAGGATCGGTGATCTTGGTGAGGAGGTCTCCCCCATTATTGGAGGTGTTCATCCTCCTTTGGTTCCATCTGTGCAGAGCTTGGAGGTGCTCCTGGTTTCTCAGTTACGCCTGGACACTCAGGTGTTGGCTGTGGCCAGGGGCGCCTTCCACCAATCCATCTGTTGAAAAGGCTGCGCCCATATGTCTCACACTTCGAACTTATCAGTATTATCCATGCGTTCGTCACCTTGAGACTAGAATATTGCAATGTGCTCTATATGGGGCTGCCCATGGTGATGGCCCGGAAGCTGCAGCTAAGTCCGCCTCCTCACAGGGGTGGGCTACAGAGAGCATATAACACCTGTGCTCTGAGAGCTGCATTGGCTACCTATTGTCTTCCAGGCCCAATTCAAGGTGCTGGTGTTGACCTTTAAAGCTCTACATGGCCTGGGCCCTACTTATCTGTGTGGTCACCTCATGCCCTGGGCCCCTGACCAGCCCCTGTGGTCCTCCTGGAAGTCCCATGCTAACTTAGGGGTCATACGGACAGGAGGGCATTCTCAGCGGCTGCATCATCGCTCTGGAATGCCCTCCCAGTGGAGGTTCGTGTCAGCCTGAACCTTCTTGTCTTCCGACGAAAGTGTAAAACCTGTCTCTTCCGCCAGGTGTTTGGTGGGGGAGGAGGGGAGGGTGGGATGGGTTTATTTGGTTACGTTGAGGGTTTTTATATACATTTGGAGTTGGTTTATGCACATGATTAGAGTTTGTATAATATTAGAGTTTTTGTACCATTTTATATTGTTTTATTTTTATGTTGTATTTATATGTTTTATATTGTGTGTGTGTGTGTGTGTGTTGTTCAATTGTGAGCCGCCCCGAGTCATCTATGGTGAGAGGGGAGGGGTATTTATAAATAAATAAATAAATAAATAAATATCCAATATACCTCTTGCAAGTGCCAACTGCCTGTGAAGTTGCTACAACAAGGGCCTGCAGGGAGGCATTCTCGGTTGCTTCCCCACAATTATGGAACTCCCTCCCCTTGGAGGGCCACCTAATCCCAAGCCTGTTCATCTTCCAGAGGAGATGTAAGAGCTTTTTGTTTGTCCAGGTGTTTGGCAGACAGGGATAGGCTTAGGTGAAGTGGGTAGAGGAGGTTGGGGAGAGGGATTTATAGGTGGTGAGATGGGTGGGGCGGTTAGAATGATGATGGGTTCGTGGGGAAAGGGACCTGAGGAGAAGGTCAGGATAAAAATGTAATAAATGAATAAAGGGATAGGGAGGTATTGTTGTCTCTGTATAGGGCTCTGGTAAGACCCCATCTGGAGTACTGTGTTCAGTTCTGATCACCCATGTTTAAGACGGATGAACTTATACTGGAACAAGTGCAACGTAGAGATACTAGGATGATCAGAGGGATGGAGTATTTACCCTATAAGGTGAGGGTGAAGGAACTTAGCTTATTTAGCCTATCAAAAAGAAGGCTGGGGGGAGATATGCTTACATTGTATAAATAGATCCGCGGAGGTAACGCATGAGAAAGGGAATCTTTGCTCAAACTAAAAGGGAGCGTGGGTACAAGATCTAATGGATACAAGCTGGTTATGAATAAGTTTAGGCTAGAAATTAGAAGGAGGTTTTTTTTAACAATTAGAGCAGTGAATAGGGCTGTAGCGGAATATCACAGCGGTAGCTATTTCCGGCGGAAACAGTGTTTCCGCAATTAGTGGAATGGCATGGCAGAGGCTTTCATTCCGCGGTTTCATTCCGCGGTTCCGCGGTTCCGCTTATTTAATTCAGTGGAATCGTGGAAACATGACATTTTCGCTATTTCCGCAATTCCGCCAGCACCAAAAAATCGCAGAATAGTGGTTTTCCGCGATTTCCGTGATTTTTCCGCGATTTTTCCGCAATTCCGCGATTTGCAGAATTCCGGCGGAATTTGCGGAATATCCGCAGAAATGTCGCGGTGTGGCGCAGGCAATTCCGAAATAGCGGAACGGAATCGCGGCGCGGTAAAAGCTGCTGCCGCATCAGCCCTAGCAGTGAATTACTGGAATAAGCTTCCAGGGGCAGTTGTGGGAGCAAAGAATCTGAACAGCTTCAAAATGGAGTTGGATACATTTCTGGTATAGATCTTGTGAGGAGTTTTTATTATTTGGACAAAGTGGCCCCCCAGCAATACATATTGGGTTCCCCCTCCCCCCACCTTTTTTTCCTGTAGCATCAAAGTTGTCTGCAGCTGGAGGTGGGACTGTCGGGGCATTCTGAAGCCTGGGTACGATATTGTATATCAGGTGCCTGGCTGGTGGAGCCTGCATGCATGCTCGGGGTCTAACTGATCGCCATATTTGGGGTTGGGAAGGAATTTTTCCTCTGGGCAGATTGGCAGTTGACTCAGAGTTTTTTGCCTTCCCCTGCAGCATGGATGTGGCTCACCTGTTTAAGACATCTGGATCCTTCTTTCTCTAATATCATTTCCTATTGTTTCAAGAGTCGGTGTGCTATGGTTGTTTGCAGTCTCTCTTGTAGCTATTGGTGGAGTTTCTCTATGCTTGTAGTTGGGGTGTGGCAGGTTCTGTAGTGGTGCAGAGGGGTGGACTAGTTGATCCTTGAGGTACCTTCCAGTCTTGTGACTCTATGGCTGCTTTCCAAGAGTGACCTGACCAGTGAAGCTTGTTCTTAAATGTGGTGCCGGGAAAAGCTGCGTAGGGTGTGTTTACATGCACTGGAAGTGGCCACCCGCCATAGGAATTGGCGATGTGCACGGCCTGCTTGAAGATGCATTTTGGAAACCCGGATATCAAGGTTTCCAGAATTCATCTTTAAGGAGGCCGTCGGAGGCCGCGTATGTCGCCGATTCCTATGGAAGGTGGCCAATTCTGGTGCGTATAAATGCCCCCCGCGTGGCTTTCCCAGAGGCACGTTGAAGAACGCGCTTCCCTGGCTGCTTGTGTTAAAGTGGCCTATGACTCTAATATTCCCTAGTCAATTGCTACTGGAATGAGGCAGCGTTCCAGGAGATCTCAGCACAAATGGATCTCCAGGATATACCACCGACACGATCCAGTTCTGACAGTGGGCCAAGAACTTGTGCATGGGGTTTAAGGAGATCCAGGAGAACAACTTTGTCTCTGGCTGTGGGTAGCAAACATCGCCATACTATGATCTCCTCGGCTGTTTCCTCTGCGTGGATGGAGCCATTTTGGCATCCTGCCTCTATGGCTGCACCTTCGCTAGGGGCCAGAAGCGGATCAATATGGCTCCTTCACGGCCTGCTCTAACCACTCCTGCTCCCCCTTTGGAAGCCATGACCACTGGCAGTGAACTCTCCATGCCCATCTCTGCCCCAGGACACAAGCACCATGACCCTGATGGTCCTATCCCCTCAATGTGGGAACCAGCCTCTGTTTGAGGAGTCACTGGAGGGAACGTGGAGGGAATGGAGGACCCAGAGGCCAAGTTTATATAGGAGATGAAGGAGGAGAATGGTACGTTAATGCACTTGTGGGGAGGCTGTGTTTGAACAGCAGCATGGCGAAGGCTTCTGTTTAATCACTTTCTGGCATTTTAAATATTTTTTAAATCACTTTCTGGCCTTTTTTCAGCAGTTTCCCATCATTTTTGTCACCTTTGTACTTTTCTTCAGTTTCTGGGGCTCTTTGGGAGTTTCAAGATACATTTTATGTCACTTTAATGCAGTTTTCACCATTTGTTGTTACTTTTTGTGAGTTGAATAAAGCTGCTACTGGGCCAATACCAAGTCCCATGTGCTCCCCATGTGCACCTTTGGGAGGCTCTGGAGATGCAAAAATGCTGGCTAAATGCCAGAGCAGTGTTGGAAATTGCTGTAAAAGTGTTTTAAAACTGTCATAAATGTCTTGAGAAGTCCCAAAAAGTGGCAGAAAGGGATGAAAAATGACAAAATAAAATTCTGACAAGTGACAAAAAGGATGAAAAATTTCAGAAAGTGATAAAATTGACAGGAAATTATGTAAAGTCATGGTCTAAGAATCTTGGCTATCTGCAGGATGAGGTGACAGGGAATCCTGAACTTAGAGATCCACTGGGCATCTCACCAAGAGGACAAGACGTTCTCCCACCAGTCTGTGCTTTCTCCTCAACCCACAAAAACCTCTTGATGGGTACAGCCATGCACAGAGTGTTAGCAACTGTGGCCACAGATCAAGCAAGAGCCCATCTGTGTCGTGCAGTCTTATTCAGCCAACAACAGGAGAAGATTTGGATCTGCTGGATGGATTGCACCTTATGCTGAGCAGAGGTCATGAAGCGCTAGAGCACCATGACATGCATCGTGAAGTTCTCAGGCTCCATGGCTGTGAAAATGCATGAAATCAGCAGACCACGTGGTAAATGTTTAGAACAGTTTAGCTGGGCCAGCTTTCCAAATATTTACTTATTTATGGTATTTATATGTTGCCCCCTCCTGCACAATGGCAGCTCGAGGTGGTGCACAACATATAAAATACAAAATATAAAATACAATATAATGACAAGTATTACTTTAAAACCATAAAAACAAAAGAGGCCCGAGAAAAAGATCAAAACCCCTACCCCACAAAAAGAAGAGAAAAGGAAAAAAAACACCACCCTGTACCCCCTCACCAAATGCCTGGTGAAACAGCTAAGTCTTACATTGTCTATGGCAGGTGGGGAGATTTGGAGAGAGATGAATCTCCACTGGGAGAGAGATGAGTTCCATAGCTGCAGCGTGGCCATGGAGAATGCCCCCTTGAACTTCGCCACCCAGGGGTCCTGCAAGAGAGCACCCCCGGCCGACTGCAGGGGCCAATCCAGCACGTGAGGGATGAGATAGTCTCATAGGTATGTGGGGCCCAGACCATGTAGGCCTTTAAAGGTAATAACCAGCACCTTGAATCTGGCCTGGAAGACTATAGGAAGCCAGTAAAGAACAGAGCGTCGGTGTTATGTGCTCTCGGTGGCCCGCCCCTACGAGGAGACAAGCTGCCACATTCTGCACCAGCTGCAGCCTCCAAATCATCACCAAGGGTAGCTCGATGTAGAGTGTGTTACAGTAGTCCAGTCTCACAGTGATAAATCTATGGATGATGGTGGCAAGTTTGGAGTTGGAGATATACAGCCGAAGACGGTGGACCAGATGTAAATTACCAAATGCGCTCCTTGCCACAGTCGCCGCCTAGACATTCAGGTGGAGCTGTGATTCAAGAAAAACTCCCAGACTCTGAACTTGAGGGGCCAAGGAGGGTCGTACCCCATCAATGATGGGGACCTTCACTCCCTCGCCCTTATCCACCGACATCACCTCCATCTTGTTGGGATTTAGCTTCAGACAGCTCATCCTCATCCAATCCCCCACCACAGCCAAACACCGAGACTGCCGGTGCCACGTGTGAGCAAGTTGTTTGTTTGTTTGTTTGTTTGTTACCAAAGCTTGATATGCCAAAAGGCAGCTCGGAGAGATGTATAAATATAATAAAAAATACAAAATAAAGTACAATATAATATAAAACACAGTATAAAATGTAGATGATATAAAAATACAATAACTGAATGGAGCTAAAATCCTCCCCACCCTCTCTCCCACTACCCATATCCCCCGCCAAAAGCCTGGTGGAACAGCCAGGTGTTGCATTGTCATCGAAAGGAGGGAAGGGCCGGGATGAGATGAACTGCCACCAGAAGGGAGTTCCACAACCTTTGGGCAGCCACCAAGAATGCCCTTTCCATGTTCACCACCCGAGAAACTCGGGGCACCTCAAGAAGGGTGACCCCGGCCAGCTGCAGGGGCCGATATAGAATCCAGGGGGTGAGGCAGTCCTGCAGGTAAGTGGGGCCCAGACCATATAAGGCTTTATAGGCAAGAACGAACCCCTTGAATCTGCCCCAGAAGACTATAGGCCAGCCAGTGCAGTACACGGAGCACGGGTGTTGTGTGCTCATGACGACCCATTCTTGTAAGGAGATGGACCGCTGAATTCTACATGAGCTGCAGTCTCAGGACCATCACCAAAGGTGACCCCACGTAGAGCATGTTACAGTAGTCTAATCTTGAGGTGATGAAGGCATGGATGATAGTGGCCAGGTCAGAGTCTGGGATATAAGTCCGAAGCTGCTGTACCAGATGTAACTGGCCTAACGCACTTGGCGCCACAGCTGCCACCTGGGCATCTAGCCGGAGCTACAAATCAAGGAGCACTTCCAGACTATGAACCCGAGGGACCAGGGAGAGACAAACCCCATCAATGATGGGGTTCACCAAACCCTTGGCCACTCCCACCATCATCACCTCCGTCTTGTCAGGTGTCTCACCTTCATCCAGTCCCCCACAGCTGCCAAACACCGAGTAAGCATCAAGACTTCTGGGCCTAGGTCAGCTGAAAATGAGAGGTACAATTGGGTGTCATCAGCATATTGATGATACCGAATATCAAACCCCCTCACAACCTCACCCAAAGGCTACATGTACACATTGAACAGGAGAGGGGACAGGATAGAACCTTGAGGAACTCCACATGTGAGATCCCGGGAAGATGAAGAGCAGTCCCCCTAGCACCACCCACTGAGTTCTCCAGCCAGGAAGGAATGGAACCATTCAAGAACAATCCTGTCCAGCCCGGTCCCACAAGCAAGTCACCAACATCACATTATCAACCATGTCAAAAGCAGCTGATAGATCTAACAGGATCAGAAGTGTCGACCGACCTCAATCCAGCACACAGTGAAGGTCATCGACCAAGGCCACAAGTGCAGTCTCAGTGCCATAGCCCGGACAAAAGTCGGACTGTGAGGGATCCAGAAAACTGATGCGGTCCAAATGCCCCTGACGCTGCTGAGTCATCAGCAGTTTCATAACCTTCCCTAAAAAGGGAAGGTTTAGAGACTGGCTGATAGCTGGCAATGGAGTCAATGTCAAGTGATGGCTTCTTGAGCAGAGGTTGTACTACAGCCTCCTTAAGGAATCCCGGCACTCTGCCCTCCCTAAGGGAGGCATTGACCACACCCACCAGCAACAGCCCCAACATCTCTCGGCTGGCCTTAACCAGCCAGGACGGGCATAGGTCCAGTTTGCAACAGATGGCTCTAACTGCCCCAAAGACATCCCCCACATCAGCAGATGACACCCACTGAAACCGATCCCATAAAACAGGACAAGACTCTGGTTCTTCTACCGTATCAAATGTGGCATCAAAGTTGTGGTGAACGTGATAGATTTTTCCCCATGAAATAGTCAACAAACAAATCACAGTGAGCACTGGAAGATTCCAGATCCAGGCAGAGGGAGGCCAGACTGACCAACCCCCTCACCACCCGGAAAAGCTCAGCTGGACGTGACTTGCCGGATCTATGAGAGCAGCAAATAAACCCCTTCTTTGCTGCTTGCACAGCTACTGCATAGGTTTTTTAACTAACTCTATGCCGCAATCTCTTGGCTTCAGCACAAGTATGAAGCCACCATTGCTCTAACCTCCACCCTTCTTGCTTCAGCCACTGCAGGTCCTCAGTAAACCATGAGGACCTGCATCATCAATGCTCAGGAAGCAGATGCCAATGAGCCACCCAGTTGATGGCCTCAGAGAGCAAGGTGTTCCAGAAAGCCATGAGGACATCGCATGAGCAGTCGTCAAGATCAGGGGGTAATTCCCTAAGAGCATTCCAGAACCTCTCTGTTTCCATAAGTCTCCGGGGCTGAACCAACCTAACAGGCTCCACATCTCTCTGGCACATCTCTCGGGCAGTCGGTAGACGTGCGCCAGGAGATAGTCCCATAGGAGGTAATGATCTGTCCATGACAAGGGTTCCAATAACAAATCCCCCACTAATGGATCCCCTGTCTCAAGGCCCGTGCAAAATACCAGGTCCAGGGTATGCCTTCCATCATGCGTTGAGCCAGTAACCACCTGAGACAGTCCCATGGTTGCCATGGCATCCATCAACTCACGCTCCACTCCCAAAGCTGACGTCAGCATGAATATTGAAGTCCTCCATGAGCACCGTCCTCAGGGACCCACAAGACCACCTCTGACACCAGCTCCACTAGAGCATGCAGAGATGCTACAGTAGTAGGTGCATGGTATACTATCAGCAGCCCCAAGCTGTCACCTGCCAAATCAATCACAAGATGGAGGCCCTCAATACCCAGCAAAGTTTGCACTGGATACCTCCTAATGAACCATGTGCCCCTAAAAATAACAGCCACACTGCCCCCTCCCGCCCCCCCATTCCTCCCGCTGTGGCTGATGCCGTACGGGGAGTACCCAGTTGGAACAAGGTCAGCCAATATTGGCCCTGACTTCGTGTCCAGCCAGGCTTCCATAACCGTAATGCATACAAAGTCAGCTGCTTGGTCTAGGATCAGCTCCTGGACGGTTGTTGACTGATTTACAACCAACCTTGTGTTCAACAGTACAAGGTCTGGTCCAGGCCCTCCAACCTTCAACCACCTCACCACCTGGCTATGGAGCAGTGAGGGAAACATGCACCAAGCACGTGTCCCGTTTCACAGACCAAACAACTCCCCCTGACCCATCATGACCCCAATGGCTGACCCACCCCCTCTGAATTTCCCCCCCGTGACTGTCCTGCCCAGCAGGTGAGGGAGATCTCCCTCCCCAAACCCACCCATACCCCCCCCTTCACAGGAGGGCATACAGCAACCCTCCCATAGGGATCATATCCCCACTCTCACTGCAGGGAAAGATCTCCCTCCCCCTAACTCAGTCCCCCACTCCCATTTCCCCCCCCCTCACTAGAGGAATGGGTCATCTCCTCTATAACCTCACCAATGGTTTAAACAAACCGCAACAACCAACCCATCCTCCCCCAAAACAAAACCACCCATCCCCAATCAAAACTCCACGCAGAAAACTCCCAGTTCCCCAGTCCCAGCAGCTAAAATACCCATCTACCCACTCCCAAGCCCACCCGCTATCAACAGGTACCAAAGATCCCTCTTCACCCACCCCTGCCACAAACAACAATAAAATCCCCGGCCACCTGGACCCCACTGAAGGGCCACACCAAAGGGCCCTCTGCTAGCGGCCCTTTAGCATGCAGCCTGTGGCGCACGGCACTTATCACTGCCTCCCTGTCCGGGCGAGAAGCGTGGGGATGGAAGTCCCTGTCCCTGCCTGGTCTCCATCTACCAGAGGGGAGGGGTGGTGATGGATAAAGCCAGGGGCCCAGGGACACCCCCCCACCCCAGCATCTACCACAAGTCCAATTCCTGAGTGTGGAGGTGGGGGGGGCACGGTATCGATAGGGGTGAGACCACCTGCCTCCCAGCCCCTCAGTGCTGGTACTGTCCACTATTGGCCATATGTCATCACAGGACCTACTGCATGTCCAGCTACTGGCTACTATGCTTGAAAATGTTTTTGCACAGCTGGGTGTATTTGTGTCACATCGGCACTGCTAATGAATGTAACAGGCACGTCTGTGCACATGCCAAGTCATGTAAAAATGTTACAGCTGTTACCACATGGAAGCATGGAGTGTTTTAATTGGGCTCAGGTGGGGGGATCTGCAAGAAATGGGCAGGTGAGGACCTCTGCAAGGTCAAGGCAGTGAAGGTCACTGAACATGGAATATATGTGGGAGGTAGGCTGCCCATTCTCTAAAATTTATTTTATTTTATATTCTATGCCGCCCTTCCCAGAGGCTCAGGGTGACTTGCAAAGAATAAAAACATTAAAATTACAAGAACAAAAACCTTTAACCCCCCCCAACCCTACCACAACCCCCCACAAACCCACCCAATACCACTACCCCATTCCCAAATCCCCAAACCATCCCAATCCCTAATTTATCCACACTCATCAAATGCCTTTTCAAATAAAAAAGTCTCCAGGGGAAGGGAATTCAAAACTATTGGGGCAGCAGCAAACTAAACTGCCTCCCAGCGAGCCCTTGTCATACAAACATGACTGACAGTACCCACAGGGAAGGGCTCTTGGCTAATTGCAAGGGACACAGCGGGGCATGGAAGGACAGGAAGTCTTTCAGATATGCAGGGCCCAGACTGTTTAGGGCTTTAAAGGTCAAAAACAGCAACTTGAGTTGTGCCCGGAAAGCCATAGGGAGCCAGTGCAGACTTCGGAGTACTGGTATGATGTGCTCCCAGAGCCTCGTCCCCAAAAGGAGGTGAGCTGCCACATTCTGCACCAGCTGCAGCTTCCGAACAGTCATCATGGGCAGCCCTACAAAGAGCGTATTGCAATAATCTAGCCTCAAGGTGATGAAAGCATGGATGACGATGTCCAAATCTGAATCGGAAAGAAAAGGCTTCAGCCGCCTTGCTAGATGGAATTGGTGAAAAGCGCTTCCTGCAGCAGTGACCTATCACTATACTATGAGCCATCATGGCATCCTGCTGTACTATGATCTCCTCAACGGCTTCCTCTGCGTCAGTGGAGCCATCATGGTATCCCGCCTCTATGACCAGAAAGTGAGGTGCACGCTCAGAAAGGCTGCCCTTTTCCAAAATGGTGCTGATGTTGCTGGTGCCATTTTGGAAAATGGCTGTGAATGTGCATAACGGCCCTAGAAACCATTTTGCGCATATGCAGTGATTTAAAAAAATATATTATCATGTGGGGTGGGGGGCAAGACGTCTCACAAGATCTCATACTGGGGATCTTGGTGAGTTCTGAGGCCTGGCCCAAAATCTCATGGCATCAAGGGCTTTTCCTTTCAGCCCTAGTCTGAGATGGCTAGGTACCTTGGAGGTAATGGGCCAGGTAAAAAACTTAAGCATCATTTTTGGCCACACTCTGTCCATGAAAACTCAGTTATCGGATATGGTTCAGAAATGCTTTTGTCAGGTACGCAGTTTACAAAAGCTTTGCCCTTATTTATCCCAGGTTGATCTTGCCACAACGTCCCATGCCTTGGAGACAAGGTACCTAGAGTTTAGGTTTGTTCCCTCTAGTTCAGGGGTGGGAAACCTCAAGCCCAGAGCCAAATGCAGCCCCCAACCAATTTTTATGTGGCCCCTTCCAGTTCCTGGATCTGGCTCCTGGATTCAGTTCCTACACCAAAACACTGGGAGGGAAAATGATTTCGGGTTAATTGAACAGAGTTGGGGGAATGCACACAAGGATAGGAGTCAGATCCATGAGGGAAGATGAAGGGAGCAAGTTCCATGCTGTGGGGCATGCAATTTCCCAGAGGCTGCACCTGCAGCCAAGACCTGATCGCCCACTGACTTAAGGTGCAATCGCGGGATTTCCAAAGCGCAGGTGGCTTCTGAGGTTCCAGGAACAAGTCTTGAATGTAGTCAAGGCTTGGAAACCAGCAGCACAATCTTAAATTTAATCTACCACTCTACAGGCAACCAATGCAGAGAACACAGGGTGGACGTAATATGATCATAGCTGTCCAACCCGTAAGCAGCCACGCTGCTGTGTTCTAAACAAGCTGCAGACTATGGAGAAGTATTGCTGGAAGGCCAGGGAAGAGGGGATTAGGAAAATCAAGACTCATAGTCACCAAGGCATGGGACATTGTGGCAAGATCAACCTGGGACAAATAAGGGTGTAGCTTTTGTAAACTGCATAGCTGACAAAAGCATTTCTGAACCATATCCAATACTTGAGTTTTCATAAACAGAAAATGGTCAAAAATGATGCTTAACTTGATACTTAACTTGATGGTGGGTTTAAAATGATGGCGGGATTGGGCTGCTGGGAGCATTTTACACCAGTGCGCCGACCTCTGCGCTGACTGCCTATTGTCTTCCGGGCCCGATTCAAGGTGTTGGTTCTTGCCTATACAGCTTAAACGGCCTACGACCTACCTACTTGCGGGACTGCGCCCCCCGGGTTCTGGATCGGCCCCTGTGGTCATCCGGGGATGCCCTCCTCGAGGTCCCCCGAGCCTTCTGAGGAGCAACAATGGAGAGAGTATTCTTGGTGGTGGCACTGAAGCTGTGGAACTCCCTCCCGGTGGAGGCCCGATTGGCCCAGGACTTTGCTCTTTTCAACGAAGGTGTAAAACTTGACTGTTCCACCAGGTGTTTAGCAGGGGAGATGGGTGAAGGGTGGGGGGAGTGGGTTAGGGTGGGGGATGGGTTCTTTTAACCCCCTGCTATGAGATGTTTTATTTTGTTTTAATATTTTATTGTTGTAAGTCGCCTCAAGCTGCTACATCAGGAGGGGCGGGGTATTAAGTTTTTATAAGTCCCTCCGTACTCCACTCGGTGAACTCTGCTCCTCCTCTGTCTCCTCTCTCACCCTCCCAAGTCTCTCCTGCTCCCCTAACTGCCTTCGTCCCTTCTCCCTAGCTGCCCCCCCACGCCTGGAACTGCCCACATCTGCCTCGCCCCCTCCCTTCGTACCTTCAAATCCCTCCTCAAGACCCACCTCTTCTGCTCTGCCCTCCCCGACTCCTCGCTCCTTTCTCCTAACTCCTGCTGATACCCTCCATCCAGTACAATCTGTTACCTGAGGTCTGTGTACTCATACCCTCACCACACGGACCAGCCAGCCACCATTCTCGATGTAACCAAGCCAAGCGCGTGCACCTGGGACCTCGCATCCTCGTGAATGTTACACTCCTTGTCTCTCCCTCTGTTCCCTTTCCTTTGTCTCTCCCCCTGCTCCCCTTCGGTCTCTCAGATTGTAAGTCCTAGGGCAGGGACTGTGTCTATTCAATTACTTTGTAAAGCACCAGGTACATTGCTGGTGCTATATAAATGCTTGTTAATAATAATAATAATAATAATAATAATAATAATAATAATAATAATAA
>QEPC01006261.1:1414709-1444640 GCA_003113815.1 Sphenodon punctatus
CCCAGCAGTCCAGAGGTGGTGGATCCCACCCCGGCTGCTAGAGGCAGGGCCCGATCCCCGGGTAATGTCAGTAGGGAGAGGAGTAGCAGCAGCAGCAGCACTAGCAGCTACAGAGGGGGTCACAGGGACAGTGCCAGCAGCATGGCGGGCATGGGCAGTCTAGCCTCAGGGTCCCAGTACTCCCCTTCGCGGGACATCACCATGATTGCAGACAGTGAGTCAGAGGCAGACACTAGTGCCGCAGAGGAGATGTCTGGAGCTGAGGTGATGTCTGAGCCTCCTCCCAGAGCTGTGTCACCAGAGCCACCAAGTTCTCCCCCTCCCAGCAGTGCTGGCAGCAGTGCGTCAGCCAGGGTGGGCAAGAAGGCAGGAGGCAGGGGTGGGGTGTGGGAATCCTCAGTCTGGGATCATTTTAAGCACGTGTGGGCAGATGATCCCAGAGAGGTGCAGTGCACATTGTGCAATAAGGTGGTGAAGCGTGGGCAGGTGCTCGCCAATCTTGGGACAACTGCAATGGCGAGGCACCTGAAGTCATGCCACAGTGCTCTGCTGCTCAGGGGGAAGGCAGGGGAAGTGGATGCCAGCAGGTTCCCGATTGCAGTGTCCAGTCACCCAGCTCCTTCAGTGGGCTAGCGTCCTGCACCAACTGCTGCTGCCTCTATCAGCAGGAGCAGTATGGGGGCAGAACAGCAGCAGGAGCCTCCCCAGCAGCGCCTTCAGTCCACCATGGAGGAGCTGGGGTGGGGGGATCTGTCAAGGCCATCGGCAGGGCGCCGTGGCACTGGCTTTCAAGCGAAAGCGAAGTGCCTGTTGGCAGAAATGATAGCCCTGGATGGGCAGCCCTTGTCAGTTGTGGAGGACAAGGGCTTCCATCGGCTAATTGGGTTCCTGGCCCCCAAATTTAAGCTGCCTTCCTGCTCCACCTGGAGTCAGACTGTGGTGCCACAACTCTACAGGGCTTTGTAGGAGCGGGTGAGGGAGCAGCTGGTAGGGGCTGCGGGGGGCATGGTCCACTTCACCACTGACCTGTGGTCCTCCAGGAATGCCCAGCACGCCTACCTGGCAGTGAGTGCACACTGTTGGCAGGACCTAGAGTCAGCGCCTGGCAGTGTCAGGAGGGGTCCTGAAGCAGGGTATAGGTGGGCTCTGCTTCAGGCACAAGTAATGGACAGCCCCCACACCTCAAGGAACCTCGAGGCAGCCCTGGCCACCATGGTGAGGGAGTGGGTCACGCCAGGTGCGGCCTTCACCAAGGGGTGTGTGATCACAGATAACGCGGCCAATATCATAAAGGCAGTCTGTGATGGGGGCTTTGCAAGCATCCATTGTGCCGCACACACCCTCAATCTTGTGGTGAAAGACGCTCTGGGCTTGGGGGGGAAGGGGGTTGGGCCAGGCACCCTTAGCACCCTGGTCGACCGGGGGAGGAAGCTGGCGGGGTTCTTCAACCACAGCGTGAAGGGCAGCGAGCTCCTCCGCGAGAAGCAGGCCGAGCAAGGGTCTCCGGTGCACACGCTCCTCCAGGATGTCTCCACCAGGTGGAATTCCACCTTCCTGATGCTTGAACGGCTTCTTGAGCAGAAAGCCGCCCTGCATCAAATGGAACTGGAGACAGACATTGAGGCACCTCCAGGGCACAACAGGGAGGAATGGGAGATTCTAGCTCATATGGTCTTCGTCCTCAGACCATTCCTGGCCGTGATGGAGACCATGAGCAGCTCCACTGCCACCCTCAGCCAGGTGACCTCGCTGGACCATAGTCTCAAGAGGAGCCTGAACGAGATTGTCAGAGGGTGGGATTGTGGCCCTCTGGGCAGGAAGCTCTCCGATGAGGTGCTTCACCTGGCACGGAAGCTGAAGGCGGGGCTGAGTGCATGCTTTGATGAACTCCTGCGCCGTAAGGAATATTTCCTGGCAACCATGCTGGACCCCAGGATCAAGGGCAGCATGGCACACGAGACAGTGGTCTATGGCCTTCGGAAGGGTACGCTGATGCAGAAGGTTTGGCAGGCAGAGCAGGTCATGCAGCAGGATGCCCCTGGGGATGGTGGGAGTGGGAGCAGTGACCCCTTCCAGCCATCTGGGTCTATCCCTGCCCCCAGCCCTAGCGGTAGCAGCTGCACCAGCAGCAGGATGAGCAGAAGCAGCAGGACCCCTACTAGTGCCAGCAGCTCCTCCTGTGTGCAGTCCACTCTGGGGAGCATGGGGCCCAGCACAAAACGGCAAGCAGCGTGGCTGAGGGCAGTGGGGCAGGTGTTGCCCCCCCAGAGCTACCAGAGGGAGTATGATGGCGCCTCAGCAGCAGTGGAGACCTACCTGGAGGAGGAGCCATGCATTGATCCCAGCAGCGATCCCTTGACCTACTGGGCCGACAAGGCCAACGTGTGACTGGCTCTGTTGAACTTGGCCAAGGGTATCCTGTCCTGCCCACCAACCAGTGTCCCCAGCGAGAGGGTGTTCTCCATGGTGGGGGACATTTGCTCCCCGCACTGCCTGAAACTGGGGGCCAAGTTGGTGGAGCAGTTGCTGTTCCTGAAGGTGAACCTTCCGCTGCTGGGATTCCCTGAGCTGCCCCTGGACAAGGAGTGATGGTGCAGTGGCACATGCCATCCCATGCCAGGGGCCATCTTGGGATGGGGCTCCTCCTCCTCCTCATAAATCTGGGCTAGGGCTACTGCTCCTGTGCTGCTGAGGTGCTGTCCCTCCCTTCCAATGCCTGGCACCCTCCCTGCTTCTCTGCCTCTCTCTCTCTCTAGCATACTAGACGGCCTCAGCCGCCTTATCTGACTGACCTCATGATGCAGGGTGGCATTGGGAAACAAACTGTAAGCCTGCCAGCCTGCCTATGTCTAGATACATGATCTCGGCCCGCCTATGTGACACTGACTGACTCTCACTCTCTCGCGCTGCACAGTCTTTATTAGCCTATCTGAGTGCCCTGCTGTCAATGTCCCAGCCTACTTGCCTACTCATCCCTACTGCCTCTCATGCCACGCTGCCTGTCTGCCCAGCTTGCCTCCAAGCTCAATGTATGCCTCAGTCTGCCTTCCTGCCTCCCATGCCAAAGTGTTTGTCTGCCCACCCAGGTTGCCTGTCCAAGCCCGCTCAAAGCCTGCCCAAGTCCGCCTTCACTACTGCCTCTCATACCACACTGCCTGCCTGCCCGCCCAGGTTGCAAAGCTTGAACCCTGCCTCAGTATGCCTGCCTTCTGCTCATGCTGCACTGCCTGCCAGCCCGCCCGCCTGCCCAGGTGGTCTAGATCAAAGCCTGCCTCAGTCTGCCTGCCTCTCATGCCACGATGCCCGCCCGTCCGCCCAGGTGGCGTTAGGGATGGGCGAACAGAATGCGGTTCAGATGTTCGGTCATTCGATTCAAAACCCAAGTTCGGGTTCGATGGTTCGGTTCAGTCGAGTTCACGTTGGCTGAACTTGGCCGGACAGTCAAAAACAGCACTATCGAAACAGAAACTAAACAGAAACAGAAACTTAGCCGAAACCAAAACTTAACTTTTTTTCCCTTGAAAAGACGTTTTTCCTGCCCCTGAACTCATCCGAACTGAACTGTTCGGTCATTCGAGAGTTCAGTTTGGATGTCCGAACAGACTGAGTTCGGTCCGAACTCCAAACATCCGAACTGCATTCTCCCATCCCTGGGTGGCATAGATCAAAGCCTGCCTCAGTCTGCCTGCCTCTCATGACACAGTGCCTGTCTGCCTACCCTGGCAACCCTGGGTGATGTGCACCACTGATCTGGTAATCCCGCCGCTGCTCGTCCATGGGTGCTCTGCCCTGGCCAATCCAAATGTGCCCACACAATCCTGCTGCTGTTGTCTTCTGCTGTATGGGAGCTATTCCCTGGAAAATCCAACCATCCTGGCTCCATGGGTGCTGTGTACAGGCAAATCCTGCTGCTGTTTCTGCTGTTCCACGGGTTCTGTGCCCAGGCAACCCAATGTCTGCTGCTGCTTCTGCCTCTGCTGTCCCTGCCATGGGTCCTGTGCCCGGGCAATCCAATGTCTGCACCAGCTGCCAATGCTGCCTCTGAGAAATTCAATGTCTGCTGCCAATGCTGCCTCTGCTGTCTGTGCTATGGGTACTGCGCCCCAGCAATCCAATGTCTGCTGCTGCTGCCAATGCTGCCCATGCTGTCTGTGCCACGGGTTCTGGGGCCCGTCATTCCACTCACAGAGAGCCATCATTCAACTGCATCGAGAAACAGCCACTCCAGCCCCAGGACCCACTGTCAGGGTTCTGGGACCAAGTTACAGGCAAGGAGGGCTGTGGCCAATATCTACAAGCTGCCACTCTCCTAGCCCCAGGACCCACCATCATTCCTCACTTGGAGGTGATGTCTTTCCACCTCATCAAGAAACAGCCACTCCAGCCTCAGGACCCGCCATCAGGGTTCTGGGGCCAATTTACAGGCAGGGAGGGCTGTGGCCAATACCTAGAAGCTGCCACTCTAGCCCCAGGACCCACCGTCATGGGTCTGGGGCCATCATTCCTCGCACATAGAGCCTTTGTTCCACCACGCTAAGAAACAGCCGCTCCAGACCCAGGACCCGCTGTTAGAGTTCTGGGGCCAAGTTACTGGCAGGGAGGGCTGTGACCAATACCTAGAAGCTGCCACTCTAGTCCCAGGACTCGCCATCATTCCTCGCACAGAGAATCTTTTTCTGAACGCACGAACCGAACAGGACCGAACCGAATGGCGGAACCTGAACGCAGCGAACGAACCCAACGGCCAGACCGAACCGGACCGGACCCAATGGCCGAACCCAAACCGCGATCTGTTCGCCCATCCCTACTTTGTGGGGTTTTGTTTTTAATGTTTTATTCTTTATATGCTTTTATATATGTTTTGTGAGTCGCCCTGAGCCTCTTTGAAGAGTGAGGTAGGAATCCAAATAAATAAATACATACATGAGTTGGGGGGTGGGGTGGGGTGCTCAGGAGCGAGGTTTGATGACCAGATTTGGCCCCTGGGCTGCCTATTGAAAAATGTTGGTGTAGCTTGTGTACCAGGACTGTCTTCAGCACTACTTCATGTGTGAACATACCGTGTCTGAATTTTTCAGTGCTGCTAGCAGTTCTGGAGAGGGAGAGATGTCTGACATAATTAGAAAAAGAGTTCTATACCTAGAGCTGAAATGGTTACCCACTGTTATCTGGTCACTGGCAGGATCTGCGGTATTCAGTCCACTCTGGTAAGGACCAGTTGACAAATACTCATTTTGGTGCCGGTGGTTTAACTGGTTAACCATTTTACCAATTACCATGTTACCACATAATATGTCAGGGGTGGGCAAAGTTTCATAATCCTGAGAGCCACATGTAGATCTAGAGTCACAGTTTTCCCACTTCTGTAGTACATCAACCTGCTGTTTGCCGTATTGCCATATTATTGTTTGCTATTTGCCCATAATTCTTTTCCAGCTTACTCCCTCTGGGCCTGGTTTCAGACTAGTAATGGTAATTATTGGATTCACAGTAGTGCAATAATATGCTAATGATAATACAGTAAATTTTTTAACAGTTGCGGTATAATCCAGTTATTCAGTTTGTGGTTAGGCATTGTGGTAATCAGTTAACAGATAGATAATCACCAAACTATCTGGAATGGTGGATATTACAGTGGATAGCAAATTTAAGAATGTAAGAACATAAAAAGTGTCATACTGGGTCAGACCAATGGTCCATTGAGCCCAGCACTTTTCTCCAACAGTGGTCAATCTCGGTCACCTGGAGAAGTACCCAACCAATCACTATGGGGCAATCCATTCCTTGTTGATCACTCCCAGCTCCTGACAGAGGTTTGATTTTTGTCATAAAATTACATAGGCACAGGCTGTTTGTCATTACCGCAACTACGGTCCTCACATCCTGTGCACTGCACCCTCAGTTATTTAATTAATTAATTTATTTATATATATAAATATTTCTATCCTGCCCCTCCAGTAGACCAGCCTTCTATTACTAGACCTGAAATGAATAGTGGATTTCGAATTCATGGATATTACTTAATTTTTTGGATAACTATCCAAATAAGATGGTATCCGCAACCGAAGTGGGTATTTGCGTATCCGTTTACTTGGGTATTCCCTTTTGGTGACTTTGCTTATTTTGTTGTTTCATTTATTTTGGTTGCTAGAAACCTATTTGATTGATATAAATAGCTACATGATAAGGAGGACACTGACTCGGACGCGATTTCAGTTAATGCCATCAGCTGTTCTGGATGGCATATTTAACGGCATCACTTATGAATGAAGGTTTTGTCCATGTGGATCAAACCAGGGTGTGCATGTTGTTTTCATTATTACAATAATGATAACGAAAATTATTGCAACAACAAAAACAACAAAAAATAATAATGAAAATAGAAACGAAAATGACATTTTGTTTTTGAAATAAAGGGAAAACACTGAAAAACATATTTTTGGCTATAATAACTTTGTTTCTTCTTCAATTGTGAAGAAATTTGTGGTTCTTGTACCACCAATAGAGGGCATTATGTGTACCAATTAGTGAAATGATTCAATAAAGGGAACAGATTTACAAGCAATTGAATGTTGTGATTTTAAGAAAAGCTCCATACACATTCATGGCTACTTTATCTTCCATCCAATTTGCATGAAACATGTGAATATCACGTCCCTCCACAATGTTAACACTCCTGTCAATTCTCAGAAAGATTGGATGAAGGGTCCTGATGGTATGACATTTTAAAATACATTTCCAGCTGTAACATTTGTATATTCCATCCTGTTTACAGGATATTTGGCAGGAATGTGACACATACCTTCCCTGTCATCTATGCCAAACTACAGGACAATTTGATAAAGGGACTCAATTTTATAAGCAATTGAAGTTCTCCCCTTGAAGACCATTATTCAGACAAATAGCAGCACATGCAGTGCCAGTCAGAGGCAGGCAGGCACCTGGCATGGCAAGGGGAGGGAGGCTGTAGGAGAGAGGATGTGGATCAACCCAAAAGACTGACAGACACATTCACTGGCCAATTACTGCGTGCTTCTAGTTTTACAGCACCAATCGGTAGTGGCTTCAAGGTGGGCATAGGGGGCGGTCCTCAAACAGGCATAGAAGGGACATAACTGGGACTTTGGGGATAGCATCCCAGCAATCAAGAGACATAGTTTACACATCCAGGCTGGCCAATTATCATCACAATTACATCCTGCAGCACTGTGACAGAGGACCTAAGAGAATCTATTGACTCTTTCCTAAACAGATGCTTCCGAATTCCCAGTAATAAGTAGGGGAGAGAAGTTGGAATGGTCACAGCACAGAATGAGAATATTTGGTTGACGTTTCTGCTGGCCAATTGGCATCACAATCCGATCTTATACCACAGTGACATGTAAGAGAATCCCTAGCATAGGCTCCTACTCTGCATATGCCATGCAGGCTTATAAAGTTGGGACCCTTTATCACATGTTTCTGATATTTGGCAGAGATGATCATGAAAGTGTGAGATACAGCTCTGCCAAATTGTATTGATATTGGTTGGACTACAAAGCTGTTAGTCAGACATACATGTATAAATTAATTGCTTATAACACCAGGACCTTTTATCCAATCATTCTGAAAGTTGGCAGAGATAATAAATATGGTAAGGGGTATAAACTTGCCAAGTTCCATGTACATTAAATGTGAGGCAAAGAAGTTACACCTAAGAATGTATATGAAGATTTTTGCAAAATAAATTAATTCAACTGCTTCTAAAATTAGATTCCTTTATCCAATCTTTTTGGAATTTGGTACACATAATACATTCCATCCAGGTATAATCACTCCATGTTCCAGCCAAATATAGTGAAATGCAAAAAAGTTACAGCTGGAAATGTGTTTTACATTGAAACCAATGGAAATGAAAACGAAAGCAAAAACGAAAACGACAATTTGATATTTATGAAAACGAAAATGACAGATTAAAATAACAAAACCAAAACAATTAAAACAAAAACAAAATGGGCCCCTGGTGCACACCTCTACATTGTACCATTGCTAGGAGGAAAATTACATTGGGATATTTGGACAAAACTGATTTGTTTCCTGGCAAATTAACGCGAAGACATTATGTTGAAAGTAGCGAATATAGCTCATGCTTTAATGACTCGAAGGCATGCTTGCATTCAGGAACTTGTGTGAATGTATTTGGAATGGGAGTATTTTGTATATTCTGGATACTGAATTATTGAATTATAATTTAAGTATTAGAGTTTTAAGTTTTTATATTGTAACGAAATGCAGATATTTTGTTTATTTTAATTTAAAATGTTGTCAGAACTAATAGTTGTGACATTGAAATACATTTGATTGATTGATTATTTTGATTGGTTATTCTGTTGTTGTATTATTTTGGTTACTCCGTTTCTTCTGCTGAGCATGAAATGAAATAACCAAGATACTGAAATAGCCTGACCAAAATAACCAAACTGAAATATTCTAAATGGCATCTGAAGAAATGCAAGTGAACAGTGGTTATTATCTTCTTGGTGAGGTTTGGTTCAAACAGGGCAAACTCATTGGTGCAAATAGCCGTTTTAGCTGTATTCATAACCTTTTCTTGTCTTTTTTTAAGCAAACTATCCAGTTGAAGAACAACATTTTGCTCCCCCAAAGGTCTTGGTCAGAACCCGTGGAGTTCAAAGCACTCCAAAAGCAAGGAAGGACATCCACCCACAGACGCTACACCTGCTCCCAGCATCCACAGACAAATCCAACCAACCTGAAAGACTCTGAAGAGAGCCAATCTCCCCTGTGTGTGTTCTACAATCTCCAGGAGTTGTAACAATGCTAAGGTGAGTATCTGTGAGGTGAATGAGAAGAGGCAATGTACTGGTTGGAGTTGATTTTCCTTTCCTCATTATCCTTGTTCTTTTGAGTTTCAGTCAGGTGGTTTATTGCGAGTGTTGCAGCTACATCTGCTTTATAATGAAGTCTTTTTGTATAATTACCACTCAGAGTGTGTGGTATAGATACATATATATATTTTAAATGAGGTTTAAAAAAACATTGATAAGCCCACAAGTATCTTTTTCAAGGTCATTCCCCTTGTGCATGGAAGAACAGCTCATTCGAGTGCTGCGATACATGAACAAATGTTTCTGCTCGAATGCGCATGTGACTGTGTGCATGCTTTTAAATCTTTAGTCATTGTGTTTGTCATAATATGAATTAACCCAGAGGAGGAGGTGACTAAGGTAGTGTTGGCATGGGTAGAGCTGAAACAAATATCCATGAAAGGAAATACATCTGTTGAATTAGCACTATCTGGACTATCCATTGAATACCCATTTTTGGTTATATTGTTTTGGTTGTTTTGGAATTTTGGTTCTTTATTTTGGTAGTATTTGCGCTGCTGTGCTGCAACAGCTCAAATGAAATATTGAAATGAGAACAAAACTGAGAAAAAATAACTAACTAAAATAAATAAAACAGACTATTCTAATAAGGAAATATCCATTTCAGTAGTGCATATGATTCAGATAGCTATCCAAATAACTTTTCCTCAGTTGGATATTAATAAAAAATTCCTGACAATAATGACTGTGCAGCAATGGAACACGTTGCCTAAGGAGATCATAGACTCCCTGTCACTAGACGTTTTCAAAAAGAGTCTGGACAGCCATCTGTTGAGGATGTTGTAGCTGTAGTCATCCAAGCAAAGGGTTGGACAAGAAGACCCTCAAGGTCCCTTCCAACTCTGATTGTATTGTATCCATGAATATACAATATACTGGGGTTAAACAGACGTGTGGCCAGCAGGACCATGCCTGCCCCAGGGTGGAACATGACCTGGGTCAGGTCAAGGCACTGAATTGACATGCCCGTGGCCAAGGAGACGTCCAACTAGTTGCACAGCCTGGGTTGAGCTGGGAGCACAAAAATATGTTGTCGGGCAGCCCCGGCTGCACCCTGCTTCCAGCACCCCTCGCCATGACAGACAGCCATAGTGGCCAATGAGGCACAGCCATGGTGGCCCTCATAGGGATGTATACCAGGCCCCCATGTCGTTTTTGTTTTTTGTTATTTACGTTATTAAAAAATGTCAATTTTGTTATTAACAACAATGTCATTTTCGTTATCTTTGTTATTGGTATCGGTATCGTTTGAAACGAAGATTTTATTTTTGGTGTTGGTATCGTTATCGGTATCGATTCTGATAACATAATATATATAATATATATATTCTATATTATAGCATAATATATATAATAAAACAGACTAGCCTAAATACATATATAATATCTAATATCTCTCTATATGTACACTAGTAATATCTACCTAAATCTAAGGGAGACAGGGAAAGGTAAAACAAAAACTATTATCAAATCAATTATATAATCTTTCTAATCTAATCTATTTATTTATTTTACACATTTATTAGTCGCCCCCCCCCCCCCTCCATGCCAATGGCATCCCAGGGCGATGTACAATTTAATAAAAAACATTCATAAAAATAACATTTTAAAAACAACACAACAATTAAAAAAACAAAACAGGGTTGGGAAAACTAAATAAAAGTAAAAATAAAAGGTAGAGAAGAGCCAATCAGGGGGGCTGATACCTCCCTCGCCCTCCCCACCACCATCACCTCCATCTTATCGGGGTTGAGCTTCAGTATGCTCTGCCACATCCACTCCGCCATGGCATCCAAACACTGGCATAGCAATGAGACAGCAGGGTCTGGGTCAGCTGAAAAAGAAAGTTACGGATGAGTATCAACAACATATTAGTGACATCGCACCCCGATGGAGCTGGATCGCCACTGCCCGATGGAGCTGGAACTGGATTACCACTGCCCACTCAATAACCTTCCCTAAAAAGGGAAGGTTAGAGACAGGTTGGTAGCTGGCGACTGTGTCCACATCTAATGGTGGTTTCTTCAGCAGGGGGCGCACCACGGCCTCCTTGAGGCTGAGTGCAGGGATGCGTTAATCACTTTCGCCAGCACCATCCCCAATGTCTCCCTGGAGGCTTTCACCAACCATAAAGGGCAAGGATCAAATTCACAACTGGTGGCTCTCACAGACCCAAGAACATCCATCGCATCGGCTGGCATCACTTCCTGAAACTCCCCCCACAAAGTTGGACCAGACAGGGCCTCCGTAACCTCGCGCTCTCCACCTACTGCCCCAACCCGGTGTCAAAGTTACTCAGAATCCAAGTGATCTTGTCTGCAAAGTAGGTGGCAAACTTCTCACAGTGGGCCTGGGACAAGTCCCCATCCAGGGGGAGGGAGGCTGGACTGACCAGCCCCCACACCACCCAAAACAGCTCCACCGGGTGTGACTTTGCAGATGCTATGAGGGCAGCAAAGAACTCCTTCTTTGATGCCTCACAGCCTCAACATAGGACCGCAAATGGGCCCTATGGAGAAGTCGGTCAGAGTCAGAGCGAGTCTGACACCAGCGTCGCTCTAGCCTCCTGCCTACTTGTTTCATACACCGCAGTCCCTCAGTAAACCAAGGGGCCCTGCGGTGATGAGACAGAGGCAGGGGGCGTCTCGGAGCCACCCTGTCAATGGCCTCCCCCAGCAAGCTGTTCCAATGCTGGACCAGCTCATCGACAGAGAGGCTGTCCAGGTCCAAGGTTAATTACCTTAGGACCTCTTGGAAGCGCTGGGGTTCCATCAGCCTCCGAGGGCGGACCAATCTAACTGGTCCCATCCCCTTCTGGAGGTGGCATGCTGAGAGACTGGCCTGGAGGAGATAATGGTCCGTCCATGACAAAGGCATAGCCCTAACCTCCCCCACTACCGGACCACCCACCTCAAGGCCAGAACTGAAGATCAGGTCGAGGGTATGCCCCCCACGTGGGTCGGGTAGTTGACCACTTGGGACAAATCCATGGTTGCCATGGCAGCCATGAATTCTCGCTCCGCTCCCACAAGGCCAGCATCGGCATGGACATTGAAGTCCCCGAGGACCAAAGTTCTGGAGGAGCCCAGCACCACCTCCGAGGCCAACTCTGCTAGAGTGGCAAGGGATGCTGCTGGACAGGAAGGGGTCCGGTGTACCAGCAGTACCCCTAACTTGCCCCGAGCCAAATCAAACACCACATGGAGGGTCTCAATACCTGCAATCTTCTGGACTGGATATCTCCTGACAGGCCAGTCTTCTCTAAAAATAATCGTTACACCACCTCCCCGACCACCTGTGCAGGACTGGTGCTGTACGGCATACCCGGCCGGAACTAGATCTGCTAAGTTGGTCCAGCCATCTCGTCCAACCAGGTCTCCGTAATACACGTGAGATCCACAGCCCCATCCAGGATCAGATCCTGGACAATTGGGGCCTTGTTTACAATGGACCTTGCGTTTAACAGCAGCAGTCCCGCACCTTGGACCTAGCTCCTCCCTCCACCCCAGAGGGGGGATGGCACGCTGCACCTCCAGAAGGCACCTAGGTCCCCTAGGGGTGCAAACCATCCAACCCCGCGGAGCATACCCTCCTCGTCCAAGAACCACCCCTATGACCGCTCTTCCCCCCACCCCCCATCCACCCAATCCTGGTCCCCTAAACCCGGATATTCGCCCACCGGCCCCTCACCCCCCCTCATCCCCCTTACCATTCCCCCCCAGTCCACCCGGCTATCCTGCTGCCACCAGGAGCCGGCACAAGACATGCCCCCCCCGACTTCCCTCTCTCACAGGGAGCCGGGTACACCTTCCCACCTACTACCACCAAGTGACCTCCATACGCCTCCCCCTGCTGCCACCAGGGTTTTGTTCCAGGACCCCTCCCCCCCCACCAACCCACCCTATCCTCTAACCACCCCTCCTACACTCCCCCACCCTTCCTTCCCAACCCTGAGCAAACAACCCCCCTACCTGCCAACAACCCCCCCTGGGTCCCCTGCGGCCCCGAAGTACCCCTAAGTGCCGCGCCCTTTGGCCACGGCCCTTTGGCCCGCAGCGGAGCCACTGGCAGCTGACCTAAGTAGCCCCCAGCCACTTCTGGTTAGGGGAGCGGACAAGCCGGCCCACGTGACTGGCTTCTTCGCTCCCCCCACCCCCCGGAGCTCGCAGGTGTCTTTCTCTCCCCGCAGGTTCCCGGAAGTCCCGTGGAGTAGCAAGGCAGCGGCAGCAGCAGTGGACCCCCCTCAGTGACAAGATGACTAAGCACAGCGCAGGTAGGTGGAATCCCAGCGGAGTTGCTGGCAGCTGGGCTAAGTAGCCCCCAGCCACTTCCGGGGAGGGGACAAGCCGGCCCACGTGACCAGCTTCTTCGCTTCCCCCCACCCCCCGGAGCTCACAGGTGTCTTTCTCTCCCCGCAGGTTCCCGGAAGTCCCGTGGAGCAGCGGCAGCAGCAGCAGCAGACCCCCCACAGCGACAAGATGACTCATATATATATATATATAAGGTAAAATGTAGGTTGTGAGGGAGAAAAGGTATTGGTGATAATACAATGAGGGCTAGGGAGGATTTTTTGTGTAAAAGCACCACAGTTCTGTAAATGCAATCTGACAAGCAGAGCTCTCACAGACTGGAGAGAAAAAGCCTGTCCCTCCCACTATAAAGAGTTGCAGTGCCCTCCCCCAGAGCCCTCCTGTTTGGTTGTGGGAGGCATCAGACATTGAGCAATCACAGAGTGCCATGACTTATTATTTATATATTGCTAGCCCTGTGTTAAATACTTTTATATTGTATTGAGTGTTTTAAATTGTTTTTCTTGTATTTTATTGTTGTAAGCCGCCCCGGGCTGCATGGCAGGAGGGGCGGGATATAAATTTATTAAATAAATAAATAAAATACTGCTGGGGCCTGCTTGCACTGCTCATTGGCCACCAGCAATACATCCATCAGATACTGCTGAACTGCTAGCCCCTCCCAACACAGGCACAGTTCAAGACTTTAACCCTGTTTATGGCTCTGAGTTGTCTGATCCCTCCTCCCCTCTCCACATTTTCCCTCCAAAGCCCAACTGCCACAGCACTAATAATAATGACAATGATAACAACATTGTCATTTTATCGTTGTCATTATTATCGATTGTCATTTTTATTATTGCAATAACGATAATTAAAATAACAGTTGTCGTTTTCGTTATTGTAATAACAAAAACAACACGCACAGCCCTAGGCCCTCGGCTCATGGTGAGTATGCTACACGGGATCAAATGTGCTAGCCTACTGCGGCCCGGTCAGGTGGGGCCACAGCCCAGGCTACGACTTTGGATATTTGCAGAGGTCACAGCCCGGGCTAGCTGTCAACAAGGCCTGGTGGTGCCTACACTCATGTGCAAGGTGGGTCCTGGGCTGCAGCAAGTCAAAGTGGGCCAAAATCATGTCTGTTTTTTAACCCTTTGTTTCAGCTTCACTCATGACATATAGATTTCATGAGGTACTTTCAGATTTTGACCTCACATAGAGAGGCACATGGGCAGTTTGCTGAGCTAGTGGCAAACCGCCTTGTTGTTGTCTCATTAACAAAAGGATCCTACAGCAGGCCACTCATTTGAATGTCACTGACCAGCTCTGTTTCTTGCTCATAGAAGGCTGTGCCCTGGTGATACTTTATCAAGCATGAGAGAGCTGGGTACTGCTCTTGCAAAGAAGTCACATGCAATTTTTGGTTACAAGAGAAGCTAGATATAGGAACAGAGTGTATCACTATACTCAGTCCTGGTTAGGTCTTAGCTGGAGTATTGTGGATGTGGTGTTTTAGAATTAGGATTAGGATGTGGAGTATTAGGGATGTGTTTGGGGGAGGTTGGGAGTTGGAGGGAATGATAGGAGTTGGGGAATACTGGGGCATGTATGGGCAAGATGAAGGGAGTATGATGATGTCTTTATATGTCACTTATATTTATTTCTTTAATGTGCTGTGAATTGCCCAGAGCCTTTGGGAATATGGTAGGATATAAATAAATAAATTAAATAAATAAATAAATAAATATATCCCATTTTAAAAGGACATGGAGAATTTGGAGAAGATGCGTGGACTAAAGATTATAGGGGGTTTAGAAAGTCAGGCATATAAAGAAAAGTGGAAGGGACTGGGTTTGGTTAACTTGGAGAAGACTATGGGAGAGACATAACGGCTTTCAAATCACTGAGATGTAGAGAACAAGCAGAAGAATTGTTCTCCCTTGTTCCTAAGGGCAGGTCAAGGATCAACGGATTCAAGCTGCAAGAAGGCACATTTAGAGGAAACGTCAGGAAGAGTTCCCTGCATGGTTGCAGAATTGACCATACCTAGAGCTGGCCATAAGAGAACTCTGTCTGGTAAATACTGCAATTGTGCAGGGGGCTGGACCGGATGACCTTTGAGTTTTCTTCCAGTTCTATGATTCCATGAGCCTCTGTTGCTCCCCGGCTCCTAGATGGCACTTGAAAAGAGCTCCTGGCAGAGGAATGACTGGCCCTCTTGGAAGCATAGGCTGTAGTGCCAGCAGGCTAGAGTGGGGGAAGGGTGTGGACTCAGGGGAGAAGGACTCAGGCTAGAGCCTTAGAGCTTGTTTAGGGGACCTTTTCCCTCCCGTGGGTCGCTTTGAAAATTAATACAAGGTTTGTGGACTGGATACTTAAGTGGAGACACTTAACGGCGTGCTCAGGATGGACAAGTGGGAAGGGCAGGCTCCAGATCATGGATGCCAGAAATCCTTCCTTTGTCCTCAAAGCGGCTCCCTTCCTCTTAGCTCATCTGTCAATTCTTGAGGAAAGAGACTGGATCCATGGGCCAGATCCAGAAATTGGAAAGGGGCCAAAAACAGTCATGGGCCAGATTTGGCCCCTGAACCATAGGTTCCCCACTCCTGTCATAGAGACGGTAACTGGAAGAAAGCCAATTGCAGGGCCCAAGGTCAGGGCTGGCCTTTACCACAGGGCAAGCTAGGGGTGACTGCCCCAGGCCTGGCAGTGGTCCCTGTTTTCAATGGGGCAGGGTCTGGATGTTCCACTACCTTCCCCCAGAGGGGTCCCAAACACGACCACCTTTAGGAGCCAATGGAGGCTGCCACTGTGGGGAAGGGGCCACCAGGGCCCCCACATTTTATTTCTGCTCTGAGCCCCACAAATTCTGCCAATTGCTTTTTGGGCCCAATTCAAGGTGCTGGTTCTGACCTATAAAGCCCTAGATGCCTTGGGTCCCCAGGTGTCCAAAAGGCCATTTCTTCCCTAACATTCTATTACGACCTCTGAGGCCAGCTGGGAGTGCCCTCTTACAGGTACCACCTACAGGGACATGCTGAGAGGCGTTTTCATTGGCTGCCCAGTTATGAAACTCCCCTTAGAGATCCACCTAAGCCTGAGGCTGCTCATCTTCCAGAAGTGATGGGACCTTTTTGTTTGGTCAGGCGTTCGGCAGACAGGGATATGGTTGTGTCAGGCCGGGTGGAGGGGTTGATTGATTGATTTATTTCAAATATTTTTACCCCGCCCCTCTCACATCTGGCGGCTCACAATCACAGTTAAAATACATCCAACAGTAAATACAAAATGAATAGAGAAATATAAAACCATAACAGCAGGATATAAAATCAAACTGACCAATGCAATAACAACCTCCCCAACCCCTCGCCCCCTGCCAAACCCCGATGGAAGAGCAAGGCAAAGGTTGATGGACACTGGGCAAGAGGGTCTAGGGGGGTTATTTTTAAGCTGCTCTATATGTTTTTTATATTTTATAAGTCCACCCTGAGCCTATTTGGGAATGGTGGGGTAAAAATTGGAATATCCAATAGCACGGGGGATGTGGGAGAGGAATTGTCGGGGAAGATGTACTGGTAGGAGCTGCAGGGGACTGGGGGAGGGGATTTGCTGGGGAAGCTTTGCTACTGGGCTCCACCCATCTGTATGCTGATTGGTGTTTCCTCCATCTCGCCCAGGTACATGAAGGGTGCCTTTAGACAGAACAGTTTTGTGTGTTAGGGGTGTTAACAACCATCTATGAATGCTCTTATTAACATGTGTTTGAGACGTTGCAGTGCTTACACGCGTTTGCAATGGGTGTTTAATGCTGCCCCCTGATAGAAGGATCCATGCGCAGCCTCCAGTCAGTTTCCCATATGATATCCCAGCATGCATTTCTGATGTGCTAGTCAATATCATGTGTCATTAACGTCACCACAGAAAGTAGGAGTTAACAGGAAAGAAAATTCCTGACTGACAGCGCATTTCATCAAAAGTGTCTCTCCTTTTTTTCCCTTTTCACTGGCGCAAAATTCAGCTGCGGTAACGTTTTTGCCCCACGTTTTGTCTGCACACAGCCCATAATTTCTCTAGCCCCTGTCAATGTGCTCTTTCTATGTGCCTTATCTGCCTTTCTTGCATGCAAACTCCCCATGTGCACATGCCCCATAAGTTCAACCTAGTCCCTGTTAATGTGCTCTTTCTATGCAACTGGATTGTACTGATTGGAGGAGGGCAGTTTTGGTCGATGCGAGGGAGTCCCCCCTGATTCCCTGTTTACACTGAATCCAGGAGAGCAGAGTCTTTCTATGTGTCTTTCATGTGGATCCAGGAAATCTCTTTGCTGCTTTGCTCACTTTCCTTACCCGCCTCCTCCTTGCATGCAAAGTCCCTGTGAACACCCCCCACACACACATAATGGGTCCTAACCATGTTGGAGGACACACTCTGGACATGATATTTTGCACAGGCCTTGAGGCGGGGGATCTGTTAGTGGGGGAGGTGTCAGCAGTGCCCTTGTTGTGGATGGACCATTAGCTCCTTCAGGCCGGTATCCTGGTGCACATCAGTCCCCCGAAGTGGTGCAGAGCCAGTTCGGTTAGTTCGCCCCTGGAGACTTATGGAAACAGAGAGGTTCTGGAATGCGCTGGGGGATGTATCCTCTGCTTTCGATGACCGCCCACTCAATGACTTCATGGCCTTTTGGTACTCTGTGCTGACTGAGGCCATCGACAGTATGGCTCCTAGGCGTCTGCTCCCAAACTGCCGACAACACAGGTCCCCATGGTATATGGAGAATCTGCGATGGATGAAGCAGGAAGGGCGACAGAGCAATGGTGGCATCATTCTTGTACTGAAGTAGTTGACCGATTGAGACATAGTCTGTTTACGTACCTATGCTGTGGATGTGCGGTCAGCAAAGAAGGCTTTCTTTGCTGCCCCCATCTGCTAAGTCACGTCCAGCTGAGCTTTTCCAGGTGGTGAGGGGGCTGGTCAGTCCATCCTCCCTCCGCATGGATCCGGAGTCATCTAATGCTTGCTGTGACTTGTTTGTGGACTTTTTTGTGGATAAAATCACTCAAATTCATCATGGTTTTGATTTTGTGCTTTTGACAGTAGGTGAACCAGAGGCACTCAAAGCCCCATCTTGTCCTGTTTTATAGGATCAATTTCAGTGCATGTCACCCTCTGATGTGGAGGATGTGCTGGGGGCAGTTCAGACCACTCGTGAACTGGATCCATGCCTATCCTGGCTGACTAAGGCCAGCCGGGAGACATTGGGGCCATTGCTTGCCAGGATAGTCAATGCCTCCCTTAGGGAGGGCACAGTGCTGGACTGCCTCAACAAGACTGTGGTGCGACCTCTGCTCAGAAAACAATCACTTGACGTTGATGCCCTGCCCTTTTTAGGGAAGGTTATTGAGTTCGTCAGCTTCAGGAATATCTGGACTGGATCAGTTTCCTAGATTCCTCATACTCTGACTTTCGTCCTGGTTATGGCACCGAGACTGCACTTGTGGCCTTGGTCAATGACCTCTACCATGAGTTGGACCAGGGTCGTTCGAACCTGTTGATCGTATTAGATCTCTCAACTGCATGTGATACCGTTGACCATGAGTTGCTGGTGACTTGGTTGTGGGACCAAACTGGAATGGGCGGTACTGTTCTTGAATGGTGCCACTCTTTCCTGGCCAGGAGAACTCAGCGTGTGGTGCTGGGTGATTGTTCATGTTATCCTCGGGACCTCATGTGTAGACTCCTGCAAGGTTCCATCTTATTCCCTCTCTTGTTCAACATGTATATGCAGCTTCTGGGGGCGGTCATCCGAGGGTTCAGCATAAGGTGTCATCAGTATGCTGATGACACCCAACTAACCTCTCCTTTTCATCAGATCCAGGCCCGGCAGTCTTGGTGCTTACCCAGTGTTTGTCAGCTGTGGGGGACTGGATGAGGGTGAGCCGCCTGAAGTTGAATCCCGACAAGACAAAGGTGATGGTTGTGGGAAAAGCAGGGGGAGTGATGGTCCCCATCATTGATGGGGTCTGTCCCCCCGCTGGTGTGTCAGATCCGTAGTCTGGGGGTGCTCGTAGAACCACAGCTCCTCTTGGATGTCCAGGTGGTGGCTGTGGTGAAGGGCACATTTCACCAATTACATCTGGTGCGATGGCTTCAGCCGTATGTCTCAGACACAGACCTTGCCACTATCATCCACGCTTTTATTACCTCAAGATTGGATTACTGTAATGCAGTGTACGTGGGGCTACCCTTGGTGATGGTTTGGAGACTACAGCTGGGGGACGAGTCATCGGGAGCACATTACACCAGTGCTTCGTTCTATTCACTGGCTGCTGATAGTCTTCTGGGCCCAATTCAAGGTGTAGTTTTTGACCTTTAAAGCCTTGAATGGCCTGGGCCCCATGAACCTTCAGTTGGCTGGGAGCGTCCTCCTTGAGGTCCCCCAGGTTTCCTGGGTGCTGACTATGAGGATGGCGTTCTCAGTGGCCGCACTGTGACTGTGGAACTCCCTCCCGCCAGAGGTCCTTAGGCCTTCCCTGGCTGTTCTGCTGGGCCTTTGGTGAGGGAGAATAGTGATGGGTAGTAGGGGGTTGGGTTAGGGCTAGGAATTTTTTGTCTTTTTTGCCAGGGTTATTTTAATGTTCACTGGTTTTGTTGTCTTATTGTTATTTTAAGATATTGTTAGCTGCCCCGAAATGTGTGAGCAGGATGGCGGAGCATAAAAATATGAGTAAATAAATAATTTCATCCTAGCCTCTGTTAATGTGCTTTTTCTGTGTAGGCAGATTGTACTGATTTGGGGAGGGAAGATTCAGCCAATGCAGGGGAGTCCTCCCCCCTGATTCCCTGTTTACATTCTCCCTCCAAACCATTTCGGTCTCCACCTCCACTAAATCCCAGCCTTGCAGCCCTGGTAGAGCGAACCCCACTGATCTTTCTCCCAGCTGATTGTCCTTCCCTTTCTCTCTCTCTCTCTCTCCCTCCAAGCTGTTTGTACCTGCAGTCCCCCAGGAGTGACAGAAAGGGCGTCCCTGCTGAGAGTGGAATGGGGCAGATTCAGCCGACAGAGGGGAATCCCTACCCCTGAGGCGCTCGGTCTGGGAGCACGCCAAAACGCTTTTGTTCTCTACACTGCAAAGACCACAAACAAGCAGTGTGAGTCCAGATTTGAATTTGGCAGGGGTGGGGACTTAAAATACAAAGACTCATGGGAAAACCAATGAGTTCAGTAGGATAGAGATTAACATCGTGTCCCCTCTAAACAATGTTATTCTCTATGACCGGAAACAAGATGTTGTGGGCGTTTTTTGCATAAACACACTCTGCATCTGCTTAGACACAACACAAGAGGACACCCAAGTCCCCAAAAAACCCATTTGATGATCGGAAAAGATCCAGGCTATACTTGGGTGTTTGATGAGGGGCTAAAGGGGTGCTAATGTGTGGCGGAAAAACTTCACAATGCTTACACAGAACAGGTACACGTGTTTGCACTTGCAAACACCCAAATTTTGTTTTGTCTAAAGTGGCCTGAAGGACTTAGGAGCAGGTGGCTGCCTAAGGACACTGATGGTTGTGCAGCTTTTTGGTGGCATTTAAAGCATGGGCCAGACATTATGGTCACTGGAGACTGCGGATGCTGTTCATGTTTTTAAAGGGTGGGGAGGGCGTGTGGGAGAGTGGAGTGTTTCTGGATCCTCTCTGTGTGGGGAGTATTGGTTTTTGGAGGGATGAGGGAAGGTTTATGTGCTGATCCCTCTATGAGAGGGATGGATTGGTTGCAGGGGGCAGGTTGAAGGTTATGTGCTGACTCTTCAGTGAATGGGGGTTGGTTGCGGGGGGGTGTGTGTTAAAGGTTGTGCACGACACCTCTGTGAGGGTGTTAGAGGGAAGGGTGAATGAGAAGACTATAATTTTTTATTTGGTTTTTAAAGTTTGTGTAATGTTTAATTGTGTATTTTTATTTCTTTGTGATGGATTATTTTATGTTGTAGTCACTCTGAGTCCTCCCGGAGAAGAGCAGGATATAAATCTAAAATAAAGAAATAAATAAATTAAAATAAAATATCTGCTAATAATATCTGCTTCAATGGTTTTGAATTGAAGTGAGTTAATCAGTTATTTATTTAGTTAGTTAGTTAGTTTTTCTAGCGCCTGTAATGTAGATGGTGCCGAACGCTTGTGGTAAAAGACAAGTCTCTGCCCTGGGGGGTTTCCAATGTAGAATGGATGAGGGGAGTGGTGACACGAGGGGAGGGGCACATAGCAAGAGAGAGAGATCCATTAATGAAGTTGAGAAGCCACATGTGCACATGGTTGGCTTAGTTACAGGAAAGGAGAGGATCCTGAGGGTAGACAATCATAAGCAAGGAATCTATGGAAATGAAGAGAAAGGGAAAACCTGACCCAAGAGGTTTTGGAACCGATCCTAAACCCTGCATGCCTCTCACACGCTACCTGCACGCATTCCCTTTATGGAGAACATGATGTGCATGGGTATGCACACATAGGGTTGGCTCCTTCAGCTCTAACTGAGACTTTCTGAGCTGTTCTCTTCTATTATGATGATTTATACATTTGTTAATGTTATGTCAGTTCTTGCAAAACAGGTTTTTTTGGGTTTTTTTAGAAATAGGCCTTGTGCTTCTGGAAAGCAGTTAGGACACTGGACCATGCTGAAAGAGTGGAGTCTTTAAAGCATGCATCACATTTTCCTATTAGGCCTTTATTATACGGACGACGACGACGGCCCGATGGGTGGGTGAGGTGAGCACACCGAGCGAGCACCCGGCGGCACCGAGCCGGGAGATGTTTACACAGACAGAGCCATGGTGGGTTTGGGGATGGACCAGCACACACCCATCAGGCAAACACCAACCCCAGGAAACACCGAGCAAACACCCATGACATTTACACAGAGAGCTGAGACAGCGAACGGTGGGGAATCCCCGCCCAGCACAGCGATGGGACAACATGGCCACATCACGCAGCTCCGCCCCTGAACTGTCAGACCCTGTGCGGGCGGGGTAGGAGGGAGCAGGGATGACAGGAGACACAAAGTAGCGGCCCCCAGCCAGCCCCGTGACAGAGGCCAGACAGCCGGGCGTTGTGGACCCCCCACAAACCAGAACCCGCCCACACACAACAGTGAAGATAACCAGCCAGGGAAGGGCTGCATGGACAAGGAGGCAGGGGGACCCCGGTGGGGGGGTGGGGCAGGAAGGGTCGCAGGGGGGAAAGTCAGAGCCCCGAAGCAGCAGGGGACCCCAACACAAATACCCAACCCCCCCACCCCGGCAAAGCCCCCGCACACACAATCTCAAGGCCCCCATAAAACGAGCAGGCAACGGGACACAGGCGGTCATGGCAACAGGGACGAAAGTGCACACCACAGCCGGATTGGCAGGGGACAGTGGGGGAGGACCACAGAACACACCAACTGCCAGCAATGCTGCTGCAGTTCTCCAAACACCAACAACGGATGCATGTGGGCAAAGGGGGAGACCAACACCAAGGCAGGTAGGGGACAAGGCACCAGGACAACAGCCAAGGGGATGGCCCCCCCCGGCCCAAGGGACCACAGGGAAAGGGGGGCATCGAGACAGGGCTGGAGGGGAACATAAGGAAGGCAAGACAGTCAGCCGAGAGGCCACAACCCCCAGGACAGGGAACCCAGGGTCAACCCCAAAGGATCCGACAGAGCTGCAGCACAGCCACCTGGGGAGGGGGGGGAATGCTACATACCCCGCACCTGCCAGGCAACCAGGCGCAACCCCCATGAGGTGTCCACACAAGAGAACAGCACACAGGGAAGGAGAACACACACAAGAGAAGGGAGAAAACCACCTTTAATACACAGGGAGGAACAGGTAACAGGGACAGTTGAGCTGGGGAGCTGACACCGAGAGGTTGGGTGGGGCAGACCCGGCTCCAGCGATCTGCCTGGGTGCGGTCAAGCTGGTCCACCCAATGTAGGAGGTACAGGAGGAGCTGCAGAACCTCCTCCTGCTTCCTGGTCTGCTCTGCAATCATCGCCTGCACTGAGGAAGAAGGGCCAAGCCATTAGGATGGTCCAAGAGCCCCAACACTGTGGAACCCCAAACAGAAACCAGGGGAGAGAGACCCGCACACACACAGCACACTCACTGATCTCCTCATACAGCCATGCCCCAGCACAGAGCTCTGAGGCCGCACACTGGAGCTAGCCGGCCATCTGTCCCAGGGAAGCATGGCCAGGAAAACAATCAGAGTAGTAATGGAGAGGGAGAAGGGGAAAGGGTGCACGGAAATGGTGTGGGTCAGAAGGGATCATGAAGAATGCAGCTCCCCCCCCAAACATGGACCCTGGGTCACCCATGCCAGCACCCCAACCACTAGGATCAAGCGGGAACACGGGCTGACAATTGATGGGTCAGACAAAGCCCGCACTCACGGTTAGCAGCCCGTCTCCCCAGTCGCCCATCCATCGCCAACAGTGCGGACGGTGGGAACCAACAGGGGGCGACAGGAGCAGTGATAAGTGGGGAAGCCCTGGCGGGGAGCCCAACCAATGGGTAGCCCCCACCTGACACCGTGGTTGGTGGGTGCCAAGGCTGCCAGGGCAACTGTAGCCGCTAGGGAGCACCCTCCCACACCCAGCACCCTCCCACGTACTGGTGCATAATGGACAGCACTGCCATGGTACAGCACCAGCACACATGTGGCACACGCAACCCATGACAGGCCAGCCAAGCCACCTAAGTGGTTGACAAAAACACCACAGGGAATATCAGGGGGCTGCACAGAGGACAGGGCCTATGCAGGCTCACAGGACACCAGGTGGCCAACGACAGACCAAGGACAGTGCAGTCAACAGGACGCATTGCCCCCCCCACCCCCACCCCATAGAATGAACCCACAATCCATTAGGGAGCCGGACTTTCCCCAGTTGATCCAGCCTGTTGTGGATTCCCGACTGGGAAGGAAATTATTAAGCAGAGAATCTGGGATATCAGTTCCCAGGCAAGATGGTGACTCCATCAATAATTATTGACAGTGAGGAAGGAGAGGAAGGATGAGGGGGGACGATAAGGAGTTCAGTTTTAGCCATGTTGAGTTTGAGTTGAAATTGAGACATCCAGGTAGAGATGTCAGAGAGACAGTTGATGAGACGAGCTTGAACCGAGGGAGAGAGAGAAGAAGTAGAGAGATAGAGTTGAGTGTCATCAGCATAGAGGTGGTATTGGTTGCTATCTGACAGCCCCAGTAATCCTGAACCCCGGACCCTGATCACACAAACACACACACGGGAAAGGATGCAGACATGGGAGGGGCAATAGGAGTGGTGCACCGTCACAAAAGCACTATAGGTTGTACAGTCACAGGCAAGGTCGGTTGGCAAATGGCGACCACTCCTTGGCACCACCACCAGCCTCAGGGCCTGTTCCACACCCTGTCATTACCTTGTCAAGGGCTGGTTGCTGGATTGCACAGGGGTTCGACAGAGAGCTGCTGTGAATGAGCGATGCGCGAGGAGCTGCGCATCACTATCCGGAGTGTGACCTTACACAGCTAATAGTCGACAGGCTGCTAGGCCCCGTGAATCCATGACACATGCACCGGGCAGATACATTCCAGTGCTAGAGATGACAGATGACCAAGACCACGGCTGCCTCCAGCATGGTGTTAATGAGGCAATCTATGCAGCATATTTTGATTGCACAGCTGCACCATGCCATGGCCTTCACTCGCTGTGACAGATACAGGGCTGGTACAGATGCATCCTGCCCACTGATTGCACAGGGGCATGTCATGGGAACTGGGGAGTGGGGGAGGGAGGCCCCCTTGGCCACAGTGCAGCAGGGGGATGTGCCGGCGGGCTGGTGAGCAGGGATCCCTACCAGGTGCATGGAACATACCCACTGTACTGCATCAATCGATGGGCAATAAGCATGGTCCACCAAAGTACATATGTGGGCCGGTTCCAGTGTCCGGATGCGGAATGCAGAGAAAGGTGGTTGGAGTGTGGTGGCTGAGAGGTGATCGTGAAAGAAAGCAGAGCTTGCACAGAGGTGATGCTGTCCATTACCGCTTCTACAACCATGGAACACGGCACAGGAGAGTGGCCAACAAGCGCCGAGCAGCATTGGTGTGGTGGGGGAGGATAGCTGCTCACCCACATGCCCTGTTCGGAACAGCAATGTCGCAGCATGTGCGGCTTGACCTTTCCCAGTGGCCCCTCAACCTTTACGGCTGTCATGTGACTGTCCCAAATAGGAGGATGAATTGGATGTGTTCATGCACCAATGAATGGTGGAAGAACATGTTGGCTACCTGGACAGACGAATGGACAGACCCCTTCCACATGAACCGCTCCCTGTTGACACTGCTTGGAGAGATCCTGAACCCACATCTCTGGAGGCGAGCTACCAACATGCGATATCTGCTGTCGCTAGGAATGTGATTTGCCATGGCAGTATGGAGACTGGCTACCCCCGATTCCTGTTGGAGCATTGGGGAGCAGTTCAGAGTGGGGACCATGACTTTTAACAGGGTGCTCCACGACGTGTATGACCTGATAGTGGAGCTGCTACTTGACCGGGTCATCCAGCTCTGGGATCCCAAGATAGTGATCAGCGGATTTGAGGACATGGGCTTCCCCCATTGTATGGAGTGATAGACAGCACCCACATTCCTATCATCCAGCACCCACACACCAAGATGGACTAGCTGAACCGAAAGCAGGCGTCGCCGTTCTCTATAAATCTCCAGGCCGTTGTGGACCACAGGTGCCTGTTCACTGACATGTACATGGGCCAGTTGGGGAGGAGCCATGATGCACGCATTCTGCGGACATCACCCTTCTATTCCCGCATGTTTGATGGTGAGATTGCCCCAACCTGTACTGGGTGATTGAGGGGGTATCCATGACTCCGGTGGTGCTTGGGGACCCTGCCTACCCACTGAGCCTGTGGCTCATGGGGACCTATCCCGTGGCTCGCACACCAGAGCGCAGGCTCTTCAATGAGCGCCTATCGTCCACTCGGAGCGTGGTGGAGCGGACATTCTTGCAGCTCAAGATGCATTGTCTCCTACTCATGAACAGGAGCTGGTTCGATCTTGAGCATACCTGCATCCTTGTCCTGGTGGCCTGCATTCTGCACAATATCTGCAAGACCAGCGGAGCTGCCCTTGACAACCCCCCACCGGTGCAGTGAACGAGTCTCGTGCCCCTGTAGCAACATGTCCAGCTTGGGGCATTGCAGCGCATATTGGAGGAGAATAGGGATGCTCTCTGTAGGTGCATAGTTGCCCAGATGGCAGGCAACTAACCCTGGCATATGACTGTTCCACCCCTTCCACGGCCTGCGTTACCCGACATAATAAAGACATATATGTCTTTATTAAATACTCCATGTGTATTCTTGTTTAGGTACTAGGGGTTCCCCAGTCCTGTGTGACCTGTGTCCCGCGTAGTGGGGTCACCTACTTGCTTGCAACCATGGCGTTAGTCAGTCTCCAGGCTTTGGTCCATATCCGGATTGCGATTAGCATTGGCAGTGCAAACGTGCTATCCATGTGCAGGCCTGTACCCTTTCAAGGGTGGTCTGTCATCTCCCCACTGCCTTCTGGCAGGCAGGAGCGGTATAGGTACTGCACCTGTATTGCGCTTGGCACGACCCTGTATGTACATTTCCAGACCCCTCCCCATACATGAAGCCCCCTTAACATAATGATTGACATAGAGGTACTGTATAACATTGGTTTATTGGGGTGTATTTACAAGGGGAGGGGTTCACTTTTTCCTGGGTCTTCCATGTGCCCGCTTTGATGCATCACTGGGGCTTGACCTCCTGCGGGCCGTTGCTGCCACTGTCCACTCCGAACGGCGGCCTGATGGCCCAGGCTCTCCGTCATTCACTGGCTGCTCTGCTCCACTCCAGGCTGAGGTATTGGACCCTGCGATGTTGGAACATAAAGTAAGGGTTACAATAGTACCTGGGATGTAACCCCCGCACCACAACCCTTTTGCTAGCCCTCTGGCGGTGCCATGGATGTCCATGCTGCATCCTCTCTGCCCATCCCTCTGCAGGTAGCAATGGGTCCCCCTCCCTTTATGGACAGATATATGATCCGGCTTACTGGAACTGGTGGGGCGGCTGGCATGGGCGGTTGGTCACCTGGGGGTTTCGGGATGTTCAGGAGAGGCCGTGGTTCCCGGAGGTGGGGTCTCGGAGGCAGCTGTGGAGGAACCAGGATGGGTGCGGACTGGAAGGGTGACCCCACAGGCTGCTGCTGTGGGGCTATGTGGGGGAGGGGGACCCTGTGCATGAGGCCAGGGAAGGGATGCTGCTGGGGAAACCAGGGTTGGCTGAAGTGTTGGGGAAGGGGCACCTGTGGGAGGGCACCATGGTGGTAATCATCTGCCATTCCTCCATCCACGCCTGGAGGGTCTATGTCATGCTGGGGTTCTCTCAACAGGAGCCGCACACCCTCCCCCATGAGGTCAACGGCCCGTGCAGAGGTCCCCTCCAGTGTGACACGGGCCCTCACCCTCTCGGCCCTGTCCAGGCATATCTTGCAGTGGAGGGTGGCAGTCTGGCACCTGTCCCACAGGTGTTCGGTGTGGGACAGGTTGAACATTGCTGCCAACATGTCCCGGTCCCTATCCCCCTCTCCTCTTTGTACCTCCCTGGTGAGGGCGAGCTCCTCTGAGTGCATCTCGGCTAACCTGCTTTCCTCCAGCAGTTCCCTCCTCACGTCCTCTCTCCTCCAGTTCCTGGCCCGCATCTCCTGATTCCTCTCAGCACTGCTGGTGGCAGCACCCCTCACAGTACCGGGTCACTCATCTGTGGAAGACATATTACTCCATGGGTTGTGTGGCTTGCCATTCCTGTACCCCTAATGGTGCAACTGTTTTGCCACAGGGACTGCCTGCCCCCCTTCCGTGTATGTCCCTGTGTTGATCGAGACCTACAGGGTTGGGTCCCCGTATTCCCATCCCGTGTCAGACCGCAGTGATGGCCCCATGTGAGCGCGCCTTCTTCTGGGGCCATGATGTCCCAACACCTCATTGTGGGCATGTCTCATGGTCCCTTCTCTCTTGTGCCCCCGCATCTGCATTCCTGTCCGGGGATGTTGACCCGTATAGCCATGTTCCCCCTACTGTCTTGCATGGCGGATGTATTACTCGAGGGGATACCTCTGTGGCCTGTCTGCTACCCCATTGCCCTGGCACCACCCGAGACCCTTCCCTTGTCTGTGTTGGCCTACCATTGTTGTCCTGTTGACCGGGTCTCGGGGGTGCCGCCGGTTCCTCGACCACCTCCTCCTCCTGAACCTCCAGGTACCCTTGAGCTGTAATGGGACTAGGGATTCATCGGTTGATCCCTGCTGGCTGTCCAGGGCTGTGGTCACTGTGGCCGCCACTTCCCTATGGGCCCTGGTTGTGCTCCTACCTGGATCATATTCCCGCGCATCCTGGGAGGCGCCCCGGGTGTCCATCCACTCTGCGTGCACCCCCCCATCCCCGTGGTCTGTCCCCTGTGGGTTTTGTGGGTGCATGCGGAGGGTGAAGTTTGTGTGAGTGGGTTCCCGGACTGCCTCCTCCCCCTGTGTGATGGGGCTCTCCCCTCCCGCATCCTGGCTGGCCTCATCAGTGGCAGCATTGTCCCCCTGCTCTGGGGGGTCGGGCAGGAGTGGTGTTGTCAGCGCACTCTTTCTGTCCCTGGTGAAGGCAGTGCCTTGTATGCGAGAGGCAACTATATCCCCATCCATGCAGAGGAACCGGTCCAGCTCATCATGGAACTCCATTGTATGCATGGCACGGCCGGACGTGACATTGTTGTCCTTGATATACTTATATCCGGACCTCAAGTCCTTTGCCTGCTTCATGCACTGGGTGACATCCCTATTGTACCCCTGCCTCTGCATCTCCTGGGCAATGTCTTCATAGACCTGTCTGGTCTTGTAGTTGTGCAAAAGGTCATAAGAACATAAGAAGTGCCATACTGGGTCAGACCAATGGTCCATTGAGCCCAGCATCCTGTCTCTGGCAGTGGCCAGTCATGGGGGCCAGGGAGAAGCACCCAACAGGTCACCATGCTATCCATTCCTTGTGGGTCATCCCCAGGCTCCCGACAGTAAAGTGTTTTGTTCCCCAATTCTATCTGGCTAATAGCTGCTAATGGAACTATCTTCCAGAAATTTGTCCAAACCTCTTTTAAACTCAGCTCTACTGCTGGACTTGACCACCTCCTCTGGCAGTAGATTCCACACCCTAATTGTATGCTGAGTGAAAAAATACTTTCTTTTGTCTGTTTTTACTCTGCCACCTGTGAGTTTCATGGAGTGTTCCCTAGTGTTAGTACTAGTTGAGAGGGTAAATAACCGTTTCCTGTTTACACGTTTCACACCACTCATGATTTGATAGACCTCTATCATATCTTCTCTCAGTTGTCTCTTTTCCAAGCTGAAGAGCCTCAGTCTATCAAGCCTCTCCTCATATGGGTGCTGTTCCATACCCTGGATCATTTTTGTTGCCCTGCTCTGTACCTTTTCTAGTTCCACTATGTCTTTTTTAAGATGGGGCGACCAGAACTGCACACAATATTCAAGGTGTGGTCACACCATTGATTTGTATAGAGGCATTATGACATCCTCAGTTTTATTCTCTATTCCCTTGCGAATAATTCCTAACATTCTATTTGCTTTTTTGACCGCTGTGGCACACTGGGCTGAGGATTTCAGTGTATTATCCACAATCACTCCCAGAT
>QEPC01006261.1:1472951-1485836 GCA_003113815.1 Sphenodon punctatus
GAGATAGTGTGTAGTGATTCAGTTTTAATATTTTATAGTGTATTTGTAGGACTAGGCCTTTGTAGATATTAGATAATATTCCATTCAGTTCCATAGGTTTTAGAATAGTTAATAGCAGTTAGAGTTAGTGTAGATATATATTATATTCCAAATTTGAATAAATACAAAATACAAAATCTTCCTCTGTATTATTTGGGTGGGGGAAATGGAGAATGGAAGCAGGAGAGGCCAGTCTGATGCCCGTAAGGCGGGCAATGGGGCACGTGGCAGAGATGGCAGGGGCCGTGCCAGCAGAGTGGCAGGCATCAGCAGCAGCCTTATCATCATGCCCCAAACTGCACAGGCCTGATTTTGGGAGACAGCTTTCAGAGGCTCCCAGCAGTGGCACTAGGGGTGTGGTTTGGCATCACCTTCTGCCAGCATCCTCCACTGCCACGCAGGGCACTGGAAGGCCTGCAGTCCAGGAGGCTGCTGCTGTCTCTGCTGCAGGTGCAAGTGCTTTAGGGTTGGATGTTCATCATGGACCACCAGTGTCTCCCATTATTGATGTGATCTCCAGCAGTCCAGGGCTGGTGGATCCCACCCCAGCTGCTAGAGACAGGGCCCAATCCCCAGGCAATGGCAGCAGGGAGAGGAGCAGCAGTAGCAGCAGCAGCTATAGGGAGCACAGGGAGAGTGGCAGCAGCATGGCCAGTTGATCAGCCTCAGGGTCCCAGTACTCCCCTTCATGGGACATATCTCAGATTGGGGACAGCGAGGAAGATACTAGTTCTGTGGAGATGTCTGGTGCTGAGGTGATGGCTGTCCATCCGAGAGCTGTGTTGCCACCATGTTCTGCCCCTCCCATCAGCTCTGTCAGTGGTGCGTCACCCGGTGTGGGCCAGAAGAGCTTGTTGAGATCCGGCGAGTAGGATGCAAGTCTGCAATGCCCAGCCAAGTGGGGGTGCCAGCCACCAAGCCCTGGCTGGGCCTCTGCCACTGCTCCACCGATGCCAGCCAGCCTGCAATGCTTGGCCAAGTAGGGGGTGCCAGCCACCGAGCCCTGAACGGGCCTCTGCTGCTGCTCCATTGATGCTAGCCAGCCTGCAACGCCCAGCCAAGGATGGGTACCAGCCGCAGTTACTGTGCCCTGGCAATCCAATGTCCGCTGCTGCTGCCACTGAGTGTCATGGATACTGTGGCCCGACAATCTAATTTCTGCTGCTGCTGAGGCTGCCGCCACTTCTGTGCCATGGGTACTGTGCCCTGGCAATCCAATGTCTGCTGCTCCTGCCTCTGCTTGATGCCCCTCTGCTGTGCCACGGGATCTGTGCCCTAGCAATCCAGTGTCTGCTGCTGCTGGTACTGCACATCGGCCATTTACTCCTCACTCTTGTAGACGGGCATAGCTTGAATGAGTGTGAAGGTGGGCGGGGGCTGGGTGTCCACGAGATTCACCACCGGGCAAGGCTTTCCCAATTTGCAGCAGAGCTTCATGAGATCAGTCAAGTACGATGCCAGCCTGCAACGCCCAGCCAAGTAGGCGGTGCCGTACTGGCCATACCACATAATGCATTGGCGGCAGGTGCCATACCATAGAGCACCCACTCATGGCCACGCACAGAGTGCTTGCCAAAAATCCAGGCAGCTTGATATGCCCGGCCAAGTAAGGGTGTCAGCCACCAAGCCTTGGCCGGGCCTCTGCTGCTGCTCCTCTGATGCTTGGCAGCCTGTAATTCCCAGCCAAGTAAGGGTGCCAGGCCAGCCACCAAGCCCCAAGCCTTCCCGGCCTCTGCTGCTGCCCCTGGGTCTGATGGCCAGTCATGCCTCCATGGGCACCTCCAGGGGCCAAGCGCCCAGCCTGCCTGCCTGGGAAACCCAGGGTGCCAAGTCCCAAGCCTTCCTGGTCTCTGCTGCTGCTGCTGTGTCTCCGATGGCCTGCCATGCCCCCATGGGCCCCCCTGGAGAGCCCCAAGCCTCCAGGTGGCCCAATTTTCCAAATGTTTGGGGGCATTCGAACTCCACGGGACTGAACCCATGAACCCAAACTAAGTTTTCGGGCTGAATGGCCGAACATTTAAACCCCGTTCTGTTCGCACATCCCTACTTTTTTGCACCTCGAACATCAGGTTGTGGCAGTGGCTCAGGAGTGCTTTCTCCCAACTCCATCTGGTGTGAAGACTCTGGCCTTTTCCTTCTTATCCATACCTGGTCGCCCTCATCCAGGCTTTCATAACATCGAGGCTAGACCACTGCAGTGTGCTGTGTCCATGTGGAGGGCACTGTTTGGGGCTATAGCTGAGCGGAACATGGCAGTCTGCCTACTGACAGGGGTGGGTCACTGGGATCACATTATACCGGTGATCTGCACTGCCTGCCAATAGTGTTCCGGGCACAATTCACAGTTCTGCTTTTGTCGTACAAAGCCCTAACTGACTTGGCCTACTGCGTATCTAAAACACTGCCTGCCCCTGACATCCCATCATGCTCCCTGAGGTCAGCTGGGGGCACCCTCTTGCAATTTTTGTCACTGCACCACATCCATATGGTAAGGGCCTTCCCTGGAGGTTTGCCTGAGTATTTTCCAGAGGCAATGTAAGTACTACTTATTTGGCCAGGTTTTGAGCAGGTGAGGAGGATAGGGTTGGGGTTTGTGGGGGGGCAAGGATGGGAGGGGTTTTAATTGGGATTTTATATAGTTATTTGTATTTAAAATATTTATGTACATTTTCATGTTGAGTTGCCCTGAGCCAGCATAAAACATAAGAAAATATAAAAACCAGTAAGTGTATCCAGATGTTTATCTCAGTGCTCCTCCCTTCTCACCTTTAAAAAGTACCTGAAGATGTACATATACTCCAGGTACTTTTAGGATCCATGGCTGGTTTCCCCCTCAATTTATTCTGTACTCCCTTTTTACCTTCCTCTTAAATTGTTTTTAGATTAACTATATTATTTTATATTGTTATTTTATTACTTTATTATATGATTATTAAGTGCTCTGAATGCCATTTAATGGGGGTCTTCCTATAACAATAATGTATTTTTATTAATTATTTATCAATTAATTATTTATTATTATTATTATTATTATTATTATTATTAATTCATTATTATTATTATTAATTATAACAGTTGTGCTGATAGTGCAACTGGCAAGAAGCTCCAGGTTCACTTTTCTAGGGGTAGTTTATGGCTAATGTACTGGCTCAAGTGCTTCTGGGAACACTACTAGGCGCCCTTGACAGGCAATTATTCCCTCACTCACCATCATACTGGTTAGGATTTCTAAACAAGGAAGTTCTATTGGGATGAATAGATATTGAGGTCCCAGAATAAATTTACCAGGGGTGGACTTAGATCAGTTCTATGACTCCCATGGTTCCACCTCTTAACAAGCCCTCCTACAAGTATCCTTGCCCCAATCATAGTTTGTTGCCAATGGGGCCCTTGGGAAGCAGGACTCTTTGGAGTCCTGAAGGCACACGTTGAGGATCCTCTTGTCTTCAGCCTGTTACATGATCATTTTCAGGGAGCTCTCACTGCTGGAGGAGCAGTGGCTTCTGGAGCTGGTGGGCTCACCTCAGGAGCTCTTTTCAGATCACGGCTCCTAGGGCAAGGAAGAGGACTGCTATGTAGGGCTGAGCCATGGAACACGTTAGGGCTCTTCACTGCTGTTGCTGTTCTCTTGACAAGCCCAGGTGACCACCTCATGACGTGACCACCTAAATGAGATCAGTACAGCCTGAGTAAAAAGTAGCTCACCAGGTCCTGGAACTCTGACACTGAGTTCTGTTCTTCACTGGGGCTCCTCCTCCTCATTATCACTGCTGCTGTAGTTATTGCCATCATCCCTCCTGTTCCTTGCATGTCCATGCACAATGCAGGAGAAAACTAGACCAGTTCTTGTAATCTCAAAGCAAGGGGATTGCACTGCAAGCAACTCTTTTTCTTGTAACCAAGGAGGGACCCATGTTCACTGAGTTTTCTCCATGACTGTCAATAAGGAAAATGCAGTGAACAACAGGTCCTTGCATGTAATGAAGAGAGGCAAAACCACTCTAGAAAACAGATTCCTTCCATCCACACAACATGCATTTATTTATTTATTTCAAGATTTTATATCCCGCCCTATCCTACACAAGCAGCTCAGGGCTTCTCATCACAATCATCATAAAAATATCATAATAATAAAATAATAAAATCACAAGTTAAAACACAACCAAGTGGAGCCAAAACAACCCAGCAAGCCCCCTAACCCTCCACCCACCACCCCAGCCATCTCCCTCACTGAAAGCCAGGCAGAACAGCCAGGTTTTAAATTGATGTTGAAACAAAGGGAGGTCCGGGGCCACCTGAGCCTCCACCATAAGGGAGTTCCACAGCTGTGGTATGGCCACTGAGAATGCCCTCTCCATCATTGCCCCCTGGGATACCTGTGGGACCTCAAGCAGGGCACCCCCAGATGACCGCAGGGGCCGATCCAGAGACCTGGGGATGAGGCAGTCCTGCAGGTAGGTGGGGCCCAGACCATGTAGGACTTTATAGATTAGCACCAACATCTTGAATCAGGCCTGGAAGGCTACAGGCAGCCAGAACAAATCACGGAGCACTGGTGTTATGTGCTACTGGCGACCCGTCCCCATAAGAAGATGGACTGTTACATTCTGCACCAGCTGCAGCCTTCAAGCCATCACCATGGGTAGCCTCACACACAGAGTGCATTGCAATAGTTCAATCTTGAGGTGATAAATGCATGGACGATGATAGCCAGGTCTGCATCCGAAATGTACGGCCGAAGTCAACACACCAGACATAATTGTCAAAATGCACCCCTCACCACACCATCCATCTAAACATCCAGGTGGAAACCGGTCCCTCAGCTTGGTAGTTTCGGTCAGCTGAGTCTCACCCCAACCATTTCTGTGGCACTAGTAAGTCATAGTGACCCAGATATGAAACTAGCTCAAGAGTTTTTAAAGGCTGCCCCTTACAGGGCTATTGTTTTCACCCAGGGGGCTAAGTCCATTTCTGTCCAGGTGTCGCAGTTTGTTCAAGAAATCCTCATAAATGTTCAAAATTAGGAATGGGTGTTACCTAAGCAGATTTGGCACTTTATGCAAACATCCACTGTTCGTGTTGTTCTTCATGCTCGTCAGCGGTTGGGGGGTAGAGCACATTATTTTTCCTTCCTGCAGACTATGAGAACCCACAGGGTTACATATATAAAATATATATGTTTTATATATGTAAGATATATTTGTTGCGATTCACTAAGATTCGTATATATTTGCTGAGATTCTTATGATGCAGAAACTTACAGCTTTTTTCTGTTTTTGCCATTTTCTTTTCTTTTTTGCAAGTTGAATGGGGCTGCTATGGGCCAGTCTGAAACCCTATGTGTGCCCCATGCACTCCCCCCAGTGGGATGTGGAGACAAAAACTTGCTGGCTAGTGCTGGGGTAGTGTTGGAAATTGCCTCCAAAAAGTGCTGTAAAACTGTCATAAAATTCCCAGAAAGTGATGAAAAAGTATAAGAAAGTAATAAAAAGTCCCATAAAAGGGGTGGGGGGGTGGGAATGATTGAAAAAATGGCAGACATGCAGAATCAGTGCAGACTGATGAAGTACCAATGGGCAACCGCAAGCACTCTCAAAAGGTCGGTATTTCCCTTTGTAAAAGGAACGCTTGTTCTCTTCTCAGCCCTAGTCTTGGAGGTGGTGTTGTTGAGATCACACCCAGACTTCTTGTCTTGGGTGATTTCAACATGCATGCTATGGTCGACTTTTCAGGGGCAGAGCAGTACTTCATGGCCAGCATAGGGTTGGGCAGGATTGGGTTGGGGTTTAGGGGAGGGGCTGGGGAGAAAGTTAAGGAGATTTTTTTTTTAATTGTAAGATTTTAATTATTGTTTTAATTGATTGTCGGCCACCCTGAGCCTTTATGGGAAAGGCAGCATATAAATGTAAATAAATAAATTACTCCAGTGCAGACCTTGTTGTGCCCACACCATGCTCCTGATGTTCTTTCCTCTGCCTTATCTAACTCCAGCTTTGTCTTAGCCCCTTGGCCCACTTGGCTTTGCATGACTATATGCTTCCAGACCTCTGACCCTTCAATTACTCTAACCCTGGTGATTGCTTGGCTCTTGGACTTGGTGTTTTTCGGATCACCTAATGTTCACCCAGTCCTGCCTTTTGTACACCTCTGATTGTAACCATTTCCTGTCCAGGTTGTGTTGCCAGGCTCCAGACACATTCTAACGTCAGCTTGACAGCAAAACAAATATTTGTATTATTTTGCAGAACACAGATTTTGTCAGCTTGTGCATTATGTGTAAAACTTTAAAAGAAAAATCCAAAACATTTTATAATTAATTGATTGCAAAACCCCAGTGGCAGGAACCACAAGAAGTCCCAGGTAACCAAATTAGAAGTCCACAGGTTAGAAGATCACAAACCTCTAGAGGAATATTCAGCAGTATGTTTACTTAATATCTAACAGCATGTGAAGTTTATTTATTAATATGCCTGCAGGTTTCTTGCTAATCCCACTACTCAGAGATGCTCACACACAGATAGAAAAGCTAGGAGGAGGTGAATTGTCCTTATACCATTTCCATCCATCTAATAGAATAATATATCAGTAAAAGAAGAAAGTAAAGGTACGCTAGGCACTTTTCTGATCATGACCCAATCTAAAAATCCTGTTTTACACAGAGGCGTGCTGAGTGTTGTTTACAGAGTGCTGGGAAGCGCATGCGCAGTTGCTGATCTCCAACTTCAAAATCTTTATCTTCAACTTAGCTAGTGGAGGAACTGCTTTCAGCAAGGCAGCTCTTCCTCATGCCCAGCTTGAGTCAGTTTGCTTTGGAGCAAGGAGCATGTTTACATGAGGCTTGTTTCCTGTAGCTTTCTAAAGTCTGGGAGAAACAAACACGCGGGGGTGGGGTTTAGACATTCACACATATCCCCTACAGGAAGTTCATTGGGAGCCATTAGCAACAGCGGGCACTGGTGAATAGGGTTGATGCGGCAGCAGCTTTTACTGCGCCGTGATTCCGTTCCGCCATTTCGGAACTGCCCGTGCCACACTGCGACTTTTCTGCGGATATTCCGCTAATTCCGCCGGAATTCTGCAAATCGCGGAATTGCAGAAAAATCGTGGAAAAATTGCGGAAATCGCGGAAAACCGCTATTCCGCTATTTTTTGGCGCTGGCGGAATTGCGGAAATAGCGAAAATGTCATGTTTCCACGATTCCACTAAGTTGCGGAATTAAATAAGCGGAACCGCGGAACGAAACCGCGGAATGAAAGCCTCTGCCATGCTGTTCCACTAATTGCGGAAACACTGTTTCCGCTGGAAATAGCTACCGCTGCGATATTCCGCTACAGCCCTACTGGTGAACTAGTGCATGATTGAAGACGCAGACTTGTAAAATCCCCATATCAAGGTTTTCAGTCCACATCTCCAAACACATGCTAGTTCACCAGTACCCGCTGTTTCCAATGGTGCCTAGTGGACTTCAGGTAGCAGGGGTGAACATCTATCCGCCTCCCCCCCGCGTGAGCTTGTTTCCCCCGGACTTTAGAAAGCCTCAAGAAATGAGCCTTGTGTAAAAACGGCCCAAGGAAATCCACAAGGCTTGTTGAAAATGGCCTCATCCTCTGACTTTTGACCAGAGGTGGAGAATCTGCAACCTGTGGGAGATCAAATCTGCCCTACAACTGACTTTTTAATTTTGCTTCTTTCCATTTCCTGGAGCTGGACCATGGGAGAATTCCTATTCTCCTCATGCACTGTGAAGAGGGAGGTCAGGGGAATGGAGTGGAGATGAGGGTATGCAGTCCAAGACAGTGGATGGATCCATGGCCCAGATCCGTATTCTAGGCCAATGGTGGGGAACTCAGACTCTGGCAGGGGTGTAGTTACATGGGAATAGTCCCTGGTGCAGAAGACGGTAGGGATGGGCGAACAGAACCGAGTTCGGAAATTCGGTTCGGTTCAAAAGTTCAGTTCGGTCAACCGAACTATTTGAGTGCGGTCCGAACTCCGAACTTCTGAATAGAGTTTGGAAATTCAAACCCCATTGACCTAAATGGAATATTATCTTATAGGGATGGGCGAGCAGAACCGAGTTTGGAAATTCGGTTCGGTTCAAAAATTGGGTTTGGTTCGGAAGTTCGGTTCGGTCGACCGAACTGGTCGAGTTTGGTCCGAACTCCAAACTTCCGAACTGCATTCGCCCATCCCTAGAAGACAGAATGGGCCCACTGCTGGGGCAATCCACTCCAGTGTGTGTATGCAGTCTACAGGAATGTGGGCTCCCTAGGCTCATGAGTCCTGGTGTGGCGTCACCTATTACAGCTACACCCCTACGAGCCAAATCTGGCCCATAGATGTTTCCTGTTTGCCCACTTTCTAGTTCCTTGATCTGGCCTCTGGATCTAGTCCTGGTCCTCAAACCCAGAAGGAGTGATCTCAGGGCAGGGAATGGAGATGTGGGCATGCATCCAGGGACAGGGGATGGATCCATGGAATAGATCCATAATCTGGACCCTTCCCACATCCTGAGCACACCTCTTAAGTGACCCTGCCCCCAGCTCCTCTGTGACCGACAGAGCATGTACCCATTATCAAAGTGACCCATAGGAATGAACATTTTCACCAGTCCTGAGTTTGAACCTGTTGCTAGGATATAGGACAGCTGTTCAGGCCCACTGCAAAGCCTAAGGCAGTGGTTTCCAGACATTTTTTTTACTAGGTGACCCCATTTTTTAGGCTTAAAATATAATCATGTGGTCCCAGACAGCAACATAGGTATGCAAAAGTATACCAAATATCAGTCAGGATCATGACCCCATCTTCAGATATTTCAGACCCTCCACATGCTTGTCTCAGTTCCTTCCTGCTCAACTTCAAAAAGCACCTGAGGACTTTAAAAAAATATCTCAATCTTCCACTGATTTAGAGGATCCACTGCTGGGTCCCCTAGACGTATTTTGTCCTCTCCCTTTACCTTCATCCTTTTAAGGTAAAAGGGAAGGTTAAATGGATTTTAAATATTCTATTGTATTTTTGTTTTATTAATTTTGTGAAGCTCTCTGAAAGCCAGCAGGGATGGGGACACTATTTATTATTGATATTATTTATTAATACTTTATTAATAATTTATTACAGAGATGATGTAATGCCACTTCTGGTCCAGACCCGTAGTTTGGGAACCTTTGCCTAAGGGCTGGCACAGTGGTCCAACCCTTGGAACTTATTGCCATGGGAAGTTGTGAGCACCAGAAGTAAAAGTGTATTTAAAAAAGGATTAGATATATTCATGGGGGATAAGTCCATGGCTATTAGCCAAGATGTCGAAGGGCTACAAACTCTGGAAGCTGGCAGTGAATTACTTTATTAACAAGAGATAAGTTAATGGGATTGGGAAATAACGTCACCACTCTACCCAGCATCGGTGAGGTCACAACCTGAATAGTGTCTGGTATCTTTATTTTTGAAAGGGTGTGGAAAAAATTGGAAAAGTTCAAAGAAGAGTTATTAGTATGATTGGAGGGCTGGAAAACAAACATAGCTGTGGAGTCTTCGAGCACTCAATCGGGGGGTGGGCATAGCTCAAGTGGTAAGAGTGTGTGCTTTGCATGTATAAGGTCCCAGGTTCAATCCCCAGCATCTCCGCCTCAGGACCTCTGGTAACACGCCTGGGGGAGGCTCCTGCTGGGGGCTTGGAGGGGTCTCAGGTAGCACACTGGGATGTCCTCTGCCAGAGACCCTAGAAGAGCTGGATTTGGACCCAAATTTGAAACCCCTGCTGCTGTGTCAGGTTGTGACAATACTGGGCTAAGATGGACCATTGGTCTGATTCAGGCAGTTTAGTTTAGTTTTTTTTAGTTTAATTCAGTTTGCTAAAAAGAAACTAAAGAGGTGACTGGGTTGCAGTGCAAATGTGCTTTTCTGGGGAGATAGTATTTGGTACTCATAGTAAGTTGACCATAAGTGCTTTCAGGATGAGTTCCAAGGAGTCTGGGATATGTCCTCATAGGGATAAACCCTTTTGGGAGCTAGCCTAGGAGCCATGAGTAGCTGGCTTTTTAAGAGAAGCCAAGGGCTTAACAAGGCAATTGGAGAATGACTGATGGCCTCCAGCTGGGCATGGCAGGAAACTGCAAATGACCTCAGGCCAGACATGGGATAAAGGTCAACCTTAGAATTTGTGCTTGCCAAGGTGAAGATAAAATGTAGGGCCCAATCCCCTCCCCTCTGGCCCTGGCCCTGTGGGAGGCATCCTCCACGAGGTCTTAGAGATTGTTGTGTTTGAGGTCCTGCTGGGAAGGAGTGCGGATCCTGCCCTAGGGAAAACAGGAGCCACTGCAGGAAACCCAGAAGCAGAGAAAATAGCAGAGATCCTGGTGCTCCAGGATCACCCTGTGGTAAGGCTGGCACTGAAGGCAGAAGCCAAAGCGCTCTGGACACTCAGACCACCAGAGAGAAGGTTCAGATGGAGAAGAGTGAGAGGGGTGTAAGCTTTGTGCCAACATAGTCAGCTGGCAGGGGCAGCACAAGGATTTTTGTTACCCAAGGCAGCCCCGGCTCACCTCACCTCTGCTGCCCCCGATACAGCTGCAAAGTTTACTTGCAGCAGGGGCAGGCTTACTGGAGGTGGGGGCAGCTGCAGATTTTTCCATCCCTGTCAACTTGCCATCCTAGGCAGCCACCTGTACTGTCTTTATGGTAGTGCTGGCCCTGGTGCAAAGTATATTCCTCAAAGTCAGACTGGATACCTACATTGCAAGATCTGGGACTTGCAGTGCTTACACGGTGTAGTAGGAGTGCCGGTTGGAGGGGAGCTCCTAGGCCCTGCCAAACTGCTGAGCAAAGGCCCAAATCCCAGCTCTTTACCATACACCACACTGGGGGGGCTAACAAACATGACAGTGGCGCGCTTGGACCCAGGGGCCACCATCACATTTGTTAAGGGTCAACCAGATGTTTTGCCTGGAGTTTCTCCGGCTATGTTGGTAGCTAGCCAGGACTGTGACCCCCAGAGACCTCCGGAGTCACAGCTCGAGGTAGCGGCCAACACGCCCGGGGAACGGCTTGTCTGACTGGACTACAGCAGGCTATCACGCGTGGTAGCCCGCTATTCTCAGCCTGGTCCTGAATGGCCACCATCATTGGCTGCCATGGACGTCCCTCATGGGCAGCTGGGAAGTGGGCAGCTAGGCACAGCATGGGGGCGGGGCTAGCTGGCCTCACGTTCCTGTGGCTCCCCCACCCTGGGCTTAGCCGTGTGACCATTTGTTCCATGACCAGACTCAGTCCTGACCAGGAAGCAAGTCAGGATCAGTTTGAGACAGCAGCACTCCACCAGCACGTAGGTTAATACTCTGTGACTTGTGCTGGTTTGAAGGCAGGGCAGAATTTTATTTTTTGTCCAGGGCAACATATTGCCTGGGGCTAACTTTGATTAATCCCTTGCCCTAAGGAGAAAGAAGAGTGCTTTATAACTTTCCCCCCCCGCTTTCTTTCTATGTAAATATATATAACAGGGAAATCAAGAAAACAATTAACCTGCAAAAATAACACCAAAGGCTCACTTTCTACTTCTACCCAAACTAATAATGAAGCTTCCCAAAGTTTGAGAAAATGGTGAGCATTCTCTCTCTTTCCCTCCCCTCCCCCGTGTCAGGGGCATTTACTGGAATAGGTGTTGAGACAATCTGGACAGCAGCAATCTCCAGACAGATTCCATCAAGCTCCTATCTGTTAGAAGCTGCAGCGTTTGCATTTGGATTCGATATCTCACAATAATGTGGTATTTTATAAACATTAGTGGGCCTGATTTTGCACTGGTCAGCAGAGGTAAAAAATAGGTGCTTTTGGAAAACAAATAAAAAGGAATTGAAGCTGTCTCAATAAATAGTGCAAATTGTAAATTTCCCAAAGATGCAGTCTTTTTGCTCAGGAGTAAGAAAATAAATCTGGCAATTACAATATTGAGGAATCATGGAAGCTGGCTCTGCAGTAGGGTACCTTGCCTTGCACTTAGTTCTTTTATTGTGTGCCGCATTATACCTTGTTAATATACAAAGTTTCCTTCTCTCCTACCTGCATAAAAAAGGAATGACCTCAAAACTTAGACCTCCTGTGTGGGGTCCCACAGGGTTCCATTCTATCCCCCCCTCTTGTTCAATGTATATACGCAGCCACTGGGGGAGGTTGTGTGTCAGTGGGGGGTATGTTGTCATCAATTTGCTGATGCTTAGATTGGGCCTCTGGCTATGCTTTTAGCTCATTGTTATTACTGAACCCTTTGTAGCAGCAAGTGAGGAAGTGTGATTGTGTAGTTAGCATACAGGTTAGAGTTGAAATGAGGATCAACCAAAATCGGTATGCCTGGTGAAATTAAGGCATCTACCATGACTCGGTTACATTGGATACTAGAAACCATCTTTGGATGATGATTATTTTTATTTTATTTTATTATAAGCATTTATATAGCGCCAGCGATGTACCTGGTGCTTACAAAAAATAAGATAGACATGGTCCCTGCTCAAGAGCTTACAATCTAAAGACAGGGGGAGGGAAGACAGGGAAGGTGGAAACAGAGGGAGAGACCAGGGATGTGACATTCATGAGGATGCGAGAGCTCAGGTACATGTTCTTGGCTTGGTTACAGTAAATTGGGAGCTTGCAGATAACAAGTGGGGGATAATCCTGGATGGGGATACTTAGCAGGAGTTCGGAAGGGCGGAGAGGAAGAGGTGGGTTTTGAGGAGGGGCTTGAAGGTGTGGAAGGTGGGGGCAAGATGGACGAGGGCAGGGAGGGAGTTCCAGGCATGCAGGGCAGCAAGAGAGAAGGGACGAAGGCGGTTGGGGGAGCAGGGGAGGCATGG
>QEPC01006261.1:1499221-1525859 GCA_003113815.1 Sphenodon punctatus
CTGGGTACAAAATATATAGAAATGATGTAGTAGATCGAGCTGGTTGTGGGGTGGCTTAATATGTTAAGGACAGCATTGAGCCAAGTAGGATTAAAATTTTACAGGAAGGGAACTGTACTCTGGAATCTCTATAGATAGAAATTCCATGTGTAATGGGGAAGTGTATAGCAGTGGGACTATACTTTCGTCCCCTAACCAGGATGGTGAGACTGACTACGAAATACTAGTAGAGATTAGGCAGGCTACTAAAATCGGAAACATAATAATAATGAGTGATTTCAATTATCCTAATATAGATTGGATGTATGTCTCCTCCAGGTGTGATATGGAGGTTATTATGATAATCTTTATTTTTATATAGCGTCCCCTTGGAGTGCTTCACATATAATAAATTAACACAACTTTTAATCCTCTCAACAACCCTGTGAAGTAGGTTAGGCTGAGAGAGTATTGTGACTAGCCCAAGGTCACCCAGTGAGTTTCTGGCTAAAGGCAAGACTTGAACCAGGGTCCCCCCTATTTTCCAAACCACGTACTACACACTTAGCTATTACATCACACTGGCATGCCATAAATGATTGCTGCTTGGAATAGTTGGTCCTGGAACCAACACAAGAGGAAGATCTTCTTTGGATCTTGTCCTAAGTGGAGCACAGGACCTGGTGCAAGGGGTAATGGTGGTGGAGTCGCTTTGGCAATAGTGACCACAATTTATTCAAATTTGACATAATTACTGGAGGGAGAAAGGTGAATAAAACGATTGCAGTAGCATTTAATTTTAAAAAGGGAGACTAAGCTAAAATGAAGAAACTAGTTAGAAGGAAACTAAAAGGAGAAGTTTCAAGGATTAAATGTCTGCAGGAGGCACAAAGACTATTTAAAAAACCACCATTTTGGAATCCCAGATTAAATGTATTTCACAGGTTAAAAAAAGGCAGTGAGAGGACCAAACGTCTGTCAGTGTGGCTAAATAGTGAGGTGAAGGAGGTTGTTAGAGCCAAGAAGGTATCCTTTTAAAAATGGAAAGCTAGTCCTATGAGGAAAATTGGAAAGAACATCAGCACTGGCAAATTAGATGTAAAATGTTAATAAGGCAGTCCATAGAGAGAATTTGAAGAGAGACTTTCTAAAGAGGCAAGAACTAATAATATAAACCTTTTCAAGTACATCAGAAGCAAGAATCCAGCTAGAGAGTCAGTTGGGCCACTAGATGACCAGAGGGTTAAAGGGGCACTTGGGGAAGGTAAGGCCATTGCAGAGAAGCGGAATGATTTCTTTGCTTCGGTCTTCACTTTGCTTCAGTCTTCACAATACATTGGGGAGATTCCCTTACCGGAACTGTTCTATGTGGGTGATGAATCAGAAGAGCTATTACAAATCAGCATGACTTTCAAAGAGGTTCTAGAGCAAATTGACAAACTACTAAACTAACAAATCACCAGGACCAGAAGGTATTCACCCCTGAGTTCTGAAGGAACTCAAATATGAAATTGCAGATCTGCTACTGGTCATTTGCAACCTATCACTAAAATCTGCCATTGTACCTGAGGACTGGAGGGCAGCACATCTAAAGTGGATATTTTAAAAGGGCTCCAGAGGTGATCCAGGTAACTACAGACTTGTGAGATTGACGTCAGTGCTGGGCACGTGGAAAACAGTGAGCCAGTCAATATGGTGTATCTAGACTTTCAGAAAGCATTCAATCAAGTCCTTCATGAGAGACTCTTGAGGAAATTAAGAAGTCATGGGATAGGATGCCGTGTCCTGTTGTGGACTGGTAACTGGCTAAAGGATAGAAAACAAAGAGTAGGGCTAAATGGTCAGTTTTCACAATGAAGAGAAGTAAATAGTGGAGTGCGCTGAATCGTGAAGTGAATCTGTACTGGGACAGATGGACTAGGACCCATATTGTTTAATGTATTAATGATCTAGAAAGAGGTGTAAAGAGTGAGGTGATCAGTTTTGCAGATGACAGTGATTCAAGGTAGTTAAAACATGAACAGTCAGTGAAGAATTGCAGGAGGATTTTGCAAGACTTGGGTGACTGGGCATCTAAATGGTAGATGAAATTGAATGTCGACAAGTGCAAAGTGATTCATATAGGGAAAAACAACCCAAACTTTATGTATACAATGCTGGGCTCTAAATTAGGAGTTACCACCACTCAGGAAAAGGACCTTGGAGTCATTGTGGACAATACATTGAAATCCTCAGCTTAGAGTGTGACAGCCGTCAAAAAAGCAAACCGAATGTTAGGAATTATTGTTAAAGAATAGAGAATAGACTAAAGATAGAGAATAGAACTGAAAATATCCAATCAGCTTTATTAGACCAGACCAAAGGTCATGGCCAGCACATAAAACACACAATAAACATACAATAGTTATAATTAATCCCAAAACAAAATACAAGGGTAAAAGGTCCTAAGCTAGGACCAAAGTAATATAAGTACAATAAGACAAGGAAAAGAGTTAGCAGCAAGTTCGTAAATTAATGGGCAGCTTAGATTCCAAGAACATTTTACGCACATCAAAGGCCTCTACTAAAAAAGAGATTACATAATTAGTAATCTCAGGGTCCTGATCATCCTGCGCTAAGTCGACCAATGATTGGGTGGTTCTACCAGGATAAACTAGGAGCAATCTACTAAAATACTTACTCCTAAGATTGTCATATAGGTAACAGTGGAACAGCATGTGGCCCGCTGTTTCCACCTCTACCATATCATAGGGACAGAGCCTGAGATCGAAAGGGATACCATCAAAACGACCCTCCAGCAGTTTGGTAGGTAGGGCATTTAATCTGGCAGACATGAACAACCATTTGCCCTGGCACGGGTAAGCAGATGATAGGTAGACTGCCATACGGTCGGCTTGAGGAGCCAAATCCAGGTATCTGATAACATGGGCACATCCTCTGATTTTCGCCCTCTCCCTTTGGTGGTTCAAATCCTGCCACCTACATCTTAGCTCCCTCCATGCCCCACCAGCATCCCTGGATAACAGATAGTCCCTCGACAAGCCCAGCCGAACCAAGTGTTCCTCCATATTGACCCTCCAACGTCTCTTGAAGGGATCTTCTCTCAGAAGGGGCAAAAATCCTATAGCCCCCGGGCAGGTCACTTTAATCCAAAACCTATGAACTGCCACCCAGGCTTTGAAAGACCAGCTCCTCTGCCCCATTTCCATTCTGACTGCCGCATTAGGCGTACCACCTGGAACCTTCATAGTAGACCGCAGGAAAGTAGATTGAATTCTATCTAAATCAGCCGCTATCAAGGGGGCCCACAGTTCCCCCCCAAACAAGAACTGGGCACCAACCTTGCAGTTGAAAACCTCCCCAGCCATTTTAAAATCTATTCCTCCCATTTGGGAAAATAATTTCCTAATTGCTAATGATGAACGTTTAGCCAAAACTTTGGCTCTACCCAGATGATAGGGATGGGCGAACAAAACGGAGTTCAGAAATTGTTAGGTTCGGTTTGGTTTGAAATTCGAGTTTGGAAATTCGGTTTGAAATTCGAGTTCGGTTCAGAAGTTCGGTTCGGTTGACCAAACAGACCAAGTTCAGTCGAATTCTGAACTTCCGAACCAAGTTCGGCCATTCAAAACCAGTTTTTTTGGTGTGTGTTGCCACTAGGGATGGGTGAACAGAACGGAGTTCAGAAATTCGGTTCGGTTCGGTTTGAAATTCGAGTTCGGTTTGGTTAACTGAACAGACCGAGTTCGGTCCGAACTCCGAACGTCTGAACCGCGTTCGCCCATCCCTACCAGATGATAGTTCCAAGAACCGGAGCAATGAAAATAAAGGCCCAAGCACTTAAAAGATCTAACCTGTTCAATTGGGACTCCTTCCAACTCCCAAGTGTGGGTATTATTAATCTGTGTTGAAAATATCATAATGCTGCTATAAAATCCATGGTGCGACTGGACCTCAAATATTGTGCGCAGTTCTGGTCACCCCATCTCAAAATATAGTGGAAATAGAAAAGGTACAGAGAAGGGCAACAAAAAAGCTAAAGGGTATGGAACGGTTCCCCTATGAAGAGAGGCTGGATAGGTTGGGGCTCTTCTGCTTGGAGAACAGATGACTGAGAGGGGATATGACAGAAGTTTATAAAATCATGAGTGCTGTGGTACACGTAAATAGGGAGCGGTTATTTACCCTCTCAAATAGTACTGGAACTAGGGCACACATCATGAAACTAACAGGTAGCAGATTTAAAACTAGGGTAGGTTTGGGGAATGTAACCTTTTGTCAGGAGCTGGGAATGAAGAACATGGAATGGATCACCCCATTGTGACCTGCTGGGTATTTTATTCAAGTCCGAGTATTTTATCCAGTGACCGAGATTGGCCATGGTCAGGAGAGGTACTGGACCCAATGAACCATAGGTCTGACCAAGTATGGCACTCATTCTTATTAATTTATTTGATCTTTAGTACCTTTTGGGAAGAGGAGGTAAAAATAAAGCAACTGTTAAAGAACATCTGAAGTACCATATGGGGTTAGACTAATGGCCCATTAAGTGCAGCATCCCATCTCTGGGTAATTTCAGACATTACGCGTTCCCAGGTCGCCATAGTGGATCCCCAACCATGGAAAACCGCCGAACCCCCACCCGTGGCACCAACAGGCCCCAAACAGACATGATGGGAGTGGTACCACGGCAAGGAAACAGACAGCCATGCCACGAACTGGGACAGTGCAACAGACGTTACACTGATCCCGAACCATGGCAAGAACCCCCAGAAGCCACTAGGGTGGGGCGGGACATAGACATGGCTGACCGTGGGCAAAAGAAGCCAAATGTGCCACAAGGCACCACCCATGCTATGGAAACAGGAAGGGAGGGGGAGGAGGGAGGAGAACGGCAGAGCCGCGCACACACAACAGGGAGAAGGAAGCCACGGATGGAGCAGAACACAAACCACAAACATACACCAGCGGGCACACGCACAGCCAAAAAGGAAAGCAACGCAGGAGGAGGCTTACAGGGGCACAACAACAAGGGGACAGGACTGGACAGACACCCAGGAAGAGACACGGGGACAGGGCACCCCACACACCTAGGAGCAGCCTCTCAGAGGGGGGAAATGGTGAACACCACACTGGGAAGCCCAACAGAGAGCACCAAAGAAAGGGGGGGCAGAGGTCAACAACGGGCAAGGATACAGGAGGGGGAAGGGGCCGGAACAGATCGTGCCATGGGGCAGGTACCCAAAACCCCAGGGGCAGCACAAGGCACCCAACAGCAACACAGGGTGCTGAACCCACAGGGGTTCCCATGCTGACAGAACTGGGTCACAGGGGAAGAGCCACCAATCCCATGAAGTCACTGGAGAGGGCTGAGGCAGGTCCCAACAGCAAGACACCCTGTCCCAGATGAACATGCTCGGGCACCAAGGGACCGAGCCCCAAGTAGCGGACAGCTGATGTAGCACCCCACCCCCCCAACAAAGGGAAGCCAGTTGTTATAGGCAGGAGAACCCCAGACACAGAATGACATGGAGGGGGCAGGTCACGGACACAGGCGGGGAGTCAGCAGAGCAAGGGATGCAAAGGTCCACGGGAATCACCAGTACAGTTGTCGGATAGTACCCACCAGCAGAATGGGGGGCGGGTCACGGAAACGAACCCCATGGTTCCAGATGGTAAAGCTGTGCCACACAGATGGCCCTGGGGTGCAGGCAAACTGGCACAGCTGAGCTGAAGGGAGGAAACAGGACAGCAATGGGTTCGGAAAGGGAATGATGGAGCGGGTAACGTAATGGAATGTCCAGGGTGGTGCAGGGAGCAGACGGTGGAGATGACAGCCGAGACACAGATGACCCTGGGGGGACCTCCAGCCAGCTGTATGGGGTCATGAAGTGGGGTGGGACGGGGTGGCCCAACAGATGAACATAGTGCGGCCACTGCAACATGCCCCGCCGATAGCCCATCCATGCCACGTGGTGGGCAACAAAATAGTAGACCTCAAAAGGATCGGGACCAGTTAGCCCAACCTATACATCGACACGGGACCACACCTCAGACAGCGCCAGCAGCTCGGGTCCGGTGGGATCGGGCAAGGCATAGTCAGCCGTAGGGGGCCACACCAGCTGTCCAAGCTCCAACAGGCAGTAAGAAGATGCCCCACGTGAACACTGGTAGTCATGGGCCCCGAGGATGCAGCAGAAGTAGGAAACAGCCAGGACAGGGCCGCCCACTGCCAGACAGGTCTGGAGGCTGGACAAGGCACATACTTGATGAGTTGACACCATCTCAGCAGCAGACAATGACACTAGCAACCCCCTCATCTTCGGAATGCACCCATTCAGAAAGGGACGGAGGCCCAGAGCTCCTCTGCATGAAGCCAGCACTTGCAAGTGCTAGTCACATATCCAAAGCAGTGAAGGTCTGAGATCAGATGCCTATAGGCATCAGGGAGGGTAGATAGGGAGCTCAGGAGTAGTTGAACAGGCTGGGAATGCCACAGGTCATCTAGAGCCATGGTCTTCCTGTAGGTCCAGCAATGTGGACCAGCTGCAGAACTGCTGAGCGGGAGCTCCAAAGAAGCTGTATCTGCCATGGTGCAGCTGGCAGAGGGTTTGATAAGCAAGGAAAGAAGGGACCCACAAACCAAAGTAGGCAGAGCAGGCAACCAGGGGAGCTCCAAGGACACGCGATAAGGGTACAGGCATCACTATGGGATGGCTAGGAAGCGATGCATTGGGAGCGGACACAGCACAGCTGCAGGAACCAAAATCTGGGAATGGCCAACACACAGACAGCAGTGTTACGCAGACAATGTACAATCAACCATACAACGCCCTCACATAGCCACCTACATGCCCGAAGCATGCCCCCCCATCCACCTGAGCAACCAACACGACAATACCTGCCAGCAAGTGGTACCAGGGGGTCCATGACATACAGGTGTGGCCCTCCCGGTACAGGTGAGCGGCCCCGTGCCACCCAGACCACCCGTTAACGCATAGCCCACAACCAATAGGCGAAGCACCATGGTACAGGGCCCAATGGACAGCCACTGGCATGTGGGTGTGTGCTGGCTACAGGCCCATTATAGGGAGCCACAACCTGCAGCACATCGGCAGGAGTGTGCCTCTGAGCAGGGCGTATGACACTGCCTGGAGCTCTAGGAGCACTTACCTGCTCAGTTCCTCGCTGGTACCAGCCATGGATGCCAACCAGTGGGGTGTCCGTTGGCTCTTACTGGAGATCATCACTGAGTGGTAGTGCCAGCACACCGAGCTTCAGCGGGTCACCACGGAGCTGCTCGAACTGTACACAGGGTTTCAGGAATGCCTGACCCATTTCACTGCAACCAGCCTACTCGCCCACGACAGGCACCGCTGCCTCCAGGCCATGCACATGGCATGCAGGCTGTCCGGGGTTTACTGCAGGGCCGTACTGATTGCATGCACCCATCTAGCTGCCCTCAGACAAGCAGCTGCTCACCACTACTGGAGGAGGGTGGCCCTCAGTACTGTCATGCTTGCAATGCCCACTGAAAGGCACCTCTGGGCCATGCACAGGGCCCAGCTATGGTCGGAGGGGGCCCTGACATGATGGGATGATGATGCTTGGAGGGTACACTTCAGGATGGATCGGCGTACCCTCCTGTGACTAGAGGAGTTCTTGCAGACCTAGCTGGAGCAACAGCACACCCCTATGCGCTCCCCTATACCAGTTGTGCAGCTGTTGGACATTGCAGTCTGGGCCCTGGCCACCCCAGATTCCTGCCATTCCATGGCACAACACTTCGGTGTAGGCCTGACAACCGCTGCGGAGGCGGTTCTCCTCGACCGCGTGATCTAGCTTGTGGATCAGGAGGCTGTGATGGGCGGCTTTGAGGCCTCTGGGTTTCCTAACTGCCTGGGCGCTATCGATGGCACCCGTGTCGGGATCCTCTGTCCCCCAACGATGATGCAGCCAAGTACATCAACAGGCACGGATACCATTAATTGCAGCTCCAGGCCATTGTCGATCAACAGGGCTGGTTCACAGATATCTTCACCAGCCAGTCCGGCCGTAGTCATGATGTCTGTCCCCTCACTATCTCCCCCCTCTTTGCACAGATGTACAGGGGGGACTCTGCCAACATGTGGATGACCCGGATCGAGGGGGTGTTGATGCCCCCCTGTATAATTGGGGACCCAGTATATCCACTTCTCCGATGACTCATGAAGGCCTATCCAGTGACCTATCCAGTGCACACCCAGCTGTGCACCTCAAGGACTGTGGTCGAGAGGACCTTCGGTGCCCTCAAGCTGCAATGGAGGTGCCTTGCAGGGCGTCTGGACTATTCTGTGAAGACCTCCGCCCTCGTCATTGGTGCCTGCTGCATGTTGCACAATATCTGTGAGACCGATGGAGCAGCTCTGGAGTATCCTGTGCCACATAGGCCAGCTGGCCCTGTCCCTCTATATGTGAACGAGGCGAACCCCAGGGAGTACCGTTATGCAAAGTGGATATGAACAGCACTTACGAGGCACATATCCAGGATGCCCCTGCCCTGAGGCTACTGGGGTGCCGCAAAGGACAGTAGGATGTGGCTCCCTAGTAGTCCCCGGTGCCTGTAAGCTGTATCCCCGTACCATGTCACGTGAGTGCTCCCTACCCTCCGGGTCCCACTAGGTGTTTGCTCCGTTGCCCGTGGTGTGGAATCCCTGTCATAGCTGTGCCCAACAGGGCCGTATCCTGACCCCCTACACGCACGGTCCCCAATGTGATTAGCTAAGAATGACAGACATGATGGTTACAGTGTATAAAGGTACATTTATTATATTCACATTGCTCTCAGTGCCCTACTTCCCCCTCCCCTTCCCCTGACCCGTCCTGCTTCCTGGGCCGACCTCTCAGTCACCTGGCAGGCGGCTTGGTGGTCTGTGAGCTGCCCTCACCCGTGCTGACATTCTCCTCCAGTGCTTCCTGGCTCTGCCACAGCTCCTGGCTGTCCTCTCTGTCTGGGGTTGGGGGTTGGACCGGGCCCGAGGCTGCCTGGTGCTGCTGCACCTGCCTGGGTGGCTGCTGCCATCTCATCCCCTATGGGATGGGTAGGCAAATGCGTGGCCCCTGTGGCCGGGGCTGCTGCAGCTGCTGTGGGATGGGCAATGGCGGTGGGATGGGTGGTGGGTGTGGGGCTGCAGCCGGTATGGTGCCCGGGGGTTCTGCTGCCATGATGTAGGTGCTCATGGTGTCCACATGTAGCAGCAGTGAGGTGTCAATCTTGAGCAACCGGTCCAATTTTCTGGACTGATCCGCTCCCAGGCTGTCGATGGTTTGGGTCATTCGCTCGAATGCCTCTATTTGCCTGGTGTAGTCCCGTGTCTCCTGCCTCCTCTCCTTCCGCATCTTCGCTAACAGGTGCCTGTCCCTTTCCTTCACCTGCTGTATGGCTCTGTCGGTGGCATCCTCCATCCTGTCTATGAATGCAATCATTACCTCCCCCTGCTGTGTGATTGTAAGCAGAATCTCCTCTGCTAGGGCCTCCCGTTGATGGCGTACACATGCCCTGTGCTCGCGCATCCTCTGGGCAGGTGAAATGAGTCCCTCTCATGGCCAGGAAGCCTGCATGGGCTGTGGAACTGTGGGATATAGGTTATGTATGCTTGGTTGGACTCCCTTTAGCTGCATGTGTACCTCCTTGGATTGGTGCTGGGGGGGGGGCTGGGATCCCAGCACGTCCGTCCCCCTTTCCCTTGGGTGGTAGGGTGCCCTCCCCTCCCTCCATGTAGCTGTGACTGGCAACCCCTCCCTTTGTTTCCTCGTGTTCACCCTCGGCACCCCTTGTGGAAGCTCTGCTTTCCATTCCCCTGGAATCTGTGTGTGCGTGTCCATCTTCCCCCCCTTGGCCTGCTACCCTCTGGTGACCTGGAGGGCTGGCCGTCTCCCTGCCCGCTCTCATTGCTTCTTCCACTGCTGCTGCTGCTGCTCCCCCTCTGCCTCGTTGTCCTGCGGGTGTGGTTGTGGTCCTGCGTGGGAACGGACATGGTAGTGGGTCATTGGGGTGCTTGTGTCCCTCCCTCCTTGTCCCTCCCTCCTGCCCCCTCCCTCTCCCAGCATCCAGTGGGCCCCTTCCCTTCTGCTTATGTTCCTCCGTGTGTTCCACTGCTCCTGGTGCATGTCCCCCCTCCTTTACTGCCTCTTCTAACTCGGTCATGCCTGCGGTAATGGGGGGGGGTTGGTTAGTTCCGTTCCCTGCCTGTTGGTCCCCCCCTTTTCCATTTGCTCTGTCCGTGCTGGCCCCTGTGGTTTCCACACCCTGTGCCTACCTTCTATGTTTTTCTCTGAGTCCTCCATGGCCAGATGCTCCATGGGGCTCTGCGTCGAGTGCTCCCCTCATGTCCACTGGCTCAGGGTGACCAGTGTGTCGTCGTCGTCGGCCCCTGAACTGAACATTGGTTGTGGGCTCCCCATGCCTGTCCATGATGGGGGCGTACTGCTCCCCGAGGTCCCGGGCTGTTCTTCTTGGGTTTTGGGTCAGCGGTGTCTGTGGGTGCACTTGGTGCTGCCATGGGTGGTGGTACTTCCTCCCATGTCCAGCCCTGTGCCACGGCACTCCCTACCAGCCTGGGGGCCACGATGGAGCCCTTTTTGTGCAGGATCTGATCCAGGGCATCATAATAGGGCACTGTCCTAGCTTAATGACCGGACTTTTGGTTGTTATCCTTTATGTTCTTATACCCAGTCTTTATTTCCTTGGTCTTGGACCTGCATTGTGCTGCCAACCTTTGGTATCCTGCCTCTTCCATTTCCCTGAAGATCTGATTGAATACGTGCTTGTTATGCTTGTTGACCGCCAGCTCTATCTGGTGGTTTTCCAGGGACCCCCAGATCTTTATGAAGTCCGTGTTTCCTTGCATCCCACTGTCCCCCTCTCTGGTACCTCTGTTTCCCTGGTGCCCCCTTCGGCTCTGATGCCGCTTCCTCTCCCTCCGCCTCCTCTGCCTCTTCCCTGCTGGTGTCCTGTGGGGGTGCTGGGACTCGGGCTCTTTTACTGGTCTGTTGGGTGGACATGGGGGGTTGGTGCTGTGCTCTTTATGTTCTGGCCCCCACCTCCTGCCCTTCCTCAGTGGTTGTCCACTACCCTTGCACCCCCACCATCCCCCCACCCGTTGTGGTCTCCTTACCCGTTTGTGGGTGGCCTCTGCCCCTGTTCGGTGTCCTCCTGTGGGGTGGATTTATTTATATTTTATTTATTTTATTATTTATTTTACGCATTTATTAGTCACACCCCCATGCTAATGGCATCCTGTGGCGATGTGCAATTTAATAAAAAACATTCATAAAAATAACATTTTAAAAACAACACAACAATTTAAAACCAAAACAGGGTTGGGAAAAGTAAATAAAAATAAAAATAAAAGGTGGGGAAGAGCTAACCCCCCCCCCCCTCCTCCCCAATGGCCTGGGCAAACAGTGAGGTTTTACAAGCCCGCCGGAATGTCAAAAGGCTTGGGGCTAGGTGAGCTTCTTCTGGGAGGGATTGCTGTGGGTCCTGCAGGACCTGGTGCTGCTGCTATTGCTCCATCGCAGTGTCGTGTCATGTCGTGTCTCTCCTCTCCTCTCCNTGAGGTTTTACAAGCCCGCCGGAATGTCAAAAGGCTTGGGGCCAGGTGAGCTTCTTCTGGGAGGGATTGCTGTGGGTCCTGCAGGACCTGGTGCTGCTGCTCTTGCTCCATCGCAGTGTCGTGTCATGTCGTGTCTCTCCTCTCCTCTCCCTTACTGTTGGTTGTCTCACCTCCTCATTACCCATGTGCTGTGTGCCCTTTAAATATCCCTCCTTATTCTGTTTGTTGGTCATTGCCTGACAGCGACGCTGCGTGCCTTTGCCACGGCTGGGGATCATTGTGTGTGATCACGTCTGGCGGTTGCTGTTCAGACATTACTTTTGGCTGTTTCCTGCCTGTTGGGAATTGCATTGACCATGGTTCTGGAGGTGGTCCCATCCCAAGCTCCAGAACCGTGGTTGACCGTGGCCCCTACCGGTGATTGACTGGGGTGAACATCTGGATGCCACTGAACAGATTTTCAGGGCTCATTGGCCATGCTGGGGGTTTGTGTATGATTCAGTGTGGTTGACTGTGATCTCGCAACATCTGAAATTACCCTGTGACAGTGGCCAATCTTGGTCGCTTGGGAGAAGCACCCAGCAGGTCACAATGGAGTTATCCATTCCCTGTTGTTCACTCCCAGCTCCCAACAATCAGAGGTTATATCCCACAACCTACTTGGCTAATAGCCATTAATGGACCTACCTTCCAAGACATTATCCAATCTTTTTTTTTTTAACCTAGCTATATTATTGATCTTGACTACATGTTTTGGCAACCAATTCCACAAGTTAATTGTGCGTTGAGTGAAAAAAATATTTTAAATTGTTTGTTAAACATTACAGGTATCTGAGGCAATAAGAATCTAGTATCAAGGTTATGCGTTTCCAAGGGTGTTCCTAGGTGGGGGCTTGACTGTTGAACCTGACCCTGTTATCATCTAGGGCAAGGATGGGGAACCTCAGGCCCAGGGGTCAAATGCGGCACACGGCAAGTTTTTATGTGGCCCTTTTCACATGCTGGATGTGGCTCTTGGATCCATTTCTTACCTCCAATCACTGAAAAACTGAGCTCAAGGGAGAAGAGCAAAGATGCACACAAGGATAGGGGACAGTTCCATGGTACAGATCCAGGATTTGGGCCCTCCTTTCCTTGAGTGCATCCATTAAGCACCCCCACCCCATCTTCTCTATGACCCTCGGAGCTTGTGCAAATTTTTAAAATGGCCCCCGGGAAAGAAAAGGTTCCCCACCCTTGATCTAGGGACTTAGATGGAGGAGTTCCCTAAGGAAGATGTTATTTTTCCTCAATTGGTGGGGCTGCTGCTTTGGACTTGGAGACAAAGTAGTTTGGGTGTTATCTTTCCCTGGATCCATTGTAGATGGTGAGAATATTATGCAAGCTAGTGGGCCATACATAGCCCTTCTTTAAGCATGTAACAAGTCCAAACATGTCTGAGGAATGTCCCTGTGTGGCCTGAAAGGTTGCATGATCTCACCAATGACATTTGGTCCAAGAAAAGATATCACCCAAACAACTTTGTCTCCATCTCCTATATTTGAGACCTATAGATCTCCTATACATGGCAACCACTTCTCCCCGCCCCCCCCCCCCAAATGAATTTGGTCAGGTAGGACTCAAGAGTGGAAGGTTCCTCACAAATAAAGTAGTACAACTGATTCAGCATCCTTTAGAATATTTGTTTAGTTATTTATTTGAATGTATATGCTGCCCTTCCCAGAAGCTCAGGGCAGCTTAGAAATACATAAAAACATTTTAAACAAATACAAAAACCCACAAAATCCCCGCAACCCACCCAATACTACCTCCCCACCCAATCCCCTCTCACACCCCTACCCCAAAACCACACACTAGAGGTGTGCACCAGGGGCCCGTGTCATTTTCATTTTCATTATTTAAATCTGTCATTTTTGTTTTCATAAATATCAAATCGTTGTTTTCGTTTTTGCTTTCATTTTCCATTGGTTTAAATGGAAAACACATTTACGGCTATAACCTTTCTGTTTGTCACTATATTTGGTTGTAACTTGGAGGGATTATACCTTCAATGGAAGGAACTGTGTGTACCAAATTCCAAAAAGATTGGATAAAGGAATTCAATTTTAGAAGCAGATAAATTAATTTATTTTGCAGAAATCTTCATATACATTCTTAGGTGTAACTTCTTTGCCTCACAAGTAATGTAGATGAAACTTGGCAAGTTTATACCCCTTACCATATTGACTACCTCTGCAAATTTTCAGAAGGATTGGATAAGGGTCCTGGTGGTATTAACAATTAACTTATAAATGTTTGTCTGACTGTAACAACTTTGTAGTCTGACCAGTGTACATGAAATTTGGTAGGGCTATATATCAAACTTTCATGATCATCTCTGTCAAATATCAGAAAGATGTGATAAAGGGTCCCAACTTTATAAGCTTGCACAACATATGCAGAGAAGGAGCCTATGCCAGGGATTCTCTTACATGTCACTGTGGTATACGATCAGTTTGTTATGCCAACTGGCCAGCAGAAATGTCAACCAAATATTCTCATTCTGTGCTGTGAAGATCCCAACATCGTTGCCTTACTTGCTACTGGGAAGTCAGAAGCATCTGTTTAGGAAAGAGCCAATAGAGATTCTCTGATGTCCTGTCACCGTGCTGCAGGATGTAATTGTGATAATAATTGGCCAGCCTGGATGTGTAAACTATGTCTTCTTCTTTCTGGGATGCTATCCCCAAAGTCCCAGTTATGTCCCTTATGCCCGCCTCAGGGCCACCCGCTATGGGTATTTTCAGACTTTATGAGATCACAGTCATTCACACTCAATTCCCTGTGGTGGCTGCGATCACGGAACATCTGTTGTTCCCCCCCCAGATGTTACCATGGCAGGGAATCACTTTCACCACGCAAGCGACTGAAGTGGCGAGACCGGCGGTGTTCGTGTGGCAAAGGCGATTCCCCGCCGTGATGAACCCCGCCATCACTTCTGGACGGCGGCCATGGCCCAGAATCCCCGCAGGGATGCCTGCCCGTGGCCAAATCAGGTGAGCTCTGTGGCTGCATTGGCCGCGGCGGCCGCCCATCTCCCCAGAGGGTGGGCGGCAGGGAGCGTGGAGGGGGCGGGGCCGTGAGGCCACATGTTGTGCTGCGCGGCCCCTCCCCGATTCCCCGCCGGGATCCCCCAGCACGTCTGTTAGGGTGTGACGGGGTCGTCCCAGCGTGGGATTAATATATTGTTTTCATGACGAGGCCAATTGGCCCCGTCATGTCTGAAAATACCCTATGACCACTACTGATTGGTCCTGTAAAGCTAGAAGCATGCAGTAATTGGCCAGTGAATGTGTCTGTCAGTCTTTTGGGTTGCTACACATGCTCCCTCCTACAGCCTCTCTCCCCCTGCCATGCCAGGTGCCTGCCTCTGACTGGCACTGCATGTGCTGCTATTTATCTGAATAATGGTCTTCAAGGGGAGAACTTCAATTGCTTTTAAAATTGGTTCCCTTTATCAAATTGTCCTGTAATTTGGCAGAGATGACAAGATACATTCCTGCCAAGTATCATGTAAACAGAATGGAATATACAAATGTTATAGCTGGAAATATATTTTCAAGTTAATGTCTTATATCATCAGAACCCTTCCAATATTTTTGAGAACTGGCAGGTGTATTATGCATGTGGAGGGACATAATATTTTCAGGTTTCATGTAAATCAGATGGAAGACAAAGATGTTGTAGCTATGAATGTGTATGGAGCTTTTCTTAAAATCACAACATTCGATTGCTTGGTAAATCTGCTTCCTTTATCAAATTGTTTCAGAAATTGGTGCACTTAATGCCCTCCAGTGGGGGTACAAGCATCCAAAATCTCTTCATGATTGAATAAGACACAAAAAGGTTATGGCTGGAAATATGTGTTTTAGTATTTCCCCCTTATTTCAAAAACAAAATATTGTTTTCATTTCTATTTTCATTATTATTATTTGATGTTTTCATTCTTGTAATAACAATAATGAAAATGACAATTTTCATTATTGTTATTGTAATAACAAAAACAACATGCACAACCCCTACCACACACCACCTTACCCCTATCCCTGCCCACAAAATGCCTTTTCAAATAAAAAGGTCTTACACTGCCTCTGGAGGATGCTCAGGTTCAGGCTTAAAAGAGCCTGTGGGAGGAGGAAATTCCAAACACTAGGGCAGTAACCAAGAATACTCCCTGCTAGCCCTTATCATATTATGAGCAAAGCCAACGGACAGTACCCATAGGGAGGCACTCCCAGCTGATCACAAGGGCACAATTGGGCATGGAAGGACAGGCAGTCTTTCAGATATGTGGGGCCCAGACCATTTAGGGATTTAAAGGTCAAAACCAGCACCTCGAATGCAAGTACCTAGAAAGCTATAGGGAGCCAGTGCAGACTCTGGAGCACCATGTGCTCCAGGTGACATATTCCCTAAAGGAAACAAGCCACCATATTCTGCACCAGCTGCAGTTTCTGAACAGTTGTCAAGAGCAGTCCCATGTAGAGCGCATTGCAGTAATCCAGTCTCAAGGTGATGAAAGCATGGATGATGGTGGCCAGATCTAAATCAGAAAGAAAAGACCACAGCCTTCTCACTAGATGGAGTTGGTGAAAAGTGCCCCTGGCCATCACCACAACATGACAGTCTAGGCACAGCAAGGTGTCGGGAAGCACTCCAAGGCTGTGAACCTGATTGACCAGAGGGACCAGATATCGTCAATAACAGGAGTCCCTATCCTCCCCAGGTCACAAGGCTGGCCAACCATCATCACCTCAGTCTCATCCGGATTCTGTTTCAATCAGCTCACCCTAATCCAGTCTCCGACAGCAGCCAGGCATCGGATGTGCACTGAGACTGCAGGGCCTGTTTTGTATGAATGGCACTTCACACCAAACCTCTCAATGACCTTGCCCAGTAGTCTCCACATACACATTGAACAGGATGGGACACAGAATAAAACCCCGCGGGACTCCACAGATTAGGACCTGAGAGGACGATGATCAATCGCCCATCACCACTCTCTGGGACCTCCCCAACAAGAAGGAGCAGAATCTCTCAGGAGTGGTCCCATGCACCCCGCCATGTCCCGCAGTCGTGCCAACACCACCATATGATCAACAATATCAAAGGCTGCCGAAAGATCTAACAAGATCAACAGGGTAGAATTTCCCTTGTCAATCTCCAGGCACAGGTTATCGACCAAGACCACAAGTGCAATCTCTGTGACATACCCAGGGCGAAAGCCTGACTGAAACGGGTGCAAGAAGCAGATGGCATTGTGATTGACCTGGAACTATCGGGCATCTTGTTTATTAAAGAATCCCTTCCAGCACAATTTTACACACCACCCTGTTCACCATTTAAACACAGACAGAAGAAAGCTACAGAACATGGTTCTGCACTGTGTAAATGTGATTAAATAAACAGCAAGGGTGTGAGCTAAAGAGCCTAGTGGTAAATATCCCATGGGGAGAACAGTTAGATATTGACAGATGATTTTAAGGGATATTAATACTCACAGATAGAGATACCTTATTTTGAAAACATTTTGGATAAAAAAAGAGGCTTTTTTATTGCATTAAAATTTTAAATCCAACAGGAATTTTTTTGAGTCAGTTTTGATTGTTGGAAAATAAGGAAAACCTGGTGGTTTTGGCAACATGAACACAAACTAGAAAAATAAAAAAATCAGTTTTTAGCTAAATAAGCGGTCTGTATTTTCAAAAGGTCTCATGGAAGCTATTGAGGTGCAGAACACTCTTGACAATTAGATTCCTTACATAGAGGTTTGTAATCTGATATGGACAGCTCCATATGACTTGTCCGCATGTAAAGTACATACTCATCCCAATATGCTTTTTTTACTGATAGGTGTTTTCAAGATTATTTGCATTTGTGACTAGCCCTTCAAATATTTGAGTGATATCCACAACTGGAACAGATATTTACATAGCTAATCATTTGGAATAGAGCGAAAATGGTTAAGAAAAAATTATCCACAGTTAGTACCAAATATTATTGCTTACCGAATTACCACGTTATAATGAGACCAGTCTGGACAGAGGGAGTGAGTTAATAATAATAAAAAAGTAAGGGTAATGCGCTAAACCAGAAAACCACCGAATGTCAGATACTGTAGATAGTACAATATCCGTCCGGATACCAGATAGTAGTGGTTATTTGTTTCAGCACTAATTTGTATATTCCTGTTCAGTTACTTCATTTATTTTGGTATTTTGGAACAGTTTTTCAGACATTTTGGTATCTCAGTTGCTTCCTTTCAGTTTTTAAGTGTGCACAATTGTGCTAATGGAGCCAAAATGAAGTAAGTGAAATACTGAACTGACCAAACCAAAATAACCAAATAGCCAAACCAGAATAACCAAATAGATATTAGTTATAATAAAACCAGAACAAACTACATTTAATCCGTTGAAATTCTTTGAGGGTGTAGATAAGCATGTGGACAAGGGAGACCCAGTAGATATAGTGTATCTGGATTTCCAGAAAGCATTTGATAAGGTCCCTCATGAGAGACTCTTGAGAATATTAAAAAGTCATGGGATAGAAGGTAGTGTCTTACTATGGATCAGAGACTGGTTGAAAGATAGAAAGCAAAGGGTAGGACTAAATGGGCAGTTTTCACAATGAAGAGATGTAAAAAGTGGTGTGCCTCAGGAATGTGTGTTGAGATCGGTGCTATTTAATGTATTCATTAATGATTTGGGAAAGGGTGTTAAGAGTTAGGTGATCAAATTTGCAGACGACACCAAGTTATTCAAGGTAGTTAAAACACGAGCAGACTATGAGGAACTGCAACAAGATCTTATGACACTGGGTGCCTGGGCATCTAAATGGCAAATTAAATTTAATGTGGACAAGTGCAAAGTGATGCAATAGGAAAAAATAATCCAAACTATGCATACAGAATACTGGGTACTAAGCTAGGAGTTACCACTCAGAAAAAGAATCTAGGGGTGTTTTTTATTTATTTATTTATTTATTTATTTAATTTATTTAAAATTTATATCCTGCCCCTTCTGCCCACAGGGCAGCCCGGGGCAGTGAACAACATTCAATAATTTAAAAAAAACAAACAAATTAAACAGTTTAAAACAATTTAAAACACAATACAATGTGGGGAAAACCCCCACCCCCACCCCTCGCCAAAAGCCTGACGGAACAGCCAGGTCTTACATACACGCCGAAACAGCAGGAGAGTGGGAGCCAACCGAGCCTCCTCCGGGAATGAATTCCACAGCACAGGGGCAGCCACCGAAAAAGATCTAACATTGGTGGCCACCCACCTCGCCCTGGAAACCTCCAAAAAGACTTCCACGGACGATCTCAAGGGTCACACGGGCACATGGGGAGTGACGCAGTCCCGCAGATAAGCAGGGCCCAGGCCGTGAAGGGCTTTAAAGGTTAAAACCAGCACCTTGAACCTGACCCGGTGCTTTATAAGCAGCCAGTGCAGAGCCCAGAGCACTGGTGTCATGTGCTCCCTGTGACCTGCCTCCGTAAGGAGACGGGCTGCAGCATTCTGCACCAGCTGCAGCCTCCGGACCAGCTTCTCAGGCAACCCCACATAGAGCGCATTGCAGTAATCCAGCCTCGAGGTGATGAAGGCATGGATGACAATGGCGAGGTCAGAGTCTGAGAGATACGGCCGAAGCCACCAGACAAGATGTAACTGCCGGAATGCACTCCCTGCCACGGCCACAACCTGAGATTCCAGGCCGAGCCACAAATCGAGGAGCACACCCAGACTCCGCACTTGAGAGACCATGGGAGGGTGAACCCCTCCAACAAGAGGAGATTCAACCCTCCAACAAGAGATTGATTGTGGACAATACAATGAAATCCACAGCGCAGTGCACAGCAGCAATTAAAAAAGCAAACAGAAAGTTAGGAATTATTCAGAAGGGAATAGAGAATAAAACTGAAGAGGTCATAATGTCTCTATACAAATCAATGGTGCGACCACACCTCAAATTTTGTGTGCAGTTCTGGTTGCCCCATCTCAAAGAAAGACATAGCTGAACTAGAAAAGGTACAGAGAAGTGCAACAAAAACGATCAAAGGCATGGAAGGGCTCCTGTATGAGGAGAGGCTTGGCAGGTTGGGGTTCTTCAGCTTGGAGATGACTGAGAGGAGATATGATAGAGGTCTATAAAATCATGAGTGGTTTGGAACTAATACAAGGAACAATTATTTACCCTCTCAGCTTCACTCCATGAAACTCATGGGTGGCAAGTTTAGAACAAATAGAAGAAAATATTTTTTCACTCAGCATATAATTGGGTTGTGGAATCTACTGCCAGAGGCTGTGGTAAGGGCCAGTACTATAGCTGAGTTTAAAAGAGGTTTGGACAAGTTTCTGGAAGCTATTAGCCAGATAGGATCAGGGAACGTGATGGGAGCTGGGGGAAATTAAACAACAGGGACTGGATCCCCCATTGTGACCCATTGTTGGGTGCTTCTCCCAAGCTACCGTGATTGGCCACTGTCGGAGACAGGATGCTGGGCTAGATGGACCATTGGTTTGACCCAGTATAGCACTTCTTATGTTCTTAATATCCACTTTGTCAATACTGAACTGAAGCGATTAATGCGATAGATAGATTTGTTCCGGAGACCATTTGCTTCATCTCTAGCTTACAACATCAAAACACACAATAATAAAATTCCATAAAAATCAATTAAAAAATACACAGCCCCATCAACAAATATAAAATCTCTTTAAAATCCCCCCCCCCAACTATCCCACCCTCCCATCCTCCCCTCCAAATGCCTGGGCGAACAGCCAAGTCTTGCAGGCTCGACGAAATGCCAACAGACCCAGGTGAGTTTCTTCCGGGACGGAATTCCAAAGCTGTGGCCCGGCTACCAAGAATGCCCTCTCCATTGTGGCCCCCCGTTTAACACAGGGGACCTCCAAAAAGGCACCCCAGGTGGATTGAAGGGATTGCTCTGAGGTGCGGAGGGCGAGGCGGTCCCCAAGGTATGAGGGGCCCAGACCATACAGGGCTTTATACATCAACACTAACACCTTAAATCTGGCTCGGTACGCTATAGGCAGCCAGTGCAGAACACAGAGCACTGGTGTTATGTGCTCCTGCCGCCCCGTCCCTGTAAGGAAACGGGCCACCGCATTCTGCACCAGCTGCATCCTCTGAACCAGAAACAAGGGAAGCCCCACGTAAAGCGCATTGCAGTAGTCTAGCCTCAAGGTGACGAAGGCATGAATGAGATAGGGATGTGTGATCAGGTTGTGGTTCGGGTTCGGCCGTTCGGTTTGGCTCGGTTCGGTTTGCGCATTAGGTTCGGGCATTTGGGTCGTTCGCCGAGTTTGGGTTCGGCCATTCTGTTCGGGCTTTCGGAAAAAGTATCACAAGAGCACATGATCATGCCGGAAACTGGAAATTTGAGTGCGTGCGGAGCTGTGTGTGAGCGAGTGTGTGTTTGGCTGGGTGGCTTTTCAGTTCGTGTGCTTTGGCTGTTTGTTTGGTTTGGCTGTATTGTTTGGCTGGTTGGTGAGCAAGCGGCGGGCACAGGAGGTGCTGCCAGGTTTGTAAACCTTTTTTTTTACTTTGAGGACAAGAAAGGCTCTATCCGTTAGAGCGAGCTCACTGGTGAACGGGTGGGTGCGTGGGTGGTGGGCATCAGTCAGGCACAAACAGTGGGGATCAGTGGGTAGCAGCGGATGTCTGCCACAGAGAGAGAGGGTACTGTAGTGTGTGGGGTTCTTCCAGCAGTCAGGCATGAGCACGAGCAGCACCCCCACCCAAACATGTGCCAGGCTAGCAAGGGTCTTCACTCTCCAGTTGCCATCCCATTCCCTACACCCCCCCAAATAAGGGCAGGATTTGCACGTGCCAGCCAGGGCCTTTCTAGTTGAAATCCCTAGCATCCCCTTGCACCCCAAGGAGGGCAGGATTTGCATGTGCCAGTCAGGACCTTTCTAGTTGCAATCCCTAGCATCCCCTTGCACCCCAAGGAGGGCAGGATTTGCACGTCCAGCAAGGGTACTTCAAGTTGCCATCGCTACTAGCACCCCAAGGAGGTCAGGATTATCATGTGCCAGCCAGGGCCTTTCTAGTTGCAATCCCTAGCATCCCAAGGAGGGCAGGATTTTCACATACCAGCCAGGGCCTTTCTAGTTGCAATCCCTAGCATCCCAAGGAGGGCAGGATTTTCACATACCAGCCAGGGCCTTTCTAGTTGCAATCCCTAGCATCCCAAGGAGGGCAGGATTTTCACGTGCCAGTCAGGGCCTTTCTAGTTGAAATCCCTAGCATCCCCTAGCACCCCAAGGAGGCAGGATTTGCATGTGCCAGCAAGGGTACTTCAAGTTACCATCGCTACTAGCAGACAAAGAATGGCAGGATTTTCACATGCCAGCCAGGACCTTTCTAGTTGCAATCCCTAGCATCCCCTAGCACCCCACGGAGGGGAGGATTTGCATGTGCCAGCAAGGGTCTCATTCCATAAGGGCAGGATTTGCATCTGACAGCTAGGGTCTCTCCATTTGCCATCCCATTCCCTAGCATCCCCTAGCACCCCAAGGGTCACATCTCCCATTGCCATCCCTAGCACCCCAAGGAGGGAGGACTAGAGGCATCATCATAAATGCAAATGATTACTTTGGTGTTCTTAATGTGTTCCCATTTCAGAGAGGAATCGGATGCCAGCCCCAGCACTGGTGCCAGGCCAAGGAGGACCCCTAGGATGAGGTCTCCAGTGACACCCCCAGACATTCGGCAGAGAAGGTCGGATGCTTGGAGGTTTTATGAGAAGGGCATAAGAACCCTGAGGGTGAGTCCTGGGCTGGGGCTAGAGTGGCAGCTTCTAGTTATTGGGCACATCCCTCCCTGCTAGTAACATAGGCCCCAGAACCCTGATGGTGGGTCCTGGGGCTGGAGTGGCTATTTCTTGATGCCATGGCACAGGCAGCATATAGGCCTAGGGGCCATTAGCACCATAATCACCAGACATTGGTTGCCAGGGTACATAACCCTTGGCACAGGCAGAATATAGGCATGGGGGCCATTGTCACTAGCATCACCAGACATTGGTTGCCAGGGTACAGAACCTTTGGCACAGACAACATATAGGCCTGGGGGCCATTGGCACCAGCATCACCAGACACTGGTTTCCAGGGTACAGAACCCTTGGCATAGGCAGCATATAGGCATGGGGGCCATTGGAACCAGCATCACCAGACATTGGTTTCCAGGGTACAGAACCCTGGGCACAGACAGCATATAGGCCTTGGGGCCATTGGCACCAGCATCACCAGACCTTGGTTTCCAGGGTACAGAACCCTTGGCACAGACAGCATATAGGCTTGGGGGCCATTGGCAACAGCATCACCAGGCATTGGTTGCCAGGGTACAGAACCTTTGGCACAGACAGCATATAGACCTTGGGGCCATTGGCACTAGCATCACCAGACGTTGGTGGCCAGGGTACAGAATCCTTGGCACATGCAGCATATAGGCCTGAGGGCCATTGGCAGCAGCAGCAGACATTGGTTGCCAGGGCAGGCAGGAAGGTGGCATGGCATGAGTGGCAGTCAAGCAGACTGAGGCAGGGTTCGAGTTTGGCAACCTGGGTGGGCGGACAGACAGTCAGTGTGGCATGAGAAGCAGGCGGGCTTGGACAGGCTTTGAGCTAGGCAACCTGGGTGGGAAGACAGGCACCTTGGCATGGGAGGCAGGAAGGCGGACTGAGGCATGCTTTGAGCTTGGTGGCAAGCTGGGCGGGCAGACAGACAGCGTGGCATGAGAGGCAGTAGGGCAGGCAGGCTGGGACATTGGCAGCAGGGCACTAAGATAGGCTAGCAAAGACTGTGCTGTGTGAGAAAGTGAGAGCCAGTCAGCATCACATAGGCGGGCCGAGATCGTGTAGCCATAGGCTGGCTAGCAGACTTACAGTTTGTTTCCCAATGCCACCCTGCATCATGAGGTCAGTCAGATAAGGTGGTCGAGGCCGTCTAGTATGAGAGAGAGAGAAAGAGAGAGAGAGGCAGGGTGGGTGCCACACATTGGGAGGGAGGGACAGCACCTCAGCAGAAGCCCTAGCCCAGATTGAGGAGGAGGAGCCCCGTCCCAAGACTGCCCCTGGCATGGGATGTCGTGTGCCACTGCACCATCACTCCTTGTTCAGGGGCAGCTCAGGGAATCGCAGCAGTGGAAGGTTGACCTTCAAGAAGAGCAACTGCTCCACCAACTTGGCCCCCAGTCTCAGGTGGTGTGGGGAGCAAATATCCCCCACCACAGAGAACACCCGCTCACTGGGGACACTGGTTGGTGGGCAGGACAGGATACCCGTGGCCACTTTCGACAGGGCTGACCACATGTTGGCCTTGCTGGCCAAGGGATCGCTGCTGGGATAAATGCATGACTCCTCGTCCAGGTAGGTCTCCACTGCTTCTGAGACACCATCATACTCCCTCTGGTAGCTCTGGGTGGGCACCACCTGCCCCACTGCCCTCAGCCACGTTGCTTGCCCTTTTGTGCTTGGCCCCATGCTCCCCAGAGTGGACTGCACACAGGAGGAGCTAACGATAATAGGGGTCCTGTTGGTGGTGCTGCTGCTACTGCTAGGGCTGGGGGCAGGGATAGACACAGATGGTTGGAAGGGGTCGCTATTCCCACTCCCACAATCCCCAGGGGTGTCCCGCTGCATCACCGGCTCTGCCTGCTGGACCGTCTGCACCAGCGCACCCTTCCGGAGGTCATAGATCGCTGTCTCGCATGCCATGCTGCCCTTGATCCTGGGGTCCAGCATGGTTGCCAGGACATATTCCTCCCGGTGCAGGAGCTCATCAAAGCGTGCACTCAGCCCCACCTTCAGCTTCCGCGCCAGGTTAAGCGCCTTATCAGAGATCTTCCTGCCCGCAGGACCACAATCTCACCCCCCCAGAATCTCATCCAGGATCTTCTGGAGACTATGGACCAGCGGGGTCACCTGGCTGAGGGTGGCGGTGGAGCTGCTCATGGTCTCCGTCACGGCCAGGAACAGTCTCAGGACGAAGACCATGTAAGCGAGAATATCCCATTTCTCCCTGTTGTACCCTGGAGGTGCCTCAATGTCTGTCTCCAGTTCCACCTGATGCAAGGCGGCTTTCTGCTCAAGAAGCTGCTCAAGCATCAGGAAGGTGGAATTCCACCTGGTAGAGACATCCTGGAGGAGCGTGTGCACCGGGGACCCTTGCTCAGCCTACTTCTCCCGGAGGAGCTCACTGCCCTTCACGCTGCGGTTGAAGAACCCCGCCAGCTTCCTTCCCCGGTCGACCAGGGAGCTAAGGGTGCCTGGCCCAATCCCCTTCTCCCCCAAGCCCAGAGCATCCTTGACCACAAAATGGAGAGTGTGTGCGGTGCAAATGATGCTTGTGAAGCCCCTGTCATGGACTGCCTTTAGTATATTGGCCGCGTTGTCCGTGATGACACACCCCTTGGTGAAGGCCGCGCCTGGCATGACCCACTCCTTCACCATGGTGTCCAGGGGTGCCTCGAGGTTCCTTGAGGTGTGGGAGCTGTCCATTACATGTGCCTGCAGAAGGGTCCACCTATACCCTGCTTCAGGACCCCTCCTTCCAGTGCCAAGTGCTGCCTCTGGGTCCTGCCACCAGTGTGCAGTCACTGCCAGGTAGGCGTGCTGGGCGTTCCTGGAGGACCACAGGTCGGTGGTGAAGTGGACAATGCCCCCCCCAGCCCCTGCCAGCTGCTCCCTCACCCACTCCTTCAAAGCCCTGTACAGCTGTGGCACCACAGTCCGACTCAGGGTGGAACGGGAAGGCAGCTTAAACTGGGGGGCCAGGAATCCAATCAGCTGCTGGAAGCCCTTGTCCTCTACAATTGAGAAGGGCTGCCCATCCANTGCTGCCTCTGGGTCCTGCCACCAGTGTGCAGTCACTGCCAGGTAGGCGTGCTGGGCGTTCCTGGAGGACCACAGGTCGGTGGTGAAGTGCATCATGCCCATCCCCTGCCAGCTGCTCCCTCACCCGCTCCTTCAAAGCCCTGTACAGCTGTGGCACCACAGTCTGACTCAGAGTGGAGTGGAAAGGCAGCTTAAATTGGGGGGCCAGGAATCCAATTAGCCGCTGGAAGCCCTTGTCCTCTACAGTTCAGAAGGGCTGCCCATCCAGCACAATCATCTTGGCCAACAGGCGCTTGGCTTTCTCTTGAAAGGAGCCACGCTGCCCTCCAGCACCTGATGGCCTTGGCAGCTGCCCCCACCCCAGCTCCTCCATTGTGGACTGATACTGCTGCTGGTGAAGCTCCTGCTGCTGTTCTGCCCCCATACTGCTTCTGCTGCTAGAGGCAGCAGAAGTTGGTGCAGGACGCTTCCCCACTGAAGGAGTTGGGCGACTGGCTGCTGCTGCAGTCGGGAACCCGCTGGCATCCACTTCCCCTGCCTTCCCGCTTAGCATCAGAGCACTGTGGCATGCCTTGAGGTGCCTTTCCATTGCAGTTGTCCCAAGGTTGGTGACCAACTGTCCATGCTTCACCAGCTTATTGCACAAAGTGCACTGCACCTCTCTGGGATCATCTGCCCACACCAGCTTAAAATGATCCCAGACAGAGGATCCCCCCCCAACCTTCTGACCCACCCCGGATTATGCACTGCTGTAAGCGCTGCTGGGATGGGGAGTACTTGGTGGCACTGGCGACACAGCTCTGGGAAGAGGCTCAGCCATCGCCTCAGCTACAGACATCTCCTCTGCGGCACTAGTGTCTGCCTCCGACTCACTGTCCGCGATCACAGTGATGTCTCGTGAAGGGGAGTACTGGGACCCTGAGGCTAGACTGTCTGTGCCCGCCATGCTGCTGGCACTCTCCCTGTGTCCCCCTCTATAGCTACTAGGGCTGCTGCTTCTGCTACTCCTCTCCCTACTGACATTGCCCAAGGATCGGGCCCTGCTTCTAGCAGCCGGGGTGGGATCCACCAGCTCTGGACTGCTGGGGATCGCCTCAACAGTGGGGGACATTGGTGGCCCTGGAGGAACATCAGAAGCAGCTCCAGCACCAGCA
>QEPC01006261.1:1537525-1553407 GCA_003113815.1 Sphenodon punctatus
GTTGCTAAAATGTTCCCAAGCTGACCTTTTGGATTTATGTTTAAATTATAAGGGTACTGAGTTAACTTGGGCGGTTGCAGTCTTTGGGAAAGCTATTTGGAGGAAGAGGCAAGATTATCTACTGGAGAAGGAATCTCCCTAAGTATTATTCTTAGCAAATAGATTTAATAGGGAAATCATTTCGAGTGGGCCTTTTTAGGGTGTTTTATTACAGAAGTATATGACTTATTTACATGTATTGTGTTGTTGTAAATATGACATTCTGACTGTGATATTTGTAAGAATTACTGCCAATAACCTTTGGTTGCGGCAAATAAAGTTTAAATCAAATCAAATCAACCCCATCATTCATGCCCATTTTATCACCACAGGGACAACAATCTTTAATGGGGTCATCTTCTGGGCCTGGGTTTTGACTGTTCACACCTGGACATAACCATAGTCCACTGGCTGCCTATAATCTTCTGGGCCCGATTCAAGGTATTGGTTTTGACCTATAAAGCCCTATATGGCCTTCGTCCGACTTACCTGTGGGACCACCTCATTCTCCGTGCTCTGGAGCAGCCTCTGCGGTTCACTGGGAGCGCCCTTCTCAAGGTCCCCCGTGTGCCACTATGGAGAGGGCATTCTCGGTGGCCGCACCTAGGTTGTGAGACTCTCAGCGGAGGCCCAGGTGACCCTGGATCTCCCCTCCTTCTGTCGTATGTGTAAAACCTGGCTGTTCCGCCTGGCTTTTGGCAGGGGAGATGGGGTTTAGGGTGGGATGAGAAGGCTGGTGGTGGTTTGGTTTTGTGTCTTCTATTTTTATTGTATTTCTTGGTTTTATGGATTTTATGTGTTTTAACATTGTAAGCCGCCTCAGGTTGCTTGGAACAGGAGGGGCAGGGTAGTAAATGATTTTATAAAATAAAATAAAGGATGTTCCCTTTTAAATGCCCCAACTGGCCACAAGGGAAGCATGTTCAGGGACTGACCAGAGGAGCTATATTTGGGGGTTTGGGTCCCAATACCCCCTGGGCATGGCCATCCTTCATTCCATCTCTCAGGGTCTTCCCTCCCCGGGCCGTTTCATCTTCCTGTGCTTCCCTACCTTATTATCTTGGCCAGGATTTGTTCCACAGTACATTCCTTGTTTAGCCGGGCTTCCCGAGGAGCGGAGGCAGGCTGGGGGGGCTCTATTCCTTTTCCCCCTCTCAGGGTTCAACCCTCTGACCCCGGGATGTGAGATGTCCTCTTTCACTTTATCGTAGTCTTGGACTTACTCAGTGCTGAGGTCCTGATAGGTCACCTGGGCCATCTCAGAAAGATACATGCCCACTGTCCCTTAGGCTACTGGGCTGCTGCCACAACCCATTCAAAAGTGGTTAGGAATACTTCCAGGTTGTCATTGTGGCCCATCTTCATCAGTGTGACTGGTATCAGGGGGGCTTCCCCTGGACTCCCCTGGAACTTTGCCCCCAACCGTCCTGTTAATACCTGTTTCAGGAGACTCTGTTGGTGGGTTTGGAATTAAGCCACAAGGTCTTGAATCAGCTAGTCTTGCTGCTGCTTCTGCTGCTGTTGAACCTTACTGCCATGCCGCTTGCTTCTTCAGGCTTTCCGACCTCCATGTTAATAATTTGTTGAGGTCCATACTCACTTCCTGGCCACCCCTTTTAGTCTAGGGGCATTTGACTGCCCGCATTCTCCATCAGTTGTAATGTCCGCCCCTCAACCCAGCAGAAGTGGGGGCACGCAGGAAAGCCCTCCTGAAGTACTCACACCAGCTGGCATGTAATCTTAAGTGGGTTTTCTTCAAAATCCATGTAAAGCTCTAGGGCACCCCCTTCACAACTGGTATTAGTAGTGGAGAGAAGCACCCTCTTTCAGAGACAGCCTTCCTTTCTACACTGGAGGAGTTCTCCTACACCATCTCTTCCCTGACCACCACCACCCCAAACTCGTGGAGTCACTCCCTTGGCACCACTGTCCTCCCCACACCATGACTTAGGTTGTGATCTACCTCTTTGGCATCCCTGCTGTGTATACTTTTCCTGGTTTTATTTCCATATCCCCTTCCTTCAATCTTTCATTCCCCTTATATGTGCAGTGAAGATAAATTTTATATAATTTGCTTTTAATATTAGTCGAATTGTAATCATAAAGGTACCTGATGTGGGCATGGTAGGGGATGAGGGAGAAGACTCAAGTGGCATATTGGGAGGAAGTAAAGACTTGGGTCCTGAACAATTCCCAACAAATCTATTTGCGAGACCGCCTCGGGTTCTGCCCCTGTGGTCATCTGGGGGTGCCCTGTTGGAGGTCTCTCGGGTTTCCCTGGGGGCCACGCAAGACAGGGCGTTCTCGGTGGCCACACCGCGCTTTTGGAACTCCCTCCAGGTAGGGGTCCATCTGGCCCCTGACCTCCCAAGTTTCTATAGGAATTGTAAGACCTGGCTGTTCCTCCAGGCGTTTGGCGAGGGAGAAGGGTGAGGGTGGGGGGTGGTATAGCGTTTTTTTTGTCTCCTCATTTTTATCATTGTTTTTAGTATTTAATGTTTTATATATTTTATTGTATTTTTATGGATGATTTTGTTAGCCGCCCCAGGCTGCCAGTGGCAGGAGGGGTGGCGTAAAAATGTTTTAAATAAATAAATAAATAAAAGTCAGGTGGACTCACCCATCAGAAGATGACTAATTCCAAGCATGGTTCCCCTGGACACCCTTTCCAATGGTTAGGGGCTCCTGTTTTTAACATGAGAGCAGGGGCAATATTCTAACTAATCAACAAGCAATTCTGTAAGAGCTGGGTACCACATTCCCAACTCCCACCTCCCTTAATGTGTCTTCTGGTAGGATTTTAAGAACTGGTTCTATGGAACTCTGCTGAATTGGTAGGCTATTACCCCTGCACGAGTGTTGCCAACATTGAATTATCCTTACCTATGAAAGCCAGTTACTCATTGGCCCTCTTAATAGAGTGCAAATGCTATTGGCAAGGGCGGAGGCAAGCTCTGAGCATGCACCTGCAATGACTTACTCACCACACCTGGCTTCAAATTCTCTTCTAAATGTTCTAGACCAATTAGATTACAAATGTTAGGGATTCAAGCCTGATGAGAGTGGGAGAGACTCACAGCTACCAGGATATACAGGGCCCACTCATTTCTCTCAACAGGCCATCTTGGCTCTGCCTGTGAAGGGGGGAATAAAATCTCTAAGAACACAAGGTTCAATCCATTCCGATCAAGCTTGTTTTACAAGACACATGCCTGTTTGTCTGAGAGAAGGCTGCCCTCAGCCTCCAAACAGCCAGACCTGAATGCTTAGACAAATCAATTAAAGTAAAACAATGAGGTGGCTGAGAGCTAACTTATGTCTGCACACATTCTCCAGCCCTACCTTCCCCCCCATCAATAGCAGTGGGCACTAATGTCCTCTGTATCACCTATTAAATCTTAACAAAGAATCGTCCTACCCACCTACATATAATTCATCGTCCCTTCTGCTGTAAGTGGCTCTCTATTTTAGTGCAGGTATATCTTTGCTTGTCAAATAATTCTTTGGTTTAAGAATGTGTTCGTGTATATATATCTCTATCTTTATTTCTTTAAAAAAAAAAAAACAACAACCAACAATCTGCCTTTTATTTATTATCTTATTACATTTTTAACTGTTGATGTTTATTTTTTATTTGACATTCAATGAATTTGCTCTGGCTCTGCCTTTTTAGTGTTGGCTGATGTTTTATAACGTATTGATTCCCAATATTTTAAACTGACCCGCTGTTGATATGAGGATCACACTGGGAAGTAAGATGTTTACATCTCACTATGAATAGCAGATAAACGAAATAATAAAGGTTGTCAGAGGCTGAAAAATAAAGTATGCTGGCTTCTTGTTTGCAGTCTCAAGGATCTATAGCTGGAGTATCCGAGCTCAGAACTAGGAAACTTCGAGATTGTGAGGGAAATGATTGGGAGCATCCAGGTTTCTGTTTTGAGCAAGTGGTTTGAAAAAAATAAATAGAAAAAAATTGCCCAATTCAAGGTACCACTCTCTTCCCCAAATTTCACAGAAATAGGAAACCTGGTGGTGCGTTCCCCCCCCCCCATATATATATGTAATTTCATGTAATCCCTTTTTAAATAATCTTTTGAGCACCAAACTGAAGGAGACTTAACTTTATTCTCTTATTGTTTTTGATCCTGATGACTAATTAGATACTTAGTATCTGCAGACAGAGCTGGTGACACAGATTTTGACTGATTTTGCTTATAACTTTCTGCATTATAAAGGCTTCCTCCTTCTCCTCCTCCTCTCTTTTTCTGCATCTCTGATTTTAAAGTACATCCCTTCCCTATTGTGCTTAATTCCTTTTGGTATGCACTGCAGTAACATTAATCACAAAGTACTCCTCTAAGCAGCATTCACTTTTGATCTAATTCCAATATATACCTCAGACTGAAAGACTAATTTCATAGGCAAAGAAATATTGTGTGGACTACAGCATGGACTTATGTGTGGTATGCAAGTGTGCATATGTATATATAAACTATGTATTTATTTACTGTGTACATTAAGGGTGAGGCATAATTTAAATCTGCACATTTTGCATTATTCAGTAGTTGGTTGCCAGCTGCTTTTCTTTTGTACTTTGCCATTAATTTCATTGTCGGTAGGTTTTATGCTCCTGTAGAGTCTCTCTCAGAACCTACACAAGAACCAACAAAGGGCATATGAATACCAACTTGTCATTGGTGTTCTTTTCTAGCCTGATCTATGGCACTGAAGTTCAACAATCAGGGGTACAGGACAATGAGAGAGGAAGAGAAAAATGAACTATAATGTTCTTGTGGAACCCCCCCCCCCCAAAAAAAAGAGAGAAAACTTTGATTTGAATAGTGTAATCAAAGAATTAAACCTTTTCCTTCTGGATCTGCGGCAATAGTTGGCCTGCTTTGTACAAACAAGCGCAAGTTGAGAAGGAGGCATTCTCTCCTTTTGTATGCGCTGAGAGAGGGGACTCTGGAAGACTGAAAGGGCCAGGGACAGCATGTGTTTTAAAAAGAGTTGAAAGAGGATTTTTCAAGCCTGGCTTGGAAGCTGTATTCTTTGTAGCTAGCTGCTGTGACCTTCATAACAAAATGTCAAGTAAAAATGCAAAACCCAGGAAAAAGACACTTCTCTTAACTACTATCGGTAATTAAGAGTTTCAAAGCAGGATATATATATATATTAAAATAATTCAATAAACCTAAACATATTTTGGGTAAAATTGATGCTACATTTGTCCAAAGACACAAATCCCCCCCCCCCGTCTTTTTTTAAAAAAATTTAAGGCATTAAGTCCCTCCCTTAATTAAGCCTTCAGGGGTTTAAAAGTGTTGATCTCATTTTAAACCGAGCTCAGCACCATTAGACGCACTGAGAAGATAGACAAAAACATTTCAAGCACAAACGCCTCATCCTACAAGGCCCAAAATTGACTGTTTCAGGTCCCCCACCCCCCACCCCATGAGGGTGTGGAGGGAGGGGAAAGAAAAAGGAACAAAAATTGATTATTTTCAGCTCGTCATACATCTCATTTGTAGCAGGTCAGACCTTCCCCCATTCACAATTACCACTAGTTAATCTTATCAGAGAAAAATTCAATTACATTTATCAAGGTTATTCCATACTCTCAAGTTATTGCCTCAGAAAAAAAAAAATCGGGTTTCGGTGTTAAGAACATTGGCATTGTGTGTAAGTTTCCCCCTGCCACATCTTTTTCTCCCCCTCCCTCACTTAAAATAAATAAATAATTAAATCCTGTCTTTACACTGATGTTACTAATGTATAGTTGTAATAAAGTAATATTTGACAGCTTTGTAAAAGAGATCATTAATACACAGATTATGGAAGTTTAGGAGGGAGACTCATAACTGTTAATAGACTTCAATTCTCAGCCTACACTGACATTTTAAAAAATCTAGTTTCAAATTTGATAACAGATTACCAGCTAGGCTGGGAGCCAGCCACCTGATTAAGGCAATTTAAATGCTTGCAAAGTGGTGAGATTAAAATCAAATAAGTGCCGATTTTTTTCCCCCTGCTTCACTTATCTTTCCCTGGATTCGTTCCTTAACTACCAGGTGGCAGAGGACTCTGGGTAATTTTCCTCTGCGCCAATTACCCCAGGATGGTTTTTAGGGTGAAGCAGAATAATTACTGCACTATCAATCCAAAATGGGCTGCTTAATGTGTTTAAGAGAGATTTTGAGCCTTAGCAGGGAGGCTGCCTGAAGCGTGCTACACTTGTGGTGCCAAAGCCCAGTCAGCCTACTCATATAGTTAACTGTTCAGTGAGAAGGCAGCACACACCCAAGGTGAAAGAAAACAAGGAAAACTCCTGGGAAGCTGTGGGAAAGTTAATGAGCTGCTTGCAACGTGCGGCAGGCTGCAGTCACAGGTGGCTGACAAAGCTAGGCAGGTTAAGAAAATAATATTTATCATCCAGCTGCCAGAACCGTCTTTATCAAAAGTCTTTCTAAAATCCATCCAACAGGAAGAAAAACGAGTTTAAAATAACATTTAAAGTAACAACAAATATAGAGTTTTTTGTTTTAAAAAAACCAGACCAGAACAACCCACTGAGCTCTATCCTAGACATGTTGTTTTGCAAAGCTTTGTACTGAAGGGGATCAGCAAAGTGGATGCAATTCTTAATTTTCTTTTTTGTTTGTTTAATTGGAAGGAGTATTTTAAAGATGGCAGCTACCTGATATGGATTCAGAGTCCTTCACCACCTCCTTGTGTAACCTTGGGCAAGGCTCTTAAGTCAAAATTTTGAAAAACGGCCCCTAAGGCCTTGTTCAGCCATAGCGTGAGGGGAAGAAGGGATAGGCTATCTAGAGTTATTATGTACTTGTAGTGCTTGGGAGCATTCAGACATGATGTGGAGTATATGTAGTACATGCGATGGTATGCTTAAGAGGCAAGGTGATAGTGAGTGGTATAGACTATTGGTAAGGTGTCAATTGTAGCATCATCCTTTCTGAATGCTTCTTTGTGACAAATCCTCCTAGGCTCCAGAAATCTCACAAATACTTGCTGCTCAGTACATCCTGATTCTCTGTTCTCTCCCTGAAGAACTTCAGTCATGTCTGAATGCTCCAAGCAGGAGGTAGATGAGGGATAGGAAACTAGGTGGTTTGTACCACATGTCTAAATAAGGCCGAATCCTTGAATGCCCAACTTGGACCTTCCTTCACCTGCAGCTCCCTTTTGACTTCAGGTGGAGCAATTATCTAAATATCCACCTCTAGATATCACCACCTCTAAATATCCACCTCTAAATGTCTCTAGATATTTGTGGAGTATCACCTCCACCACAAATAGCAGTGGCCGCACCAAACGTGCCACAACTTTGCCACCTTTAAAAAGGCTGTGAAGAATAATTCATTAATGCTTGTAGACGGTTTGTTCCTTGGATCCAAGGTTTTCACAGGAGTCCAAATACTGTGGTGGCTGAATGGCTAATATATGATTGTGTGCTCAAGTGTGTGTGTGTGTGTGTGTGTGTGTGTGTGTGTGTGTGTGTGTATGTAGAGGGGGGAGTTAAGCCTAGTTGAAAATCTGAAATGACATATTACTAAATATGATGCTGTAGCAAGCACAAATTAAGTATTATCTTCCATCTGGTGACTCTACTGGATTTTCTTTAATTATCATTATGTGACTGTAAATGATGAGTTTTAGCCAAGAATTCTGGAAGGTTGTCCTTAGAAACAGAAAGATAATTTTTGTTAACAAAAATGTTTTTGTTAAGAAGTGAAGGGGTTTCTGCCAGTGCTTATGTCTTAGCAATTTGCTTACATTCTTTTCAATGTGACCTCTACCTTCTTAATGGGAAAGGTTTTAAAAATGATTATTTGATGAAAAAATGAATTGTGATTTTTCATGTGGCAGGTGGTTTGTTTGTGATAATGCAACTTAAAATCTTTTGTTTAAAAGAGAAATTCAGCCATTTGAAAGGGGCCCAGCTCTGTAAAGTTCTGAGTAGGGATGGGTGAACAGAACCAAGTTTGGAAATTTGGTTCGGTTCGGAAATTCGGTTCAGTCGACAGAACTATTCAAGTTCAGTCCGAACTCCAAACTTCCGAACAAAATTCGGAAATTCAAACCCCATTGAACTAAATGGAATATTATCTTTTAGGGATGGGCGAACAGAATCGAGTTCAGAAATTCGGTTCGGTTCGAAAATCGAGTTCGGTTCGGAAATTCGGTTCGGTTGACCGAACTGGTTGAGTTCAGTCTGAACTCCGAACTTCCGAACCACGTTCGCCCATCCCTAGTTCTCAGTCCCCTTAAATCGTAGTCACTTTATTTAAATGTAGGAATCCTCAACACAGTGAAGAAGGTTCTCAGCATCCCTTTGGATCAGACCATGTGTTCTTGTGTGTCTGGAAATTGTAGCATGTGAATTCAGATCCCAGTGGAGTTTGCTGTACAAAACTGATTCATCAGTGCAGCCATTGTTGGTCACCTTACCTTAGGTAATAAGTTTCATCCTTAGGGGGAGGGAGGAAGATAAATGAGAACCAAGAAAGATGAGTCCAACCTTTCTGATTTAGTTGCAAGTTTTATACTACTGACAATTTGTAAAGTGACCTGAACTTTGATGGCCATAGGACACACATTCACACCTGTCTCATCAGACACAATAGTTTACGCACAAGTGTGTCTTGTAAGAAACCCACAGTTCTGTTAAAAATTACCACATGGACCCATATTTACTTCCAAGGTCTGTAATAACAACACGGCTTCACTCAAAAAAATCCCCAGGACTTTGGCTGCTGTGTCACAGATTTATACTCAAACATTTTCATTTGATGCGCAAAGTGTGAAGTACTCTTTAGTGGCAAGACAATTATCTGATTCCACTAATAAATGAATGCACTAGTAGTCATTTTTAATTGAACAATTATAGGATATTGCACTGTCAGTTGATTATAGAAGTCATTTCATAAATGTCAAAAATCTCTTTAAATGAATTATGAAGCTCCAAAATAACTCCGGCAATCAGCCAGCAATAACACAATAATCTGTTTACCTTGTTGTCAGGCGAACTATCACCATTTTTTTTTTCCGGTGGTGGGGGAGACTGAATCTTAAGGATTATACTCCAACTCAGACTACAGCAACCATCTAGGCTTTGATTAATAAAGATTTTGAGTGTTGTCAAGAGCTCTGCCATGTATTAAATAGCACAAGGAAATTTAAGCTATTTTGAAAAGGCGTCAGTAGCAAACATAATGATAGAGTTCTTCCCTGAATGAAGAAGGTTTAGTCTGGAAAATATGCTGCTAACAGGGGAGCTGAAACTTTTCCCTTTAAATGCCTCAGCTTTCATTTTTAAAAGAGGTGGATGCAGAATTTATAAAGACCGTACTCCTTTCCTATTAACTGATATAATACCTTCCTCCTTGGCAATGAATGAGAGTAGGCAAATAGCTGCCTTCATGCTCAGACATCTCATAAGTTCATTGGCTAGATCCTCCTCCTATGTGACACTCTCTTCTGGAATGTAATCCATCTCCCCAATAAAATAAAACCCAAGTGCTTGGCATATACACTCGCCTCAGAACCAAGACCTAGAACTGAGGATTCTTAGGCATTCTCCATCCCATCTCAGTAGTTCTTGCCCTGTAACTCAACAACACAGCTGTGCTAATGATCCTCCCCCCCCCCCCATGACCTTATTTAAAAGGAGTGAATCCCAGACTACATGCCTTGGGGGCAGGCTGGATGGTGATGCTATCAATGGAAATAGAGAAGTAAGAGTGAAAGGAAGGTTTGTTAGGAAGATGAGAAGTTCAGTCTTGGATATATGAAGCTTGAGTTGATGGTGAGACATCTAAACCGAGATGTCAGGGGATTATTGGTGATGCAAGACTGGGTGGAGGGGGAGAGAGAGAATGCTAAATATTTGTTTTCGCACTAAGGAGTAGAGAAGTGTGTGTAGAAGGAGGACCTCCTTTGGATAAGAGACGCACAACTGGAACTAGAGTTATGTTGACAATAAGGCATTGTCCCATCTGAAAATATATGTGTGTGTGTCCAGGGAAACTTTATTTATTTAATTAATTAATTGATTTATTTAAGTATCTGCAGATTTTGGCTGTTTAAGCTAAGAGATCTTGGGGTTGAATCTCAAAGGTGGTGACCACCCATACTACCAGATAAAGTAAATAGGGGTGGGGTGGGGAGTTCAAAGGTGCAATTCAATCACTTTCTTGATTTGCTGAGCTGCTTACCTGAAATTAGTGAAAAGATAGACCACATCCTTTCCTCTAGTGCATGTAAGTATCACTGGTAAACTAGCTGTGATACTATCACTAGTATCTATCCACTATTATATCCCTCCACCAACTGGAGTTGGTCCAATAAAAGATATCACTATACTACTTTGTCTCTATTGCCTATTGCTAACCATATCACTGACTACATACAAGGGCTCTCACTCCTCTCTATAAATTGGCAGTATACAGGAGACATCTGCAACCTTGGGCTTTCTTCTTAGTGGGGTGGGACATGGCTCAGGTGGTAGAGTGTATGCTTTGCATGTATAAGGTCCCCAGCTCAGTCCACGGCATTTCTGATTCAGGATCTCTGGTAGCACGCCTGGGTGAGGCCTCTGCCGGGGATCCTGGAGGGTCTCAGGTAGCACACCTGGGTGAGGCCTCTGCCGGGGATCCTGGAGGGTCTCACGTAGCACGCCTGGGTGAGGCCTCTGCCGGGGATCCTGGAGGGTCTCAGGTAGCACACCTGGGTGAGGCCTCTGCCGGAGACCCTGGAGAGCTGGATTTGAAACCCTGCTGCCGTGTCAGGTTGTGAAAAGTACTGGGCTAAGATGGACCATTGGTCTGACTCAGGCAGCTTCTTATATATCCTTATATCCTTAGCTTATCAATCAGTGCATCTGTGCAGGGTATCCAACTATGGGTGTTTTCAAATGAGACACTCACCTGCTGGAGTCCATGTACAGTCCGTGCAGCCCCCACTCACATGGTTTAGTGTCGCAAACCTAAGAAACAGGCAGGTGCTATGCTCTGCCCACCACCTTCCCCCTCTCATGACTCTCTGCTGCAGTGAGGTCTGGGTACAGGAAGCCACCTCTGCTGTGTCTTTCGTCTGTTTTCTTTCCTTCCTCTACTTTTTGGAGTGCACCAATTTAAGCAAAAGTAAACATTCAAAGCACCAGTGAGAGCAAGAGCGGAAAGTGCTTGCTCCTTGGACTGTTCCAGGTGCTTGGCCTGGGACTCTACGGTCCTGGCAGACCAATGCATGCATAGCGGCTGTGCACACCCTAACAGAACAGACAGAAGGCGGCCATGTGGGCATATATTAGCCCACATGCTGGGCTTGGGATTCTCCAGACCATGCCATGAGTAGGGGCTGGTGCGTGGGGGCTGTGGGATGGGTGGGGGTGAACATCTGGCAGCCACCTCATAAACAGGCAGGTGGGTTATTGTTTTGTTTTCACGCTATGTGGTTTTCTGGGCTTCAAGTCCTCCAAAGCTAGATTTGATAACATTTGAGGTAGAGCTGAAATGAGTACCCACAAAAATGGGTATACGCATTGAATATCTGGTACTCCAATCAAACTGAATATTTTGGGTACTTTATTTATTTCAATTTCAAGTTTTATCCCACCCTTCCCAAAAAGGCTCAGGATGGCTTACATCACATAAAAAAGCTTTACAAATTGCCTAACCTCCACCGCCATTCCAGTACCGCACAAACCTATCCCTGCCTGCCAAACAAAAAGGTCTTGCATCTCTTCTGGCAGATGAGCAAGCTCAGGCTTAGATGGATCTCCAAGGGGCGAGAGTTGCATAACTGTGGGGCAGTCCAGAAAACACCTCTCTGCATGCCCGTGTTGTGAAATCTTCTTGGGTGGTTGGTACCCACAAGAGGGTGCTTCCAGCCGAGCTTGCAGGCCATGATGGAACATAAGAGAAGAAGTGGTACTTGAGGCCCAAGCTGCTTAGGGCTTTATAGGTCAAAACCAGCACCTTGAATTTTGCCTTGACTTCCAGTGCAGGCTCTGGAGCACTAGTGTAATGTGCTCCCACCAACCCACCCCCTGACAGAAAATGGGCTGCTGCATTCTGCACCAACTGCAGTTTCTGAACAGTCATCAAGGGCAGCCCCACATAGAGTGCATTGTAGTAGTTTAGCCTCAAAGTTGCGAAGGCATAGACGACGGTGGCCAAATCCAAATCTGAATCCCCAGACAAAAAACCTTCGGTTTAAGAAGCTTGTTAAGGCGGCATTACAAATTATATTCAAAGGTTAACATGACAGTAAATTGTATGTTAAGGCAACTTTATTAAATATCAGACCAATCTATACATTTTTTTCTTAGTCATTAATTTTTAAAAAATTATGACAACTGAAATTAAGCTGCATATGTGTGGTATGGTGACTGAACAATATTTATACGTGATGGGGAATGTATACAGTTTAATTTCAGTTAAGTCCTAATTTTTTTCATCAATGAATGAGGTGTTATACCTGGCATCAAGAAGCAGCCAATCTAGCCCCAGGTCCCACCCTCATGGTTCTGGGGTCTACGTTACAGGCAGGGAGGGTGGTCAATCCACATCATCCTGAAGCTGCCACTCCAGCCCCAGGACCCACCATCAGGGTTCTGGGGCCTACATTACAGGCACAGGGGGCTGTCCCTCCATGTCATTTAGAAGCTGCCACTCTAGTCCCAGGACCCACCGTCAGGGTTCTGGGGCTGTCATTCCGCTCACAGATAGCTGCCATTCCACCGCATCAAGAAACAGGCAGTCACTCCAGCCCCAGGACCCACCCACAGGATTCTGGGGCCTATGTTCCAGGCAGGGAGGGCTGTCCATCCACATCATCCAGAAGCTGCCACTCCTGTCCCAGGACCCATCATCAGGGTTCTGAGGCCATCCTTCCGCTCACAGGGAGCTGTCATCCTACCGTATCAAGAAGCAGTCACTCCAGCCCCAGGACCCACCATCAGGGTTCTGGGGCCTACGTTCCAGGCAGGGAGGGCTGTCGTTCCACTTCGCTGTCTGCCAATGCTCCACTGATGCCAACCAGCCTGCAATGCCTGGCCAGGTAGGGGTGCCAGACACATTTACTGTGCCCTGGCAATCCAATGTCTGCTGCTGCTGCTGCTCATACTTCATGTCAGCCATTTGTTCCTCCCTCTTGTAGATGGGCACAGCTCGGATGAGTGTGCTGGCAGGTGGGGTCTGAGTGTCCATGAGATTCACCACTGGGCAAGGTTTGCCCAATTTGCAGTAGAGCTTCTTGAGATCGGTCAAGTACGATGCCAGCCTGCAATGCCCCGCCAAGTAGGGGTTCCAGCCACCAAGCCCTGGCTGGGCCTCTGCTGCTGCTCCACCAATGCCTGGCAGCCTGAAATGCCTAGCCTCTGCTGCTGCTGCCGCTGAGTCTCAGATGACCAGCCATGCCCCAACGGGCATCCCTGGGGGCCAAGCGCTGAGCCTGCCTGCCCGGGCAACCCAGGGTGCCCAGCTCCAAGCATTCGTGGTCTCTGCTGATGCTGCTGTGTCTCCAATGGCCTTCCATACCCCCATGGCCCCACCTGGAGTGCCCCAAGCCTCTGCTGAATGTTCGGGGGGGTCCGAACTCTGTGGGACTGAACCCGAACTAAGTTTTTGGACTGAACGTCCGACAGTCCGAACAGCCAAACTTTGGTCTGTTCACACATCCCTACTCACAAAGGAGCTCCCGAGGGAATGAGGAGCCATTGCTCATCATCACCCTCTGGATTCTCCCAGACAGAAATGAGCGGAATCACTCGAGACCAGTTCTGTAAACCCATGCCAGATTTTTCAGCCATGGACAAGACACTCCACCCACTACGCACTCACCACTCACCCATTATACATGTTGCAGGATTTCCCTATGGGTGCCCTGTAACATGTATAGTGGATGGGAGGTGGGTGGAGAGTGTCTCTTCTGAAAAAGGTCCAAAATCAACAACACCCTGTGATCAACTTAATCCAAGATCACCAAAAGATCTAACAAAACCAACAGGGCACAACTACCCATGATAATTTCCAAGCAGAGGTTGTCAGCCAAGGCTACAAGTGCAGTCTCAGTGTCATGCCCTGGACATGGGTCCAGGAATCTAATAACACTGAGATGTGCCTAAGCTGTGAGGTGAGGTGACCACCCATTTCATAACTTTCCCTAAAAAGGGAAGATTAGAGATGGGGCAATTGCAGGCAGTGGAGTCAACAACAAGAGGGATGGTTTCTTAAGCAGGGGTTGGATGACCGTGGTTTTAAGGCTGTCAGATACTGAAACTGGTTTCCGATTGGGTACCAGGAATACTGACCACCGAAATACCAACAACTGGCATACTGAAATACCTATTTTGTCCCAATTTCATCCTGGATTTTGGGACAAAAATCCCCAAATCATTTTAGGGTAATAATTAAGGGCACTCAAAAAAACAATAACCAAAATTTCTGTTTTTTGAGTAGTTGAATGGTATTCAGGTATTGATACCCCAAACAGCTTGTGAAAACGTGGGTATTACCTGTGGGTACCAAATCAGGTACCCATTTCAGCTCTGATCTGAGGTGAATACCAAATTTTAATTCAGCATATTAGAATCCATTTCAGCGAAGCAGATCTTCAGTGACTGGACACTTGAATATCTATTTGGTTTTGAATCTTCTTTTCAGTATTTTTGTGTATGGTATTTCAGTCACTTCAGTATGGCACCATTTACTTCAGCAGTACTATTGGGTGGGGTTTTATGAGCTTTTGAAATTGTGAATTTAACAAAAAAGTCTGTCAAGTAGTACCATCAAAGTTAGCAAAGGCCCCTTTTACACCCACACATGCCCGTGCAGGGATCTGCATGGGCATGCGTGGTGCAAACTAAATTTTAGTCCCAGGGGAAAAGATAGGACTTAAAGCAGGATCTGAACTTGGTTCTTACTAAGATGCTATTCCAAAGGAGAGAGAAATCTTTCCTCAGTTATCACAGAGACTCAGTTTCCTTTATCTTTCTTTACTTCAAGAAGTTAGAATAAAATACAACTTAAATTGAGAGAAGCTTAAAATAATAAATCTGGATCCAAATGTATTCTGAGTAAAATACAGGTATATAATATGAAATAAGAAAAAAAAAAATTATCTCAATAAGAAAGAGAGGCAAATTATATATATATAAGTGCAAATGAAAGTATCTATGGAAAAATATAAGAAGATATATGGCCATATAAAGAAAGAAATAGAACCTTCTGCAAAAGGGGTTATTCAGCACTTAATGGTAGGTACCAGTCAGTAGCAAGCTGAAGAACAATTAACCCCTATCCAGAGCATCCTTATGTACTCTTTTACATTGTAGAGTTAGCTTTTTGTTGAATAATGCACAGCAGAAGTTTCTTCAAAACAGACTTTACTAAGAGCTCAGAAGACATGCTTCCATACTGTACAGACTGCATGGGATGACAGCGGATGTGTTCACGAAGCCACTAGCAGGGGAACGCCATCGCAAGCTATTAAGAGGAATAAACCTAGTGGGTTTGACTAGTGACTGTTGAGAAGGGGTGTTGGATTGTGAAAGTGTCACAAGTAAAAGCCCCATATTAAGCTTGCAGGGCTTGCAATGGGCTTTTACTTGTGACTGTTGCACAATCCAACACCTCTTCTCAACAGTCACTAGTCAAACCCACTAGGTTCATTCTTCTTAATAGCTTGCGATGGCGTTCCCCTGCTAGTGGCTTTGTGAACACATCCGCTGTCATATCCTCTGTAGGACAGTATTGCAGATCTATGAGTCCTTGTTCCTGTGAGTCTTTCAGGAAATGGTATTTTACATCAATGTGCTTG
>QEPC01006261.1:1585983-1600393 GCA_003113815.1 Sphenodon punctatus
GTCGCTTCGACCATGTGCAGCCTCTCCTCCTCTCCCTTCACTGGCTCCCCCTTCCTGAACGTATCCTGTTTAAACTCCTGGTTTTCACGTTCAAATTGCTATACGACCAAACTCCCCCTTACCTCTCGGACCTAATATTCCTACGCACTCCTGCACGCGCTCTCCGTTCTTCCTCTGTCCCCTCCCTCACTCTCCCTCGTTTCTCCTGCTCACTTAATTGCCTTCGACCCTTCTCCCTCGCTACCCCTCCTGCCTGGAATGCTCTCCCTGCCCACATCCGCCTTGCCCCCTCCCTCCGCTCCTTCAAATCCCTCCTCAAGACCCACCTGTTCCTCGCTGCCTTTCCCAATGCCTGCTAGACATTCCCATATACCTACTGCCTGCCCTCCTCTGCAGACTGCTGCAACCTGACTGTAACCAAGCCAAGCACACGCACCTGAGTCTTTGCACCTGCTTGAATGTTTGTCTGCCTTCTCCCCTGTCTCTCCCACTGTCCCCTCTCCCTGTCTCCCCCTCCTTGTCTTTTAGATTGTAAGCCACAGGTAGGGACCGCGTCTATTTCTATGTTCTGTACAGCACCAGGTCACACAACTGGCGCTATATAAATGATTATAATAATAAATAATAATAATAACCTAAACCTACACCTAATAATCTACACTATATGCAATATATTCCTATCTAAGTATCCATAGCAATAAACCTCTATCTGCTGTGTCTTCTATCTGTCTATCCTATTCCTATCCTATAATGCTAATATATATAATAAAAAAGCCTAGTATCTGTTAATATCTGTCTACAACGAATATATCCATATATATAATATGGACAGGGGGAGACAGACAGGGGAAGAGGAAAGGAAAAAACTATAGGGAATATCTATCTAATCACTATCTATATAGGGGAAGGGGCTGGGCAGGGATCCTGACAAGAGCTGGCTGCACATGCTGCCTGGATCCCTTGCAGCTGTGTAATTGTACTCTCCTCCCCCAGGTAACTCCATAAAGGGGTGCTTCCCTGAGGGCGGTGCCCTCTGGGTGGTGCCCAAAGGACACTGCCAAAGGGCAAAGAACCGTTGTTGGTGGGGCGTTAGCGGGCGGAGGTGGTGGCGGCGGCTACCCAATTGAACGGGCTTACCATTACGCTGTTGCTGCTGCCCTGCTGCTGCCCTGCCACCACCGGAACCCAGACCAGCATGGGGGCTAGGAGCCAGGCAGGCTCGCCCTGATAAGGGAGGGGGTAGATCCCCCCCGAGACAGCTGTCTCCCCCTCCATTGCAGGAGGGGTGGGGACGGGGGTTGGAGGCTCCTCCCTACCTCCCAGTGACTTCCAGTGGGAGGGGGGGTTAAAGGGACAGCAGCCCAGCATAGTCGCAGGCCACGCACCTAGGGGTCATGCCCAAGGGCCCTTAGGTGCGGCCCTTGGATGATGGCTGAGGGAGGCTGGGCACGGGCTTTTTAGTGTTGCTGGCTGGGTATATATTAAGGGGAAGTGGGGTAATATAGGCCCCTCCGTGTGTATGGGTGGGGTGGGAAGGGAATTGGGTACAGCCCCCTGGTGAGAGAGGGGTGGGGTCTGACCCAACAAGTGTGGGGGGTTCTGGTCTCCCAGTGAGAGGGGGGACCAGGGGAGGGGGAAAGGGTGTTGGGGGGAAGAAAGAAGGGAGGGGAAGGGGCTAGGGGGGAGGGTGTGTACTTGGGGGTCTGGTGGGACGGCCACCGGGGGAGCGGGAGGGGGGAAGGGGGCTGGGTATCCACAACCATTAGGGTTGTGATGGGCCGGGGTAACTATGGTCTCTCTGGGAGGCAGAGACTAACTGTGGGGAGGAACAGACATTTAGTTCCTGTTCCCTGCGTAGGCCCCTAGGCAGGTGATACAGGGATCAGGATTGGAGGAGTCCCTGGCCTAAAGCTGTTGCTGTTAAATATGAGGTTGGTTGGTAATAAATCAACAACGATCCGGGAATTGATCCTGGATCAGTCAACCAACCTCGTATGTATTACAGAGACCTAGCTGGACAGTGAGTCGAGGCCGATATTGGATGACCTTGTTCCAGCCGGGTACTCTGTGCAGCACCAACCTTGATCAGAGGGGTGGGGAGGCAGTGTAGCTGTTGTTTTTAAGAATACTTGGTCTGTGAGGCGGTATCCTGTACAGACCATCTCGGGCATGGAGGGGGTCCACCTCGTGATCGATTTAGTGGGAGACAGATTGGGGCTGCTTTTGGTATACCGTTCACCTACCTGTACCGCAGCATCCCTAAATGCTCTAGCGGAATTGGTATCAGAGGTGGTCTTGCAATCCCCGAAGACTTTGGTCTTGGGGATTTCAATATCCATGCTGATGCCAATTTCTTTCTTTCTTTCTTTCTTTCTTTCTTTCTTTCTTTCTTTCTTAATTCATTAATTCATTAATTAATTTTCTACCCCGCCCCTCCTAAAACAGCTCAGGGCGGCTTACAATAAAAAAGACAATCACATATAAAATATATCTAAAAACAGTTAAAACATATCAAAATACAATATTCAAAGTATTAAACAGGACCCGGGAACTCAATAAAACAATAAATAGGATAAGGGCGATAAAACCCTCTAACCCCCCCTGCCCCCTTCCCAAAGGCCTGGGCGAATTTAGGGGGAGCGTGAGTTTATGGACGCCATGACAACCATGGGACTGTCTCAGAGGGTTAAGTGCCCGACACATGAGGGGGGACATACCCTTGAAGTGATGTTCTGCACCGGCTTTGAGGCAGGGGATCTAGTGGGGGGGGGGGAGGTAACAGCTTTACCCTGTCGTGGATGGATCATTACCTCCTTCAGACCAGTCTCCTGGTGCATGTCAGCCCCCAGAAAGGTGCAGGACTGGTTCGTTGGGTTCGCCCCTGGAGACGTATGGAGCCAGAGAGGTTCCGGAATGCTCTGGGGGAAATACCTTCTGATCTTGATGATCGTTCACTCAATGACCTCATTGCCTTCTGGGACAGTTTGTTGGCTGTCCCATAATGGCTCCCAAGCGTCCGCTTCAAGAGAGCCGACAGCGGGGGTCGCCGTGATTTATGGAGGACCTGTGCCGGATGAAGCAGGATGGCAGGCGGTTGGAGCACCGGTGGCGCCGGACTTGTGCTGAAGCTGACCAATTGCAGCATAAAGCTAGTTTAAGAGGTTATGCTATTGAGGTGTGGGCAGCAAAGTAGGAGTTCTTTACTGCCCTCATTGCGCCTGCAAAATCACGTCCGGTGGAACTTTTCTGGGTGGTGCAGAGACTGGCCAGTCCGGCCTCTCTCCGCCTGGAACTGGAATTTTCCAGTGCTCACTGTGACATGTTTACTGATTTTTTTGCGAATAAAATTTCCGAGATTCACCACAATCTCAATGCTGCATTTATGGCAGTGAATGTATCAGAGGTACAGGAAGCCCCATCATGTCTGTTTTTGTGGGATCAATTTCAGTGGGTGTTGTCCTCTGATGCGGCGGATGTCCTTGGGACTGTTAGGGCTACCTGTTGCAAATTAGTTCTGTGCCTGTCCTGGCTGGTGAAGGTCAGCTGGGAGACATTAGGGGCGTTGCTGGTGGGGGTGGTCAACGCCTTCCTTAGGGATGGCAGGGTGCTGAGCCATCTCAAAGAGGCAGTGGTGCAGCCTCTGCTCAAAAAGTAATCTTTGGAAATTGACTCCCTAGCCAACTATTGGCCAGTCTCTAACCTTCCCTTTTTAGGGAAGGTTATTGAGTGGGTGGTGGCCCGGCAGTTACGGGAGCATCTGGACCAGGTTGGTTTTCTTGATCCCTCACAGTCTGGTTTTCACCCTGGGTTTGGCATGAAGACTGCACTTGTGGTCTTGGTTGATGACCTGCACCATGAATTGCATCAGGGCAGATCCTCAATTCTGATCTTACTGGATCTGTCGGTGGTGTTTGATACCATTGACCATGAGATGTTGGTGGCGAGACTGCAGGACCAGGCTGGGGTGAGCAGAATTGTTCTTGAATGGTTCCGCTCATTTCTGGCAGGGAGAACTAAGCGAGTGGTTCTTGGGGAATGTACATCATCTCCCCGGAATCTCATGTGTGGAGTCCCGCAGGGTTCTATTTTGTCGACTCTCCTGTTCAATGTGTATATGCAACCATTGGGTGAGGTCATGAGAGGTTTCAGCGTATGATGTCATCAGTACACCGATGATACACAACTCTACCTCTCGTTTTTTGGAGACCCAGGCCCGGCAGTCTCGGTGCTTACCCGATGGTAATGGAGGTGATGTTGATGTGTAGAGCTGGGGTGGTGGTGGCTCCCGTCATTGGTGGGGTCTGCCCCCCTCTGGCCGCTCAGGTCCGTAGTCTGGGGGTGCTTGTTGACCTGCAGCTCCGCCTGGACTGTCAGGTGGAGGCTGTGGTGAGAGGCACATTCTGCCAACTACATCTGGTGTGACGGCTGCGGCCGTATGTCTCTGACTTGGATCTGGCCACCATCATCCATACTTTCGTTACCTCTCGACTGGACTACTGCAATGCGTTCTACATGGGGAAACCCTTGGCGATGGTCCAGAGGCTGAAGCTGGTGCAGAATGCGGTGGCCTGCCTCCTAACGGGGGTGGGCCACCGCGAGCACATTACACCGGTGCTACAGACTCTGCACTGGCTGCCTATTGTCTTCCAGGCCCAATTCAAGGTGTTGGTTATGACTTATAAAGCCCTAAACGGCTTGGGTCCTGGTTACCTGTGAGACCGCCTCAAGCCTTGGGTCATTTCACGGCCCTTGCCTTCGTCCAGGAGTGCCCAACTCGAAGTCCCCCAGGTATGCCGCGTGGTGACGGTGGGGAGGGCATTCTCAATATCAGCTGTGGAACTCTCTCCTGTTGGAGGCCCATCTGATCCCTGACCTCCCCTCTTTCTTCAGATTTTGTTGTTCAGCTAGGCCTTCGGGGAGGGGGTGGGGAGGGGATTTTATTTTATCTGTTAGCTGCTGTTTTATGTGTCGATTTTATATATTTTATATTGTAATTAGATTATTTTATTGTGATGTTTTTATGCTGTTCGCTGCCCCGAGCTGCCGAGTTGCAGGAGGGTGCAGGATATAAATGTTTTGTAAATAAAAAAATTAATATATTGGGTGCAATCCTGCTGCTGGTTTATGTCGGCATCAGGCACACAATACCACCGGTTGGGGGTCACATCGGAGGGGTCGCGCTGTTGCCCCATGCAGTTAGCTGCACATTTGGGGTGTCTGTGCACCTGAGCTCGCATGTTCATTGCCTCCGACGCAAGTAGGGACCAGCCTAAGCACCCCCTAGGATTGCACCCATTATCTATATATGTAATCTCTATCGATCTATATCTATTTATATATATGTACAGATGTGTTTCCCTCTGCCTTTTTGGAAGGTAGATATAGTAATATTCCTAAAGAGTATAGACTCTGTTTATTTTGTGACCTAAGGGCCCCTGAAACAGTTAATCATATAATTTTGGATTGCCCAGCTTACGACCAACTGAGGGAAAGGTATATTAGGACTTTTATTGATAATCTACCTGTTGGGGTTTCTGATTATGCTAAATTGCAGATTTTGTTGGGCAGGGGGGACTCAGCTCACTCCAGGGCTGTGGCAGCTTTATGTTTTTGCATAATGTTGTATAAACAAAGGGCGGGAATTTCTACTGACCATTGACCGGCTTATTGCCAAGCTCTGTTTGTCCGTTTGCTGTTTACACCTTTGTATGGTGAATTATGACTTTTAACATTGTATTTTGATTTATTTGCTACATGTTTTGTGTTATTTTATTTCTGTATATTGTTATGGCCTATGTCCAACAATAAAAATGTTTACCTATATATGGTAGAGACAGATAGGGGAAGGGGAAGGAGACCTATATATGGGGTGACAGATAGGGGAAGGGAAAAGGTAAAATAAAGGGTATAAGGAAAGGTAAGGTATAACACCGAGGGCTGGGGAAGATTTAGTGCAAGCACCAGAGTTCTATAAACGCAACCTGACACAGCAAGAGCGAACACAGAACAAGAGTCAAACAGCCTGGCCCTGCAACATAAAGGGTTGCAGTCTCCAGAGCCTCCATGATTGGTTCTGGGAGGCAGGAGCAATCATAGGGTGCCATGCAACTGCCTGGGACCTGCTTGCGCTGCTCATTGGCCAGTGATAACATCCATCAGGTCCTTCCCCTCCCATCACAGGTCCAGTTCAAGAGTTCAACACTGTTTCTGGCTTGGAGATGTCTGCTCCCTCCTCCCCACTTCACATTTTCCCTCTAAAAACAACTGCTAGGCAATAACGAAATCAATAACGACTGTCATCGTTATTTTTTTTGTTATTATTTTTGTTATCGTTGTTGCAATAATGATAACGAAAACAAGAATGTTGTTATTGTTATTGATATATCGAAAACGAAGTGCACACCCCTATTCTCCTGCGAACATGCTGAATGTGCTGGCATGTATCAAAAGTACCTGTCAAAGAGAATTTCTTCTTGAACGGGAACAAATGAATGTGGCAAAAACCCGGTAAATTTCTGTATTGCAGGGGAGGTGACAAATAGGCTGTTTTGAACTAAGATTGTATTCCCCAATAAATAATCATTCCAGCTCAAGTCATATTTATTTATTTATTTATTTATTCATTTATTACCTCACTTTCCCCGCCAAAGGCCACTCAGGGTGGCTTACAATATTAAAATATTAAAACACAAATATAAAATACATATAAAACAAACCAAAAATACAAAAACATATAAAACACCCCACAACCTTACACCATCCCCGCAACCCTTCTCCACCCCAAACCCCCTCACTTTCCTCATATCCCTGACAACTCCCTCCCTCCCTAGCCCCCACTACCAAATGCCTTTATAAAGAAAACTCCTTTACATTGCCTCGTAAAGGTGCTCCAGCCTGGACATAAGGGAGCCTCCTGTGGGAGGGAGTTCCAAAGCTGCAGGGCAGCAGCTGAGAAAACCTTCTTCATTGTAGAGGCCAAGCTGAAAACAGGTACCTCCAGACGGGCATCCTCGGCTGACCGCAAAGGCCGCAACAGGACATGGTAGGCCAGGCGATCTTCCAGATACGTGAGTTCCAAGCTGTTCAGGGCTCTAAACGTCAAAACCAGCACCTAAATGCTATGTGGAAAAAATGTCCTTAACACCTCCATCTGTTCTAAGGTCCTCTGCAGGATCTCCTCTGTCTTCCACATTCTGAGGGGATGAGGGGAATGAAACTCTGAGAAGTGAATCATGGGATAGCCTACACCACACCTCTGCTATAGTGGGTGTGCACTTCAATTATCCTTAACAATTTTGCCATATCTGTAAGCTGTGATGGGCAGTGGTGGTTGAACTACTATTTAAGCTCTACCTACCCTGGTTTGCCCTTCGTGTCTCCGGACAGTGATCAGTCATAGATGTTTCAGAACTAGACACAAGAAACTGGCAATGGACAAGTTGGAATAATAGGAGAATGATTCCTCTCAACTCAAACTTCTGGAAGAGGCTAATTTTTATGGGTCTTGGGAGGCTTAATGCATGAATGATTGTGAAATACTTTGTCAGGATTGTCACCCCTGGCAGGGCTTCAATTCAAGTCTCTGAGGAGAAGGGCTGGGAAGTCTGAGTCAGATTTTCACACAGGATGCCTGGAGGAACTGTGGCTTATGCAGTTCTCATTGGTATAATAACTTTTTGTTCATCAGGCCCATCCCAAGATGGCTACTAAAACACAGCCAGACCTCTTGGTGCATGTGTATGTTGTCACACTTCCTTATTTGTTTGGTGGCTTTTGAACTTTCCAAGATGGCTGCTTCTGCTGATGCCTGACATTTCCTCTGTGCCAGAGCCTTTTTTGGCTCTTCCAAGGTGGCCACCATCATGCTTATTTCCTCCTCCTTTAGATAGTTTATTAGCTGGACCTCCCCTTTTAGATGCGTTCCCCAAGTCTTTTTTCTCAGGGCAGAAAAAAATCAGGTTCAGTCTTGCAGAGCTTAGCGTGTTTTCAGCTGAGCAAACGACTGCTGTTCCTGGTTTTATAACTGGAATTTTCGCTCAAAGACTGTTCTGCAGGTCAATATTTACCAGCTCTCCATGAACTTCTTATATTCTGTGATTTGCTTCTCAAAGCTGTCTTAGCTGAGGAACATTGTTGTCTAAGGCTCAAATCCATATATTTAGCTTCATTTACTTTGATTTATGTGCAGAAATGCCTTCTGAAACTGAGAGGTGGAGTAAGCCTTCATTTTGGATGGTGGTTTAACCACACCCCTTTGTGTGTTTTTATATATATATATATATATATATATATATTCAATTATTATTATTATTATTATTATTATTAGCAAGCATTTATATAGCACCAGCAATGTACCCAGCGCTTTACAAAGTAATTGAGTATACACGGTCCCTGCCCAAGGGCTTACAATCTGGGAGGGGGGGGGGAGACGAAGGAAGGGGAACAGAGGGAGAGACAAGGAGTGTAACATTCACGAGGATGCGAGGTTGCAGGTGCACGCGCTTGGCTTGGTTACATCAAGAATGATAGCTGGTTGGTCCATGTGGTGAGGATATGAGTACACAGACCTCAGGTAACAGATTGTACTGGATGGAGGGTATCAGCAGGAGTTAGGTGAGGGGAGCGAGGAGTTGGGGAGGGCAGAGCAGAAGAGGTGAGTCTTGATCTCTCTCTCTCTCTCTCCCCCCCCCTATCCAGACTGATGTCTGGCCATTGACCTCAGCACATCCCTGGTCCATAACACTTGCTAGACCCTAGGCTCTGACCTTATTTCTGGACTGACGTCTTGGTGTATGATCCTAACATGTGTCTGGACTTCTGGTTTATGCCGTGACTTTAGTGCTCTGCTCTAGGCCTGAAATGAGCAATCAGAGTGAACTCTGTTTCCATCAGAAACAGGCAATAGAGACAAAGTAGGAAACGGATATCTTTTATTGGACCAACTACAGTTGATGAACGTATGCAGATGTTCAGACCTCACAGGGTCCTTCGTCAGGCAGGTCTGGCACGCGTGTGTTGGGGAAACTTACTGGCTTCTTGCAATTTTTTTTCCTATTTTTCACTAGTTCCTGTTCGGGAATTGGAATTGCTCAGCACTTCCCATAGTTCTTTGGTGATGTACAGTTGGCAGTGTGTTGCCCTAACACAAAATGAATGGAACTGCTAACCCTATGGTTTATATCTTGGCTATGTGATGTAAAATTGATGGAGAGTGATGGAAACTGCCAAAAATAGCAGAAAGTGCTATAATTTGATGTAAAATAAGGAAATTTGATGGAAACTGGCAGGCGCTGTTCTCAAAAATAGTGGAAACGTGGAATCAATTAATAGTGAAGAAATACCAATGAACAGTTGTGAGCGCTTCTGAAAGCTAAGTATTTCTGGATGTACAGGAACACTTGCTCTTGCCTCAGCACTACTCTGTCCTCTTCACAATAAACCAGAGGCATGAGAGCAGTGGAGTAGCTATCATGGAGTGGGGTATCTCAGCTGAATCTGATCTCCAGAATTGTGGAGAGGGCTTTGAAAGCATCTGAATGCTTCTAGGAAATTTTCAGAGTGGAAATGGCCAGGTGGAGGGCCTGCTCCACCCCCACCCCTCACTCTTAAAACTATCTCCCTGGTGGGGTTCCTGCCACTGTGGGGGATAGGTTGGGGTGGCAGCAAGACTGGCCAGGAGATCCTTTTTTTAGGGTAACTGCTGTTACCTTTCAGGGGTGTGCACTCAGTAGCAGGGGGTCCTAGTCACCCTCCCACCTGAGTAGCACTGCAGAAGCACCCAGTGGATCCCCCAGATCAGTGGACCTCACCCCTAAGCTAGAGCTGAAACAGGTAGGGCGGCAGGTGGAGTTGAAGTCGTAGCGTTGGGTCAGCACCTGGCAAGCAGGGTGGTGAAGGTGTCAGCAATGGGATCAGGCAACGGTGTAATCTAGCTGGAGCGCAGGTCAGAACCATGAGCTGATAGCAGATGCATCAGCAATGGGATCAGAAAGAGACAGTGGACATTTTTACACACATGTTAAAGTTCTGGATTTTTCAATCTTATGGGTTTACAAGTCCACAAGTAAGTTCCAGATGCATTCTTCACACACACAAACACACACACACACACACACACACACACACACACACTGCCTTGAGGCAGTTCCTGGATGCATTCTTCACACAAGCACTGCCCTGAGGCAGCCTAAAGTAGCCACAGCTGTAGATGTGACAGGCTGCCATGGAAACCAAGTGACCACAGCTGGTTGGAGCAAGGCAGTTTACCAGGAGAACCTTTTACACACAAAAGTTCTGGGAGAAGTTCTACGCAGAAGTTCAAAGATCCGGATGTTTAAGATCTGGGTGAGTGATTTGGACACACAGAAAGTTCAGAATGTAACAGCAAACATGCCGGAGAAATGTGTGTGTCTAAAAACACCCATAGAAATAGCTGAAGCATGAGTCACAACCTCGTAAGCTGATAGCTCAGATTTCAGTAGTACGAGGTCAAGGCAATAGGCTGGGAGGACAAGGTGGCAGGTGGAGGCTGCAGAGGCAGGGCGTACAGAGGAATGAGGAATGTTTAACTAGGGGAATGAGTTGGTAGGCCGTGGACTCCTTGCAGGGATCCACTTATAATGGGGAAGAAGAGGAATTCCTATTCTGCTCCAGAGCTCCTGGAGCTAGTTGTGATTGGCCAAGGCTGAAGTCTCCATGATTGAGGGGCATATACTGCCTGTGAACCAACACTGACATTGTTAGAGAACCCTTGTTCTGCAATTGTAGGTGCTACTTGCGGACCGGCGCTGGTGTTCTTAGAGGATACCTCTTCTGCAAGCGTAGGCACTGCCTGTGGACCTGTGCTGCTGTGGGTGACAGCACCCATGGATAATACCTGGATTTTGGGTATCCTAATCACTAACTAAATACTGTTAGAGTACTCAAAATACTGACAATTGGTATACTTAAATTACTCAGAAAAATCCTGAAATCTTAGATGAAATTGGGAGAAGAACAGTATTTTGGTACATCTGTATTCAGGTACCCTAAAGTACCTGAAATATTTGATTTGAATTGAGTACTAGAAATTCAGCTGGTATAGCCATTTTGCAGGTACTCTTTTCAGCTCTACCCCAAGCTAGGACTGAAATGACAAATCACAGCGAAGGCTGTTTCCGTTGGAAACAGGTCATTTGCCTTCATTCATCTGACAACAAAACTTATCGGCTTTTTCATTTATTGTTGTTTTTCGCAAGTTTAATGAAGCTGCTACAGGGCTGATCCCAAACAAGATGTGCACCCTGTGCGCACCCTTGGGGGCTCTGGAGACACAAACGTGCCAGCTACGTGCCGGGGAAGTGCTGGAAATTGCCATGAAAATGCTGTAAAACTGTCATAAAAATCCCAGAAAATGTCAAAAAGTGTTGAAAACAACAAAAAGACAAACAAACAAAAAAAGGTCAGACAGTGACAAAAAATATGGAAAATGCTAGAAAGTGACAAAATTGATGGAAAATGACCAAAAAATGCACAGTCACTGATATCGACAATGGCGGAACTATGGAATCAACAGAGATTGACAAAATACCGATGAACACTCACAAGCGCTCCTGAAAAATTGTATTTCCCTGCGGAATGGGAACACTTGCTCTCGTCTCAGCCTTGCCCAGAGCTCGGAGGTGGGAAGTCTATCATCGGGACATGAGTCCCAGCCTTGCTGTGTCTCTGCTTGACATATTTTGAAACATGGGAGTTCACGTATCCTTACGTGATCACTATTTTATTCCATGGGAAATCTTTCATATTCCACAGTTTTCCAGAACACTAGGGACGGGGGGAGCCCCTGTTTTTCCCCACCACACAGCTGGCAAATAAAAGAACCCATGGAAGATACTTATATGGAAAAAATAAACAAAGCCCTTAAGCTAGTCAGCTTCTTAAAAAGATTGTTTTATTTGGAGAAATGTTCTTTATAAAGCAAATTTAATACACACTTGTTCTCAGTTTTTCCCTTGGTTTGGTGGCAGCTTGCCCCAGGCATCTGAATGTGGGTACTCAATACCTTCCATGATTGTTCCTGACAAGGACACGTGCTCAGGAGCCCTTTGCTCCCCGAGGCAGTAGCTAACTACACATTTAGCAGGCCAAAGTGAGGAGGAGGAGGTGAATTTCTAAAGCCTGTCATTCATTCCAGGCTCATCATTTTGCCTTGTTTAATCTCAACCTTCTCCCTGACTATTTCATTTCATGGCGGTATGTTATAGCCAGGAGGCAGACTCCTAGCAACTCTGCAGAGCTTACCCAAGCTTGGCAGACGGAGAGGGTTAGAGGAACCAGGTGGAGAGCACCTGTATGAACGAAGAGCACTTTGTATAAGTAGGAGTGTTAGAAGATGAGGCAAAGCAAACAATGTTTGAAGTAAAAAGAAAGAATAGGGCAGGGATGCCCTTTCCTGTTAATTGTGGAGAGTTTGTTTCAAATTTGTGTAATACTGTTTGTTGACTTATCCTGGAAATAGCTTATCCATCACTGCTAGATTCTAAATGAATATTCATAATAACGAATCAACTTATCAGATTTGTCCGACCCGAACTGAAAATGGCAAAGCGGGTAATACCACTGCACACTTTCCGTTCTGTTGGATACCTATTTTGGATATTTTGATTTTATTTTTTTTTTGGTTTATTGGTTATTGGTTTTTTTGTTTGTTTTGGTTATTTTCATTTTTCAACCATCTTGATATTTCGTTATTTTGGTACTACATCATTTCAGCAATATTAGCGCTATGACAGATGTGTAATTGCTGAAAAATCTAGAATGAGTGTTGAACGCAAGATGGAAAGATTAATCTGTCCTGGAGCATGTCTCTTTGTAAATCTTAAAATTGTGTGTGTGTATAGAGCAGAAATGGGTATCTTATTTGCTAATTGCAAGTAATACATTTTTTAGAACTGTTGAGCTATCCAATCATCAATTGGATACCCAGATATCAAAAAGTTTGGCAGTTTCTGATACCGATTTTCAATCTTTTAACCGATCAATAAAACGGTACAAAAACAAAAAAATCAGGACAGAAAACCAAAAAATCAATACTGGAAGTCGACATTTCAGGACTGGAGGTCAACGTTTTGGGTCACAATCCAGTACCAGTTGGTAACTGATATTTTTGTGTCAATTTTGGGTACTGGAAATTCAACAAGTATACTTATTTTTGCAAGTATTTTTTTAATCTCTGTGTGCATGTCTAATGGTTAACCAGTGTTTATAAAGCCATTTGAAGATTAAGGACCCAATCCTAGTTCTATTTAAAGCTATATCAAAGCTCCCAGTGACTTCAGAGAAGTTAGGATTGTGCCCTAAGTATTCAAACCCACTATTTCCGGTGAGCTTTTGAGACCAATGAACCACTGTCAAAACTTATAAGCATAGAATGTCAGAGTTAGAAGGGTCCTCGAGGGTCAACTAGTCCAAATTCCTGCTTGGATACAGGATGATTAGAACTACAGCATTCCCAATGGATAGCTTTCCGCCCTCTAGTAGGCCACCCACACAAGCTGAGTGTAGTTGCACAAGATGGGTTGGTACTTGGGCCACCTTCTATGGTCCTGGAAGGATGACTGAACCTGGAATGTATAGGTGCTTCCCTACAGCAAGCACATGAGTCGTGGTCATCTCCTGGTGCCCTCTTCCTGGAGCTGGCTTCAGTACCAGCAGGAACGGAAGCTACGCTTTGCTGTGGCTGCAGACAACAGTTTGGAAATCATTGCCTTATTCTCATGCCTAGTGCTTAATTGTGCCCGAGTTTGCCAATCCCACCACTTCTTTTCATTCCAGGTCTCAGCCCTGGCATCCCTTCAAGCCCCTGTCACTACTGCTACTCGGCAAGACCTTACTCACCGCATATCGAAGCACCAGCCTCAGCTACAGACTCTTCCCTGACAGGATTGGTACTGATTGGCATCACCAAAGAGCGGATCAATGACACCCGTACCAGGCCTGAACCCGACCAGAGTCCCTTCCGACTCTGAGATTCTATGATTCTACCAGGCCCAGGGGCTGGTGGAGTTGGAAGGCTAGCAACAAATCTCCACCAGCTTTTTAGAATACACCTCATATTTCTGGGGGTCAAGGGGCAGGACATCCAGGTCAGGTTTGAGCCCAGGCCGAGACTTAGGGGCAGGCCCCCTAGGCCCAGGCCTTGGGTGGCATTTTCAGGGGGGGGGGCAGCAATCCTGGCACCGGCTCTGCCCCGCTCCATTTTTGTTTTTCTCCCTGCATAGCTGAGGCTGCTGCCCACAGCCGAAGCCTGCTGCCTGGGTCTCCATCCCTCACCTGCCATCTGCCTGATAGTAGTGCTACAACAGCAGCAGTGGGACACCCCATTAGACTGGGAGATAAAGCTGTTTGCTTACAAACAACTCCTCCCCAC
>QEPC01006261.1:1603037-1614360 GCA_003113815.1 Sphenodon punctatus
TGCCTTACTGGGGGAGGGGGTGAGCTTAGCCAGTCTGGCCTCCAGGGCCTGTTGCTTCTTGCTGCTGGTGCTGCCTGTGCCTTGTGGATGCACACGGTGTGACCAGTCCAGAGGTGCCGCTATCAAACACACAAGACACCCAAAATGCAGCCAGCCTTTTAAGAGCATTATGCCATGAAAAGAGACATATATATATATATATATATATATATAACCAGTTCAGTTGTGCCCCCATAATCAATTCACGCTGCCCCACCCCATAACCAGTTCATTTGCGTCCCCCATATAATCAATTCACACTGCCCCGGGGCGCAAATGAACTGGTTATGGGGTGGGGGTTTAAAGACGGTATTCCTGTTAGCAATAACTTCATTAAGAAGAGTCAGTGAAATAGCAGCCATAATAATCTCAGAACCATATTTGAAGATTTTCCAAGATAGAATAGATATTGCTTTACATCCTAAATTCCTACCTAAGATAGTGTAAGTGAGACAGTTGTGAGAATGTGACCCTTTTTACATGGACCTCTCCCAGCCATGAACACACAGATTTCTGCGTGTTCATGGGTGGGGGAGCCCCGTGTGAATGATGGGGTGCATGTGCCCATGGTGAGTGGTGGTGTGTGCAGGCGCCCGCTTGATGCATCCCCACTCACCCCCCACTCGTCCCCATGCACAGAGCAACTGGGGAAAACGGGCAGTTACTCCGTGGGTGCGGATGAGTGGAGCGAGGGGTGAGTGAGGATGCTTGTGCGGCCGTGTGCACACCCCGCCCATGAACTAGCATGCCCAAGGACACCCCACCAGGCGGAGCCATGCATAAACAGTCTGTGAGGAACCACTCGAAGAAGAACAGAAGGTTGCTGCCTTGTAAACAAGGTTCTTTGAGATGGATCCTAACATTCTCACAACCACCACGCTTCCAGCCTCACATGGAATTTTCTTATATTCCTAGAAAGAGTTGGAATAAGAGTTTCTTATATTCCTAGAAAGAACTGTCATTCTGAGGGGGAGAGTGCTTTTTATACTAGAGGAGCTTGAGACCATCACATGTTCTATTATTTGAATAGGGTGAGCATGCGCAACCCAGTTGTGAGAATGATAGGAGCCATCTCAAAGAACTTACTTCACATGGTAACAACCTTCTAATCACTCACATGGGGAAGAGTTGTTTGTAAACAAATAGCTTTATCTCCCAGTCCGATCAGGTGTCCCTGCTCCTGCTGGTGCAGCACTACTAACAGGCAGCGGCAGGTGAGGGATGGGGACCAGAGCCAGGGAGGGGAGGCAGAAGAACTTATTGGGGGAGAAGCTGGCTGGTCTGTCTCCCAGCCATGGAAGCGTGGGGTCATGTGCAGGAGCACATGTGGCACATGCCTGCGGCCTGCCCTGCTCTGACACAGAGTTATTATGTGGTCTTGGGAGAATCACTTAACATCACAGTTTTCCTATTTGGAGAGTGGAGATAACAATAGTCACATATCTAACAGGAATTCTGTGTAGTTTATTTACCAAAATGTTCTTGGTGATATGCTGTAAATTAATATCTATCTATCTATCTATCTATCTATCTATCTATCTATCTATCTATCTATCCATATAACTATGGGAATGGCAACTTTATCCTTACAATGTGAAATTCTGGATCATGACCCACGTTATGCATGAGGGCTCAAGGTGGTGAAAAATATAAAAATGTACAAAAATAAATATGTAATAAAACATATAAAATAATACATATGCAATACAAAAATACCCTAAAAACAAACCCTGCCCCTGAAAACCCTATCCCAGCCTGCCAAATACCTGTTCAAATAAAAAGGTCTTACATCACCACTAGAAAATGTTCAACTTTGGAATAGGTAAGCCTTCAGGGGAAGGGAGTGCCAAAGCTGTGGAGCAGCCACCAGGAACGCCTTGCCGTCTCTGCAGGCCTTTGGTATATGCAACTGGCATACAGATGGATTCATGGCTGGCCTTAAGGATTGCAATGAAGTGCAAGGGAGAATATTGATATTATTTGTTCTTATATCATAACGTGGGAGTGGTACAGGATTAATATAGTGGTCAGTCTGGACCACTCCATCATGCCGAAACATTACGAGTTAAAACAATGAAGTTGGATACTATGATTCCTCCTCCTCCTCCTTTCTTTTAATCATTTTTGTTATTTATTATTATTTAGTTTGTAATTATTGTTTGGGAAAAAAATCCATCCTAGCAGTACGGCAGCTTTAACTGCAGCTGCGGATTTTGAGACGAAATTTAAGCTTCAGCCTTTCCCCAGGGCTGATGGACTTCTCTTTTCAAAGTAGGACACTTCTATCTGATGGCATTATCCATAAAATCCCCCATTTCAAGTCTATGATATCCTGAAGGACAACGGCTCATTTCATTTCTTATCAAGAAATCGGGCCGATCAGTCATATTTCCCCGAATCAAATGACATTTTTCAGAAAAATTCATTTGAACCAAAAATGAGGTTTCCTCTCCACAGACTCCAATTAGTTTAAAAGTGGTTTTTCTGATGAAAATTCTTGAAATAACTGAGCTGTATAAAGGAAAAATCGATAGCTATATATGTATGTATATAGTTATATGTACACACAGAGGCATGCTGTGAAAGCTACTGCCTGGGTACCCTATCAAGCAGTATAAATCTTTAATTTTGGCAATAAGCATCAATAGTCAGAGACTTAAAGATCTTCCCTTATTTCCCTTCCACCCTCATCTCCCCCCACTCACTCCATCACTCTAGCTATTCCAGTAGGAGTACACTTGTTCATTTGCTTTCTAAGTACATAAAATTAGCTGCTTATCTGTTGATCTTCTTACATGATCCTTTAAAAATCCGTTCTCTGTTTATGTGTCCAAGGCAGGGTGTTGTGGTTTTTTTTTTTCCTTCTGTGCCTTCAGAAGAAGCCCAAGACAAGGAGCCCCCCAGCCTTTCCCTTACCTACTCAGAGGGGGACTGGGCCTAATTAAATTGCTCTCAAAGACAAGAAGGGATGAATTGCCTTCTTCCCATCTCCCTTGTCACCCATTTAACTCAGCTGAGATTCATTCACTCCTTTTTATTTATGTTAAAAAAAAAAAAAAAAAGGATGGTAGAGGGGAGGGCTGGAAGGGAGGGCGAGAGGATTCGAAGGGAGGTGGGGGGAAAAAGTGGTTTGCTTTACTCTGCCTGGGTGTGAAATTTCAGGAGCAAACAAAGGAGGAAAGTGTGAGTGAGAAAGTGAGTGAAAGAGAGAGCACGAGAAGAAAGGATTATTTTATAAACCCCCCACCCTTTGGAGCCTTTAATTCATTAGCTTTTCTTTTTTAAACTCCAAACTCTGGGTTGTTGTTTTTTAAAAGAGAGAGCAAAAATACCATTGTATGAAATAAATATCAGCCTGTTCAAAATAATTTTAAACCAGCCAATATCAGGGCAGGTTTGCCTTTCTCTCTCCCTTCCTTTCCCTCATTCCGATTAATGAAGGAGGCCTGGGAAATTAGTATGAGCCTTGCCTGTTAATGCAGCTCGGCCCAAGAGGGGTGGAGGGGAAGAGGTGGCCACTTTGGCTTGACTGCTATCGATTGTACAGGGAGGGTCGCTGGGGAGACACCTTCGCTACTGCACTTCTAAGGGAGCAGGGAGGTGTGTGGTGGGGCTGGGGGAGAGCTTTGGCTCTACCAAACAACAGGGTCTCTCGTGTGAGCCGAGGCTCCAGCAAAGGCCTAGGAAGAGCCGAGCAATTAGCCTTTGAAGGTCATACAAAGTTGTTGGGTCTCCCCCCCCCACCCACCTTCCATCCTCCCTCCCATCTCTCTCTCCCTTCTTTCCTTTCAGTGAAGTATCTAGCCTCCTCCTCCCTCCTTCATCACCCAAACCCCAAGCACATCTAAGGAATCCGTTCAATTAAATCTCTCTCGGCTCCAGCTGGCTCCTGAGTGAAAGGTCAGCGGAGTCCGGGAGGGAAACACACAAGGAGGAGCTGGGAGCTGCTTGCTGCTTCCTCTGTCTTCCTCTCTCTCTCTCCCCCTCCCTCTCCTTCTTTAATGATACCCAATGGTCAATCACTCCCCAGCAGAGAGAGAGATGCCCTGAAGCATCATTGTGGTCGGGAGCGATCGATCAGGTTTTTAAAAAGAGATGATAATGATAACCCGTGGACATAATGTCAGCGAGTTTGTGGTGCCTCTTGGAGGCCACTCGTCTCTATCTGCCAGGACCAATGAGAAGCTTGGAAGGGCCCAATAAAGTCTCTCTCCCCCCCACTGAGCCCACTTAGCCTGGCCTTAAAGACGGCTAATTAGACCGAGGACTGCTCTGTCTGTTTACACCGGTGTGGTGGGTGGATGTAGGGGATGGCAGAGAAAGACATGGATGTTAATGGTAAACAGGACAAAGGCAACCTTTGTTTCAAAAGACGCTTCAAGTTAATGGAAGATGATTATAGAGAGATTGCTATATATATAATACATAGGCACGTACCTTTTTATACACTCACATGCTGAAAAGTCCAAATGTAGGCATTTATAGAAATGGTATGGTGATCTACATTCATCACCTCACTAGAGCTTCAGCCAGGCACCCGAAGATTCGGGTTCCCCCAACGAATTAAGTGGTGCGTGAATCGACTCAGCCCCGTTTGGACACCCTCGATGCCTGGATGCTCAATCACACTGGCTGACCTTTTACAGTGATAGGACCCATCCCACCACAGCAGCCCGGGCCTGGCCCTGGTAGTTTGTAAGGCTACTTCCCCCCCCTTAGCACCTCTCATCTGTGAGGCGCTGTGGTGGGGGAAGCACCGGATGGCCTTTAAAAGTGCCAAGTCCTGGTCTGGCCTCAGTGACCCAGGTCGTATTCTGTCACTTTCAAAGGCTGCTTCCCCACTCCCTACAGTTAAAGAGGGGGCGGAGTGGGAAGCACGGGCCTGCCTTTTGAAAATGACAAGCCCCGGCTAGAGTTCTGCAGAGCCAGGTTTTGTAGTGCTTCCGGGTTGTGCTGGGTAATGGTCGCATTTTCAGGCATTGGTCACCTGATTGGGTAGCCGTCGGGTAAGAAATCAATTTCCTTCAGTGCTGAATTGAATGTCCCTCTCCACCTTTATGGAGTAAATCTGCATTTTTTGATCAGACTGCTGAGATTCGGTGTGGACTTTCAGCCAGGCTAGGATCTTGACCTTCCCATCCCACTGCTCCTTTTCCCCCAGCGCTGCTCCATTTTGGCAGACACATGAAATAAAATGCCTGTTTCGCATGAACAAATATATTTTAATGCTTGTGCACAAAATGGTGCCATGCCGCAGTGTGCGATGTGGCTTCAGTTTGCTCATGTGCACTAAGCAAAATGCCCTTTTGTGCATGCACAAAAAATTGTATTTTGTTTAGTGCACATATGCAAAATGATGATGCGCTGGGGGAGGGAGCTGCTGAACTAGATCTCTAGCAGGATGGGGCCTGGCTTAGGGCCATTCTCCATTCTGCCTGTCCTGGATGAGAATGGGCAGATCCATCAAAGATGGAACCCCCTCAAATAATTTGTTTTAGCACTAATCTACTTCATTGGCTTTCCTGTGGCACCTATTACCATGGTATATGCTGCTAAAGACACATAGATCAAACTAATTCTACTTTAATATTTCTGAATCAAGTGGGTAAACATGGAGGTACTATTCTAACAAAAAGTCAAGAATCATCCCTCTTAAATCCCCTAGACCATAGTTTGAATCAGAAGAACTTTTCTTATTTAGGGATGTATTCTATAGATGCATTCTAAAATAATATACACCATCAACATTTTTTGCACCCAAAACAAAATAATTTCCCATCTCCACATACTGATTCTTCATTGTCACGTTATTTTCTGCATCATTTGATGAACAAAACTACATTTTCCTCTGCTCCTATTAAACTATTTGATGATGCCTTTTATTTTGTTCTATAATTGGGAAAGCAATCATGTGATAAAATGTAAGTTTGTTGTGAAATAAAACAAGCAGTGGCGATAACATCCAGATTATATTGTCCAAGAAAGTTTAAATTCTTAGATGTTAGATTCATTGAGAGAGAGAGAGAGGATGGAAGAAATTATATTAATGTTATTATTTTTAAATTTCACAGTTATAGGAGGGAATAGTTGAATATTGGAAGATGCCTTCAATAGACATGACGATAATAACATGATTGTGTTCTGCCATTACCTGCTGTCTCATTATATAGGAAAGGTGCGCATGGGGAAACGGGAAACGAGTCCAAGAGTGGAAATGATTTGAAACAGGACATTTCTCTGATTTTGTCCTTTAGACAGCTGGTTGGTGTGTGCATTTGGAACATGATGCATGACTGATCCAGCAGAAGAAAAGCCTGCCAGGCATGTGTAGTAACATGCACTAGGAGGATTGATAACTTTGGGTTATCTTTACGGGAAACACACACAACAAGATTTAGTGCCATTTGATAGTTTGTAATGAAGAATCGCAAAACACTCACTTGGATTTTTTTTAACCAAACGCTTTTCCTTTGATTAAATACAAAACTAAGATGGCAGAGAAAGTGATCTAAAAAGAAACCTCAACTTGTCAGATGTCCCCAACATGGAGCAATTGGCCAAAACGCTGGTTACTCCATGTGGAGGGGATCGGTGTGCACCGCCGCCCTGTACTGCCTACGCTGCGGCACACACACTGATCCCCCCTGAAGCTGTGGCCCATTTAAAAAGGGCCATAGACTCTCACGCACCAGCCAAAGATGGTGCAAGACCTCACGAGCCTCAACTCTGGGCCAGTGGACAGACACCCACTGACAGTAACCCATATTGCGGGAGTGGAAAAACTTGGGCTCAGAGGCCACAGACAGTTCAAGGCAGTTCACAGACAGTTCAACTGCCGCTCCAGTCCCGGCCCCTCCTTTACCTTAACGGTACCGTGTCTTACATCATTGAACCCAAATCTCAGCTGAATTGAAGCTGCTCCTCAGAAGCTGTGTGCAAAGTGATGCACACAGGGAAATATAATCCAAACTGTAATGCTGGGTACTAAGCTAGGAGTTACCATGCAGGAAAAGGATCTGGGGGTGATTGTGGACAATACACTGAAATCCTCAGCCCAGTGTGCAGCAGCAGTCAAAAAAGCAAGCAGAATGTTAGGAGCTATTTGCAAAGGGATAGAGAATAGAACTGAGGAAGTCATAATGCAAATCAATGGTGCCACCGCCCCTGGAATATTGTGTGCAGTTCTGGTCGCCCCATCTCAAAAAAGACATAGCTGAACTAGAAAAGGTACAGAGAAGGGCAACAAGAATGAGAAAGGGTATGGTACGGCTTCCGTACAAAAAGAGGCTGGACAAGCTGGGTCACTTCAGCTTAGAGAAGAGAAGACTGAGAGGGGACATGATAGAGATTTATAAAATCTTGAGTGGTGTGGAACGAGTAGATGGGGAACGGTTATTTACCCTCTCAAATAGTACTAGAACTAGGGCACACTCCATGAAACTAGCTGTCATCAGATTTAAAACAAATAAAAGGAAGTACTTTTTCACTCAACGCAGGTGCAGGGCCATGTCAGAAAGAGGGTAATTCCCTTTTCCCTGCCCACTTTCTGATGTGAGTGCCTTCTGCTACCCTTGGAAGCTGCAATTTCTCCAGGTTACTGTGGGAACCATTGACTGAACCAGAAAAATCAGGGCTTCCCTCAGAGCATAGACACTATGGGTCAAAACCTGGAGTTCGACCAGACATGTGGCAATACTTATTGCACTGTGACCTGGGTCATGATTGGTCAACAGGCCCCCATCCAGCTGCGTCGCCCTGAGAGACCCCGTCGGGAGGGGCCAGGAAGTACAAGCACGCTGGATGGAGCAGCTGCTGCTGCCGTCACTGATAAGTTAATTATTTAAACTGGGAAGGGGGAGGGGGGGAGGCAAGCCCTGGCAGTTGGGGAGACTGGGGAGGGGAAGCCCCAAGGGTTTGTTCATTCCCCTCCCCCTGTGGAATCTCCTGCCCCGTGTCTCCCCAGCGCAGGCTAGAAATTCTGCTCTGGGGTAAGTGGGGCAGGAGATTCCATGGGAGGAGGGGAATTCTGCGGGAAATCTGCAAATCACAGACCCGTATTTCCCTTGGGGTCCTGCCTATATCTAATCTATACTACCTATCTATATATAATGTACATGGGGGAGAAGGGCAGGGAAAGGGAGAAGGTAAAATGTAAGGTATGAGGAAGGAAAGGTATTGGTAATACAATGAGGGCTAGGGACGATTTTTTGTGTGCAAGCACCACCGTTCTGTAAACGCAACCTGACAAGCAGAGCTCTCACAGAATGGAGAGAAAAGGCCTGGCCCTCCCATTATAAAGGGTTGCAGTGGCCTTCCCCAGAACCCCCCTGATTGGTTGTGGGAGGCATCAGGCATTGAGCAATCATAGAGTGCCATGAGACTGCTGGGCCCTGCTTGCGCTGCTCATTGGCCAGCAATACATTCATCAGATACCGCTGAGCTGCTCGCCCCTCCCAACACAGGCACAGTTCAAGAGTTCAGCGCTGTTTAGGGCTCTGAGATGTCTGCTCCCTTCTCCTCTCTCCACATTTTCCCTCCAAAACCCAACTGCCATAGCACTAAAAATAACAATGACAACGATAATGACATTTTGGTTTTCATTTTGGTTATCGTTATCATTATCGTTATTTTCAATAACGATATCTGTATCGGTATCAGTATCGTTATTCTCAGTTGTCATTTTTGTTATTGCAATAACGAAAATGACAATTTTTGTTATTGCAATAACGAAAATGACAATTTTTGTTATTGTTATTGTAATAACGAAAATAACACGCACATCCCTATTATTGACAACTTGGAGAGATATATTAAGGACACAAAGGACACAGGTATTGGCTGTCTAAGGTGATGACTGTCTGGCTTGCCTACTAACTGGACCCCGATGTTGCATGTGCACCAGTCTTGTCCTTGCACAGCCTGACTTGTTGATTCTGCATCCTGAATGTGCCCTGTTCTTCTCTTCTTGATTGTTTCTGATTTCTTGGTTAGGCTCTGGCTTCCCAGGTTCTGGTTCACCTCGGTACCTTGGCTTGAACTGACATCATTCCATGATTGGGAGCCATCGGGGTTCCTGCTGATGGTAGCAGAGATCAGAACTGTATGTAGATTGCCGTGTTGACCAATCCATGGCGGATCTCCATGCACTGTTCCGAAACTGCAGAGATTCTCCATGGAGAATCAAAAGCTGATCAGTTTCAATCCTAAGTAAGATTGGATTCCCTATTAAGCTTTTGGACACCAAATATTACTGAATATCACTGAATTACTTGATCAAATATTTGTTCCCTTTTAACAACACCTAGCAACAGGTTAGTTACTATGATACTATCTAGATTCAGAAATCCTTGTGTGGCAGGTATGATATTGCCAAGCATATTTATTTCTTTTAAAAAAAGAAAGAAAGAAAACATAGGATAGCATATGCTGCAGATTAAATATTTGGGGGATGAAAGCTGTTTCTTCCTATTTTAAAGCCTTTTGAAAGCCTCTATCCAACAGCACACGTAAGATACCGCAGTATTCTCTTCATGAAGCTATGCTACCAGCTAGCAATACAGTCATAAATAAATTCAGAGAATGGTATCTCTCATTATGGTTCTTTTGTAGATTTTGACTGCTTTGTATTTATGTTGCACTGAGCTGAAAAGTGCATTTTGCCAACCAACATCTAAAGCACATTTATCTTTCTGACTTTATTCGTGCCTCCTGTTTTATCCCACCTTATCTTCAGGCCCTTCAGTGCTATCCAACGCACTGTTTAGTTCCCGAGAAAGGCAAGTGGGTGCAATGCACGAATGGGAACTTTTTGATTCCGTTTTGGCTACCAAACATCCCAGGGAAAAATGAGTTAACCTTAGCATCGGAACAGTCAGAAATACTTCAAAATTGTCTATGCATTGAAATTGCAAATTATCAACCCAAATATTGAATTGAGTACTCACTGTCGGAACTGATAACAGATTTTCACTCCTAAAATAGGCTTTTTTGTCATTAAAAGTCACTTTAATATTTCACGGCGCACCTTGTACAGCGTAAATGACGCAGAAATGTGACATGGCTAATGCAGCAGACGCCAAAAAAGTAACTGTAAAAATGACTTTGTATGGTTCCAGCATTATTTCAGTTCAATGACGCCTTGTCAAATTTACTCGGTTTACAAGCCAAAAGATTTTTTTTTTTTTCTTTTCTCCTTGCCAGCTCTACAAACTTAACCTGGGTTCGGAGGGGGTGGAGGAAGAAGCTGGGTTCGGAGGGGGTGGATGGAGTGTGTTTTTTTAACCTCTTAAATCATCAAAAGCTTTTTTTTCTTTTTTTCTTTCTTTTCCTTTAAGATTCTGTAGTCACAAATTAGCTGACAATTCTCTTCATGATGCATGAGGCACTTCTTCAGTCAGGGTATTGTGTTATGTACAGGACTAACAGGAGTGAAAAAAAGATTCTTGGCAATATGGCAAGCAGATAAGGCTTTGAGGTGTAGCGAGAACACAAATATCAAAAGTTGAATAAGAAGGTGGTGCCATTTCTACACAGGGTTTCATTTTGTGTTCGTATGTAGATAGTAGGAATGGGACTTCGGAACCAATTTCGGTTTGGGTTTTTTCACTTTTGGTTCTCCCAGAATTTCGGTTCTGGTTTCAGTTTTGGGGCTTTGGCATTGATTTCCCTCCCCAGTTTTTTTGTATTGAAAAAAACCAACAACTGAAAAATTCAATGCAAAACCCCCGAAACAACCAAAATTGAAATGAGAACTGAAATTTCTGATAGAACTGAAATGGCCATTTTTAGGTTGTTTCGGTTCTCTCCGGAACAGAAATTTCCATCCCTAGTAGATAGGATGATGAGCAGAGTAAGGCACAGCTCAAAGTGGCCTAACATTGATATGGGTTTATGTCACGGATTTGGTCCCTATCAAAACTGATATGCACTCTCTGGTCCTCAGCTCAATACATGAGCACAACCACCATGTTGAGTTTAATGCTCTCCTCTTAGATAAGGTTGTTCTTTCACCAAACCAATGGACCTCTTCCAGATCCATTCTCCAGAGCCTAGGTGAACTCAGCCACCACAACTGCTACGGCTGCCCTCCAAGGTTATCATACTAAGAAGAACATAAAAAGTCCCATACTGGGTCAGACCAATGGTCCATCTAGCCCAGCATCCTGTCTTGGACAGTGGCCAATCACAGTGACTTGGGAGAAGCACCCAACAGGTCACAATGGGGGATCCATTCTCTGTTGTTTTCTCCCAGTTCCCATCACATTTCCTGATCCTATCTGGCTAA
>QEPC01006261.1:1622567-1641853 GCA_003113815.1 Sphenodon punctatus
TCACATTGATTTGTAACAGCTCTTCCAATTCCTCGCCCACAAAGCAAGGATCTGGCGTGGGTACCTCCCCAAAATCCTCCGCAGCCAAGACCGACGCAAAGATTCCGTTTCTCTGCAATGTCCTTATCCTCCCTGAATGCCCCTTTTGCTCCCTTGTCATCCAATGGACCAACTGACTCCCTAACAGGCTTCTTGCTTCTGATGTATTTGAAAATGTTTTTATTGCTTGTTTTTGCCTCTTTAGCAAGCTTCCCTTCAAAATCTCTCTTGGCCTGCCTTATTAATGCTTTACATTTACGTTGCCAGTGTTTATGCTCTTTTGTATTATTTTCATTGGGACTAGTCTTCCATTTCTTAAAGGATGCCTTTTTGGCTCTAATAGCTTTCTTCACCTCCCCATCCACAGTGGAAGATGTTTGGGCTTCCGGCTTCCTTTTTTTAACTTGTGGGATGCATTTAATCTGGGCTTCCAGAAGGGTGCTTTTAAACAGTCTCGATGCCTCTTGCAAACTTGTAGCCCTTGCAACTGGGCTTTTTAGTTTCTTTTTAACTAGTTTCCTCATTTTGTCATAGTCTCCCCATTTAAAGTTAAATGCTACTGATGTACTTTTGTTTATTTTTGTCCCTACAGAGAAAGATAGTACTGTAGCATCTTTTTCACTGTCTCTCACCATTTCTATGCAGGCCTGTTACCTCAAATCAGCATCTTTGGGCTGACTTACTGGCTCTGTCTTTGACTGATGCATTTCTCCCTCTCAGCAGGTTTCATAAAACACTTGTCTCCTGCTGGGGCTGCCTATTGGAAGTGGTAGAGTGAGTCTACCTACTCCCCAAGCCAAGCTCAGGGTGGATCTTCAGTCATGTAAAAACTCAGCCTGCCTCTTCTAGACTGAAATTACCCCTTCATATGATGCATAGAAAATGACTTCCCTGCAATTTCAGTTGTCAACAGCCTCCATGGTAGAGTTGCCACTTCTCCCAGGGAAGAAAAATGGACAGTGCTAAGTAAATTTGCATTAGTTCAACTAAATTCTGGTTCATAATAAATTATACCATTTTTTGTTAATGTCAGGTCATACCCAGAGTTGAAGCAAGTACCTGATTTGATGTCAGGGAGTAATATCCACATTTTGGGGTACAATTTTGGTTAGCTGTCTTGGTACCTGGATACCGTTTGAGTGCGCCAAAAAAAATCAAAGTTTCGGTTTTTCAGTTTTTGAGTACCTGAAAACATACCCAGAAATGTTTCAAAAATCCAGAAATGGAGGTTGAAAAATTGGGCCAAAAATGATATGTTGGTATTTCAGATACACAATTGGACAGTGTTTGGCGGACTGAAAAGTACCAGACATTTTTTAGTAGAGTCAGGTACCATGAATTCAATGGGTCTACCCATTTTTTGGGTACCCATTTTAGCTCTAGTCAAACCCCAAGATGTCCAGATAAAACTAAATTCTTGTTTATTGAGCTACTTTTGGGCTTTTACGTAACTGCTACTTTTGTTATATGTGTGGAAAATATTAATAACTAAGGGCACCATATAACATCCAAGCCATTCTGCGCTGATGTTCTACCAATGCACTCAGGCGAGACAAAACTGAGTTGGGCCAGGAAGACTAGAACTGAAATGAATAGTAAATTTATTGTCCATGATTAATAGCGGTCATTTCAGATAGTTTGGCAGTTATCCATGCATTACCGTGACAACTAACTGACAACCTGAATAACCAAATAATACCTCAAGAGTTTTATTTTTTTATTCTATTCTAAAAGGTATATGCCGCCCCCTCTTGCCTCAGGCATCTCGGGGCAGCTCACAGCAAAACATATTAAAACAAACAATTATAACTACAAATAAAACAATATAAAACCCATCCCCCCCACCCTAACCCAACCCCCCCACCCCATCTCCCTCGGGAAAGGCCTGACAGAACAGCCAGGTCTTTCACCACCTACGGAAAGAGGGGAGATCGATAATCAAGTGGATCTNGAGGGAAGTGGTTTTGGGGAAGGTTGAGGTGGGCTTGTGGGAATAGGGGGAATTTCCCACCTGCCTCTACTGCCATTCTGCCTCTGGGGATGCTGGGCTTGGGGTATACTCTCCAGACACCCTTCCCCCAAGAGTCTTGTTGGCCCTCTGGGTGTCCTTGTGCTTGATGGGTGGGGACTAGTTATCAGGAGCCAGAGATGGGGTACTACATCCAGGAAGTGGAGAGTGGGGTGGTTATTGGACCAGTTGGGATCATGCTGGGCATGGGGAAGTATGGTGGGGAGAAGAGATATTATCAGAGACATTGGGATAGGCAAATTGTGTCTGTTCCCATGTCCCACTCCCCTCTTGTCTTGGGATATTTGGAGGTTGAGGCCATTGAAGTCCCTGATATAAAGCTGATGCTGTTTAATCTGAGGTCAGTGGCAAACAAAACATCAACCATCTTTGATCTTATGCTGCTGACCTCATATGCATTACAAAGACCAGGCTGGATGAGGCATCTGGGCCTATATTGTCCAAGATGGTGACAGCCAGGTACTTGGTGCAGTATCAGCCTAGCATCAGGGGCTGAGGGGGTGGTGTGGTGTGGTGGTGATCTGTAAGGACACAGTGGTCTCCAAAAGTATCCAGTGCCTGACTCTTCCAATTTTGAGTGTGTTCATCTTGAGTTGGAATTGGCCACGGATAGATTGGGAATTTTGCTGGTGTACTGACTACCCCACTGTGTAACCGATTCACTGACCAGCTGGCTGAGTTGGTCTCAGAGGTGGTCTTGAGGTCACCCAGACTTATAGCCTTGGGTGACTTCAACATACACAACGAGACCAACATTTGGGGGCCAGAGCTGGACTACATGACAACCATGGGTCTATCCCAGATCATATCTGGCCCAACACATGAGGTGGGACACACATTGAATTTGATGTTCTGCACTGGCCTGGAGGCAGGGTTTCCAGTTATTGGAAATGTTGTTGTAACACCATTGTCATGGTCAGACCATTACCTTTTAAAGGTGCGGATCCCCGCTTTCCTATTCTCCTGCCAGTGTGGTGGACCAGTTCTGCCCCTGGAGACTTCTGGATCTGATTGGTTTCCAGAAATCTCTGGGGGATATACCCACTGACCTTGACAACTACTCTGTTGATGACCTGGTCATTCTATAGAATGGCATCTTGACTAGGTGTCTGCTCCCACTGCTGGTATAGGGAGGACCTGAGGTTGCTGAAGTGGGAGCATAGGTGGTTAGAGTGGAGATGGCGCTTGAGATGGACTGATTGCAGCATAGATCGTTTTTAAAGGACTATGCCATGGCTGTGATGATGAAAAATAAAGCTTTCTTCTCCGCTATCATAGCATCTGCAAAGTCTCATCCTGAGTTTTTTCAGGTGGTTTGGGGTCTGGTTAATCTGGTTTGTCTTCACCATGACTCTGAGTCATCTACTGCCCGCTGTGATGCTTTTATTAACTAAATTAATACATTAACTAAATTGACAGAGGGAATTATGCCCTGTTGATCATGCTAGATCTTTCAGTGGCTTTTGATACGGTTAATCATATGATGTGGTAGGACCTGACGGGTGCACAGGACTGCTCTTGAGTGGCTTTGTCCTAATGGCAATGGGAGAGTGCTCACCATCATCTCAAAACCTCCCTTGTGGTGTCCTGCAGACAGGATTTCATCTTGTCTCCCCTCCTGTTCAATGTCAGGTTAGGGGGTCTGGTTAACCCAGTCTGTCACCACCAGACCATGGAGTCATCTAATGCCCGCTGTGACATTTTTATTAATTATTTTGCAGACAAAATTGCTTGTGTTCACTACGACTTCAGCTGCTGCCATTTCAATTGCAGAGTCAGAGTTTGAAGTTATGGAAGCTGTCTTGTCCTGTGTTTTGGCATCAGTTTCAATTTGCCCACTGATGCTTCAGGTTATGAGGGCAACCAGTTGTGAGTTAGATCCTTACCTGTCCTGGCCGGTGAAAGCCAGCCAGGAGTCATTGGGGCCATTTATTGGCGGGGGTTGTCAATGCCTCCCTATGAGTGGTGGGGGGGTCAGTCACCCTTAAAACGGCAGTGATCCGGCCCCTGCATAACACACCAGCTTTGGACTCTGACACCCTGGACAGCTATCAGCCTGTCTCTAATTTTTCGTTTTTAGGGAAGGTTATTGAATGGGTGGTTGCCCAGCAACTTCAGGCTCATCTCGATGGTATTGGATTCCTGGACCTGCTTCCGTCAGGTTTTCATCCTGTGTATGGCATGGAGAATGTGCGGGGAGTCCTTTCCGTTCTGTTATGGAAGGTCTTCCAGGTGGGAGGGGGAAAACTGAAGGGAAAAGGTGGGCTCAGCTCAGCTTTTCAGCATTCTATTGGCTGCTGGCTCCTCCCAGCCAATAGAATGTTGAAGATGTCTATTGAGTCTGCCTCCTCTATCCTACTCTCCCCCCTTCCATTTGGAAAGAACTTCCAGATGGGAGGAGGAAGAGCTGAAGGGAAGACGCAGGCTCAGCACAACTTTTCAACATCCTATTGGCTGCTGACTCCCGTTAGCCATTAGAATACTGAAGAGATCTGCTGAGTCTGCCCCCCCCCTCGCTCTCCCATCTCCAATTCCTGATAATTCTCCATCGAGTGCTTCCCCGACAGACTCCTTTTGGCTCTGGGCTCTGTCCCCTGAGCTACCAGCCCCAAACCAGGTATGAGACCTCGGGAGGGTGCAGCGTGGTTTATTCCTTCCTCCTCCCATTTAATTTTTCCAGGCTGGAAAACCAGCCTGGGCGACCTGGAGGTGGAGGGAGTGAGAAATCTCATGAGTTCTGAATCAGGATAAAGATCTCTGTGAGAATAAGAATAATAATTAATAATTTTATTTATACAGTGCCCCTCTGACATATGGCACTCGGAGGACTGTATAGCATTTAACACAATTAAAAAGTATATATAAAAATCAATTTAAAACAATTTTAAAGGGGAAGGTAAAAAGGGGAGGAAAAAAACAGATGAAAGGGGAACCAGCAGTGGATCCTCTAAAAACACCTGAAAAACAAAGAAGTTTTAAGGCGCTTTTTGAAGGTGAGGAAGGAGAAACTAATGCAAACATCTGGATAGAGCAAGTTCCACACTGAGGGGCCTTCCACAGCAAAGCCTTGCTCATCAACTTCAGGCATGATGGTAGGATCCTCAAACATCGGGTGGCCTCTGAGCACAGATACCCAGTGTTTATTTATTTATTTATTTATTTTTATTTCACTACATTTATATCCCGCTCTCTCCTGCTCACAATAGCAGCTCAGGGCAGTAGGGTGGATTTCCAGGAGTAAATCTAAAATATTAGGGATGGGCGAATGCGGTTCAGAAGGTCGGCCTGTTTGGACGACCGAACCAAACTTCCAAACCGAACGTTCGAATGGCTGAACAGTTCGGAAAAGTTCAGATGAGTTCGGAGGTGGAAAAAATGTGACTTTGGGCACATGACAGGCAGCTGAGGAGCAGACTTCCTGGCACCAGGGGTGGACACCAGGGGTGGTTTCAGGGCCAAATGATACCGATACCAGAAAAAAATTATTCGATTTTGGTATCAGTATCAGTATCGATAGCGCTATTTTCGGGTGTTTGGCCAAACCGAACAGCCAAACCCAAACTCGGGTTTCTAACCAAACGACTGAACGTCCAAACATCTGAATGGCGTTCTGTTCGCCCATCCCTATCAAATATATCTGGGGCCTTGAAAACTAGCAAAACAATTTTAAATTCAATCTGCTGTTCTACAGGCAGCCAATGCAGAGAACTCAGGGTGGGCATAATACGATCACAGCTGCCCCCAAAAGTAAGTAACTGAGTTGCCACATTCTGAACAAGCTGCAAGCAACAAAGCAGAACTGCTGGAAGCCCATATAAGAGAGAATTACAAAAATCAAGCCTTGTGGTCACCAGGGCATAGTAAAGTAAAATTTTATTTAGCGTCAGCTTTTGCTATAGCCATCATTTACAAATACACAACATAATATAACACAACATAATACTTAAATAAATCCATAATACATTCATACCTGCTACCCAACCAATTATTGATACAAAAATAAAAAGACATCCCACTGCTCTATCTTGGGGTTATCACCAATACGAATCCCCAATCAACTTACAAACCCCACACAATTGGCAATCCATTTATATTCAAGCCCTAACTAATAGACAAAAGGCTCCAACTGAGCAGATTTATTTATTTATTTATTTATTTATTTATTTCAATGATTTATACCCTGCACCCTCCTGTAACCAGCTCGGGGCGGCTTCCCACAATTCCAGTTCAAAAATACATAAATACATTATAAAAACAGTTTAAAACAATCAACAATAATTAAAACAGGGCACGAAGGTTAAAACAAAACAGGGTGGGGGGGGGGAACCATAGCCCTAGCCCACCCCCCCCNGGGAAGTTGTTATTTTTTTATATAGCACCGACAATGTGCTTGGTTCAGAACCGTTGTGATTAGAAACAGGTCCCTGCCCCAAGGAGCTTATAAAGTAGAATGGACAAAGGGAGGTCAGAAAAAAGGAGAGCAGATAGGGAAGGGAGAGATGGAGACATTCCTGAAGCTGAGAAGCTGCAGGCACGTGTGCAGAGAGGGGACAATAAAAATGTACAGAGAAGGGCAACAAAAATGATAAAAGGGTATGGAACAGCTCCCCTATGAAAAGAGGCTGGATAGGTTGGGGCTTTTCAGCTTGGAGAAGAGATGACAGAGAGAGGATAGGATAGGAGTTAATTAAAACATGGATGGTGTGGAACACAAAAATAGGGAATGGTTATTAACCTTTTAAAAACGACTAGAGCTAGGGGACAGCCTGCGGAACTAACATGTAGCAGATTTAAAGCAAATAAAAGAAGTATTTTTTTCACACAACACCCAAATAAGGTCACTTTTAAATGAGCACAGCTGGGGTTGGGGACAAATCCGTATGCTCTGTGTGGGATGGCTACGGATTGCCCACGCACACTGGGGTGAGTGGCAAGGGATTCAAATGTCCACGTTCTGGCCTGCTCCCACATGGAGCATCCTGGATATTTCCCCGATACTCCATGAGTGGGCATGAATAGGCAGTGTGTGGGTCAGGGGACCGCATGCCCCTCTCCCCTGCCACCACCTTCAGACAGAGGTATGGGTGGGTGGACATGCAGGGGTTCGTCTTGTCTAAAAATGGCCTAAAAATGAAGAATTTGTTTCCATAAGATGTGGTCAAGGCCAGTAGTATAACTGGGTTTTAAAAAAAGATTGGATAAGTTTCTGGAGGATAGATCCATTATCAGCTATTAGCTGGGTGTATTTGGGGGAACATAACCTCTTAACATCGGGAGTTGGGAGTGAACAACAGGAAACGTATTGCCCTGCTGTGACCTGTTGGTTACTACATCCAAGCGACTTTGATTGGCCACTATCGGAGCAGATGCTGGACTTGATGGACCATTGGTAAGATCCAGTATCGCACTTCTTATGTTCTTATGCTTAGGTTAGTTATGAAGGAGAAGAGGGTGTCACGGAGAAACATAGGGTCACACACATGTAACACGGGCCCACATGTAGACTACAGGTCTGGAAAATATGTAATGCAAATGGTTCCACATGTATGCAATGTTGCAATACATGTAGACTACAAGTCTGACAAATATGTAATACAAAAGGTTCCACATGTATGTAATGTTACAATGGAGAACTGTAAAACCCAGATCAGAGATGTAACACGTGACAAGCTCCAGGAAATGCAAAGAGATACAAAATGTGTATTTGGGAACACTTGCCAATGGAACCCTGCGGCAGACATGAATTAGCCAGAGAGAGAAACTAATTCAAGTGGGCTGTGCGCAAGGGAAACTGAGTCACTCAAACCCAGTAAAGTGGGGGTCTGGACCTCCAACCCATGACAGTTGGTGCCCCACGTTGGGCGCCACTGTCACGGGTTGGAAGTTATGCCACACGCTGGACCACTGGTATGGGGGCGCGCATGGAGGTGCGCAGCCTCTCCAGCCAGGGCTCAACCAGTTCTGCGAGCTGCAATAGGGACCGCCTGTCCATGCGGAAGTGTGCCCTCCACGCTGCATCATCCCACCGTGCGATGGCCCCGGCCCACTATTCCTGTGCCTGGTGTGTTACCCAGAGCTGCCCCTGTGTGGGCATGGTGAGCTGTACTGTGCTCCCCATGGCCACCCAGCGCCAGTTGTGTCGGCCGTCTGCCTCTCAGAGGACAGCTGAGTGGTCGCAGGTGAGGTGCAGGTCCTGTTGGTAGGCCCCAGACGCCCACAGGGCCCTGAGTCTGGTCTGGGAGTGACTGCGCCCATGTTGGGCATGCCAGGCAGCCACGGAGGTCCTGGCAAGGCACCCTTGGATGTGGGTGGCCAGGTGGAGCAGCTCGGTGGCAAGCTGCAGGAGGCTTGTATGCTGCTGGTGCTACCCGGATCGCCTGCAACCCGGATCGCCTGGCGCCCCCCATAGCTGGACCTTCTGGGAGACCATGACCCTATGTGACCTGTGGCATTCCCCGACCATTCAACTGCTCCTGTGCTTCCTGGATACCCTCTCTGGTGCCTATGCGAGTCTGAGTTCTGGCCTTCGCTACTTTGGCTATGAGGCGTGCTGGCTCCTTGCGGAGGCTCTTGGCCTCCATCCCTTTCCTGATGTGTGCATTCTGGAGATGAGGTGCTTGCATGTTGCGTGGTCCGTGGTGGAGACCATGTCTGCCCTCTTCGTCTGTGACCTGGCCGGGTTCACTACCTGTCTGGAGGAGGGGGGCCCTGCCTTGGCCATTTCCTTCTTCTGCTGCATCCATGGGGCCTGTGGCTACCAGCGATCTTGTGGGGTGGCGTATTACCACCTGTTGGAGCTTGGGCACCTGCCATGGCCCCCTGCTGCTGACTACACGTTGTTGGAGCCCACCGGACTGGAGCTGACGGCGCTGGCTGCTGTGTAGACCTGTGCTGATGTTCAGGTGTGGCTTGCTATGCCGGGTCCTTTTAAGGCCTACTATCTCGTTGCCCACCACATGGCGGAGCTGGGCTACTGCCGGGGCATGCTTAAGTGGTCCCACTATGTGCATCTGGTGGGCCAACCAGTCCCAGTCCCCTTCGTGACCCCCTGCAGCTGGCTGTGAGGCCCCCTGTGTCTTCGGTGTGATGGATGACAGCCCCACCATGTGCTCCCTGCACCTCCCTGCCAGCTCGGGCACTGGCAGCTCACTCCACGTCGTTCTGGCCTCGCGGCTGTTCTGGCTGGTTCGCTTGCCTCTATTCCGCTCACCTGTGTCGCTGTGCCCCCTCCATGGGCACCCCCTGTCCTTCGCTGCCTGTGGTGTTCCTCTCCGTGAAAACCACAATGTTAAAAATCCGATATCGAGAGAACCGGGAACTGAAAGAAGATCTAATACAATAAGAACCAAGCCGAAACTGAAATTTTGTCCAGAGTACCACCCCTAGTAAATGGCATTTTGGGCTATATTAGCAGAATCCTCACATCCCGGACATGAGAAGCAATGGTGCCTCTTTACTTTGGATGCAGACAGACAGCTGCAGAGAGCTGCACCAGGGATGTACCCCCATGTTCGCCTGCCGCTACTTCTAGCCCCACCTGGGTCTGCTTTAGATGGGTCTAGTGGTTTCCCTGCCCCCACACCCTGCACCATAGATTTGTGGATGATCACCCGATGCTCTAGGCTGGCACCTGAAACTCTATAGTGCCATCAGGGACAATGGCCAGCCGGGAGTGGAGCTGCAGCATGGTTCCACGCAGCAGATGGATAGTTGCGCCACTCCAGGCCAGTGCCCCGAGTTTGGCTGCCTTGATTCACAAGCGGTGCTTTGGGATGTCCAGGCAGGGCTACCATGGAGCAGGAGGAGCGTGCTCCACTTGCACATCCAGCATGGATGTCTTTAAATGCACTGGCCAATCCAGGAGTGAAGCAGGCTGGTGCAGTCAAAACGGGAGCTGCTGCCCGTTTACAAGCACACATGTTACTGTTGAGACCTCACCTAGAGTATTGTGTTCGGTCTGGGCCACCACAGTCCAAGAAGGATGTCTGCAAGTTGGAAAGGAGTTAGAGGAATCATAAGAGGAAAAGTTGGAGAAACTGGGAATATTTAGCTGGGGGAGGTAGGCACAAAAGCAGTATTCAGATATCTAAAAGGCTGGTATGGAAAAGATGAGCAGTTTTTCTCCACTGCCATAGAATATACAAGAAGAAGCTTAAATTGCAACAAAGTAGATTTTGGTTATAAATACTAGGGAAAATTCCTATGTGTAAGAACAGTGGGCAATGGAATACGTTGCTAAGGGAGGTAGTGCAATCTTTGGATGTTTTCAAAAATGGTGTAGACAAGAGTCTATAGGCATATGGCATTCTGCCTTGGACTAGAGTCCCTTGGGTCCTTCTCTAGCAAAACAATTCTATGATTTCATAAATATTAGCTTCAGCTGTCCGTACTAAAAGATATGGCTCTTTTAACACAAGCAAGAAGTAGGCTCTTCAGAATCCGTGTGGCCTGATATCGCCACTATGGGTGGTACAGAGCACCACATATTCACAGGGCAGTCCTCCGCAGAGATATTGTCATCTGGATATGTCTCACCAAGGCAATCCCCTGATACAGCAAGTTCACTATATTCCGTCCTGTCCCCTATCTGTGACTGCTTCCGCGGCTTTGAGCAGTGGGTTATTATTTTTTGCTTAATTTAGAAATGGTGTTTTGTATGGGAGTAGTATTGGGGAACTGGGTGGGGCCATACTGTAGATCAGAGGTTCAAAAATGTTGGGTCATGATTCTGCCTCAGACCCCTCCCTGCCACCCTCAAAGCTGCAACACTCCCCCAGAGGGCGGCAGCCGGAGCGAGGCCCGCGAGGCCCCAATGACATAGACACCACCTGTGCATCGCCGCCTCTTCAATCCGTCAAGTGGACTCTCCCGCCCCACCCTCAGGCCTGTTTATCCCCTCTGCAGCCGTGATTTCCACCACTGTAATGTCTCCCACAATCTCTCATCCTCCATCTCTCCTCTCCTTCTCCCACTGCTGCTGTCTCCCCTGATACTCCCTCTCCCTCCATCACTCTTTCTCCAACCTCCCCACTCCTTATTTTCCCCTTGCCTATTCCCCCTCCCCCATCCTCNCGAACTTCCGAACCACGTTCGCCCATTCCTAGGCACTAGGGCAGCAAAGAAAGTCTTCTTTGTTGTCCGCACCACAACGGCATAGGTACGTAACCAGACTCTATGCCACAATCAGTCAACTTCAGCACGCAAGTGACACCACTGTTGCTCTAACTTGGTTTACTGTATTTACTGAGTTGAATGGTTTACTCTATTACTGTGTTACTGAATGTTACTGCTACTAGTCTGAAACCAGGTCTGAAGCGGTTGGAGGATTGTATAGGAAGGAAGGTGGGAGGATTGTATAGGAAGGAAGCTGGTGTTGCTGCTGGGGGGAGTGGAATCAGTGACTGTGTCATCTGGGCTTGACCCCCCCCTCCCCGACCTTCTTCCACGCCATATCCAAGTCAAAGGCTGAGGCTGGGCCTCCTCCATTTGTTATTGTATTTATATTTTAGTTTAGTTTAATCAAAATTTATAACCCACCCCCTCCTGCCTGCTGGCAGCTCGGGGCAGCGTACAATAAAAAAAACCCATAATATAATCATAGTGTAAAACACAAAAATACAGTACAAAAACAGTTAAAAATCATTCAACAAATGAGACCAGACAGTCCCCCCCACCCCCTTAATGGTTTTTAGAAAGAAGACAGTTGGGTTAGGACCGATGGGTAAGGATGGATATACCGTAGTGGTGCCATGGGTGGAGTTGTCCTATTGCCTTCCGGTGAGAGGGGGTACAGGCATGAGGAATTTGGGGTGGGAAGAGGTGGTGCCACGCCCCCCCAGTAAGAGGAGGCATGATCAGGGGTGGGGCGAGAAGGGTTGTGCTATGGAACCCCAGTGAGAGGTGGTACAGGCATGGGGGATCTGGGGTGGGGAGGGGTGTCATGGCCCCCGGTGAAAGGGAGGCATTGGCAGGGGATTTTTTTTGTGGGGGAGAGGAAATGGGGAGGGGGGAGTTGGGATGGGTTGGGAGAAGAGAATGAGGAATATGGTTCTGATGAGGCAGAGGTTGGAGTGGGAGGGAAGTGGTTTTGGGGAAGGTTGAGGTGGGCTTGTGGGAATAGGGGGAATTTCCCACCTGCCTCTACTGCCATTCTGCCTCTGGGGATGCTGGGCTTGGGGTATACTCTCCAGACACCCTTCCCCCAAGAGTCTTGTTGGCCCTCTGGGTGTCCTTGTGCTTGATGGGTGGGGACTAGTTATCAGGAGCCAGAGATGGGGTACTACATCCAGGAAGTGGAGAGTGGGGTGGTTATTGGACCAGTTGGGATCATGCTGGGCATGGGGAAGTATGGTGGGGAGAAGAGATATTATCAGAGACATTGGGATAGGCAAATTGTGTCTGTTCCCATGTCCCACTCCCCTCTTGTCTTGGGATATTTGGAGGTTGAGGCCATTGAAGTCCCTGATATAAAGCTGATGCTGTTTAATCTGAGGTCAGTGGCAAACAAAACATCAACCATCTTTGATCTTATGCTGCTGACCTCATATGCATTACAAAGACCAGGCTGGATGAGGCATCTGGGCCTATATTGTCCAAGATGGTGACAGCCAGGTACTTGGTGCAGTATCAGCCTAGCATCAGGGGCTGAGGGGGTGGTGTGGTGTGGAAGTGATCTGTAAGGACACAGTGGTCTCCAAAAGTATCCAGTGCCTGACTCTTCCAATTTTGAGTGTGTTCATCTTGAGTTGGAATTGGCCACGGATAGATTGGGAATTTTGCTGGTGTACTGACTACCCCACTGTGTAACCGATTCACTGACCAGCTGGCTGAGTTGGTCTCAGAGGTGGTCTTGAGGTCACCCAGACTTATAGCCTTGGGTGACTTCAACATACACAACGAGACCAACATTTGGGGGCCAGAGCTGGACTACATGACAACCATGGGTCTATCCCAGATCATATCTGGCCCAACACATGNATTTATTAAAACATTTGATATCCCGTCCCTCCTGCCAAAGGCAGCTTGGGGCAGCTCACAATGTTGGGCTCGGGGGATCTTCTCCAGCTACCCACCTTACTGGGTCCTTGTGGGCCATTATGGAGGGTGGTGGTGGTGGAGATTGAGGAACACATGCTGGAGGGGAAAGCCTTTTAGCAGGGGGTTGGGAGGGGGAAGCCTTTGGGGTCATGTTGGGCATGGGGAGGTATGGTGAAGGGGGAGGGTAGGCCATCGGGTTGCTCGGGAGAGACACTTGGGGTATTTTCAGATGTGACGGGCCCAGAAGCCCGCCATGCTGAACCCCGGACCGGGATCTCTCTCAGATCCCAGTCTGTGATGAAGCCGGTCATCCTTCAGATGTGCCAGCTCCATCACTGTGGGGAATTGGAAAGGGGGTGGAGCTGCACAGCACGATGTGCAGCAACACAGCCCCGCCCCCCCGTGCTCCCTCAGCCGCCCACCTACGGAGAGACAGGAGGGCATAACGGCCAATGAGGCCGCTGCGCCCAATCCCGTACCATGGTTCGGGGCACGATTCTGGACTGGGGCAAGGTAACTGATGTTACTTTTGCCCCTTTCAGGATCATGGCCACTCTAACCACAGTTCTCAACCTCTGGCTGGCCGGAGGTCCAGAACCATGGTTAGGTTTGAACCCCGTCAGAGATTCACTGTGGTAAACATCTGGTGGGGGGTCAAACAGATGTTCACGGGAACCCCACCACCACAGGGGATTCACTGTGGTCCACTGTAGTGAAAGGCATTTTCATAACATCTGAAATTACCCTTGGTGTCTGTCACAGTGTCCCATTCCCCCTCCGTTTCAGGATATTTGGGGGTCAAGGCCAGTTGGACTTTTGATCTGACACTGATGCTGCTTAACGCAAGGTTGGTGGCTAATAAAACATGAACCATCTATGATCTTATTCAGGATGAGGCCGCTAACCTGATCTGCATTACAGAGACCTGGCTGGATGAGGGGTCTGGGCCAATTTTGTCCCAGATGGTGGCAGCTGGGTACTTGGTGCAGCATCAGCCTAGGATTGGGGGCTGGGGAGACTGGGAGAGTGACTGTGATCTGTAACACCTGTGACACCTTCACCTTTTGAAGGTATCTGGTGCCCGACTCGTCCAATATGGTGTGTGTCCACCTCGTTGGATTTGGCAGGGGATAGATTGGGGATTCTGCTGGTGTACCAACCATCCTGTTGCACAGCAGACTTCCTGACTGAGCTGGTCTCAGAGGTGGTTTTGAGGTCACCCAGACATATAGTCTTGGGCAGGGCCCTGATTCTTCTGCAAAATATTTTCCAAAATTCNAGGTGGGACACACATTGAATTTGATGTTCTGCACTGGCCTGGAGGCAGGGTTTCCAGTTATTGGAAATGTTGTTGTAACACCATTGTCATGGTCAGACCATTACCTTTTAAAGGTGCGGATCCCCGCTTTCCTATGCTCCTGCCAGTGTGGTGGACCAGTTCTGCCCCTGGAGACTTCTGGATCTGATTGGTTTCCAGAAATCTCTGGGGGATATACCCACTGACCTTGACAACTACTCTGTTGATGACCTGGTCATTCTATAGAATGGCATCTTGACTAGGTGTCTGCTCCCACTGCTGGTATAGGGAGGACCTGAGGTTGCTGAAGTGGGAGCATAGGTGGTTAGAGTGGAGATGGCGCTTGAGATGGACTGATTGCAGCATAGATCGTTTTTAAAGGACTATGCCATGGCTGTGATGATGAAAAATAAAGCTTTCTTCTCCGCTATCATAGCATCTGCAAAGTCTCATCCTGAGTTTTTTCAGGTGGTTTGGGGTCTGGTTAATCTGGTTTGTCTTCACCATGACTCTGAGTCATCTACTGCACGCTGTGATGCTTTTATTAACTAAATTAATACATTAACTAAATTGACAGAGGGAATTATGCCCTGTTGATCATGATAGATCTTTCAGTGGCTTTTGATACGGTTAATCATATGGTGTGGTAGGACCTGACGGGTGCACAGGACTGCTCTTGAGTGGCTTTGTCCTAATGGCAATGGGAGAGTGCTCACCATCATCTCAAAACCTCCCTTGTGGTGTCCTGCAGACAGGATTTCATCTTGTCTCCCCTCCTGTTCAATGTCAGGTTAGGGGGTCTGGTTAACCCAGTCTGTCACCACCAGACCATGGAGTCATCTAATGCCCGCTGTGACATTTTTATTAATTATTTTGCAGACAAAATTGCTTGTGTTCACTACGACTTCAGCTGCTGCCATTTCAATTGCAGAGTCAGAGTTTGAAGTTATGGAAGCTGTCTTGTCCTGTGTTTTGGCATCAGTTTCAATTTGCCCACTGATGCTTCAGGTTATGAGGGCAACCAGTTGTGAGTTAGATCCTTACCTGTCCTGGCCGGTGAAAGCCAGCCAGGAGTCATTGGGGCCATTTATTGGCGGGGGTTGTCAATGCCTCCCTATGAGTGGTGGGGGGTCAGTCACCCTTAAAACGGCAGTGATCCGGCCCCTGCATAACACACCAGCTTTGGACTCTGACACCCTGGACAGCTATCAGCCTGTCTCTAATTTTTCCCTTTTAGGGAAGGTTATTGAATGGGCGGTTGCCCAGCAACTTCAGGCTCATCTCGATGGTATTGGATTCCTGGACCTGCTTCCGTCAGGTTTTCATCCTGTGTATGGCATGGAGAATGTGCGGGGAGTCCTTTCCGTTCTGTTATGGAAGGTCTTCCAGGTGGGAGGGGGAAAACTGAAGGGAAAAGGTGGGCTCAGCTCAGCTTTTCAGCATTCTATTGGCTGCTGGCTCCTCCCAGCCAATAGAATGTTGAAGATGTCTATTGAGTCTGCCTCCTCTATCCTACTCTCCCCCCTTCCATTTGGAAAGAACTTCCAGATGGGAGGAGGAAGAGCTGAAGGGAAGACGCAGGCTCAGCACAACTTTTCAACATCCTATTGGCTGCTGACTCCCGTTAGCCATTAGAATACTGAAGAGATCTGCTGAGTCTGCCCCCCCCCTCGCTCTCCCATCTCCAATTCCTGATAATTCTCCATCGAGTTCTTCCCCGACAGACTCCTTTTGGCTCTGGGCTCTGTCCCCTGAGCTACCAGCCCCAAACCAGGTATGAGACCTCGGGAGGGTGCAGCGTGGTTTATTCCTTCCTCCTCCCATTTAATTTTTCCAGGCTGGAAAACCAGCCTGGGCGACCTGGAGGTGGAGGGAGTGAGAAATCTCATGAGTTCTGAATCAGGATAAAGATCTCTGTGAGAATAAGAATAATAATTAATAATTTTATTTATACAGTGCCCCTCTGACATATGGCACTCGGAGGACTGTATAGCATTTAACACAATTAAACNGCTGTGGCAGTCACACAGGTGGCACCCACTCATGCCCACACAGCGGACCTGTATGGATGCGTCTCGTGTAAAAAAAGGCCCATGACTAAACTCAATGCCTGATCACAATTATGTGGCCCCCTGGGCCCCTTAGCAGTATCTATCTGTTTCAAAAGCTTAGGAAAAAAAAAACAATTGACAAATTCAGTTTGGCATCTTGTTTTGCCATGGAAATTTGTTTAGAAAAGCCAGAAAAATAATTTAGCATCCTTTATTTTGCTTAATGTCACGTGTCTCATGAGAAAACATTCCTAAAAAAAAAAGTAGAAAAAATATTTACAAACTTATTTAAAAGAACTGAATACGGATGGGCTTTCTACGCAATGGGTCCCCACTGGGTGAACTGGCAAGGGCGAATTTGACTTGCTTGGACTACTTATATTTTTCTTACAGTTCCAACAAAGGGAGGAGGGAATCTATGTAATATTTCAGTTAGCCTACTGAATTCGCTTTTCAGCAGCTCACCAAGCTGAGCAAATCAAAGGCCAGCACTGCCAAGCTCTAGTTAAAATCCATATGTTCTTCCAAATACCATCACTTATGTCATGCAGTTCCTGAATCATTGGGTATGATGTTCGCATTATTACTCACTAAACAGTTTTTTCTACCATTCAGGCCAATGCAAATCAAAATTCATGTATTCCGATGGTTACAAAGAGCTTTTAATGATACCTTCAGAAGATGAAATATATGGGTTTCAAAAAAGGTATGCGAAAATATGGATATTAAGCCTAATAGTTTGAGGGAGGAGGAGCACACAAGATCAACAAGCTAGACAAGTTCAGAAACCTTTAGTGATTGTGTAGCGATCTGTAATGAAAATTCAAGTGCCTTGCCTTTAATGATCCATTTATCTCTTCAACATGATTTTCTATCATTCTAACCGGCATGGTTCCTGCTTGCTGGGTGTTTACTTTGAATTTGTTTTGTCAAACAAGACTTTTAATAGGAGATAGGTTAGGCGACTGCATCCTGAAGATTTTTTCACTAAACAAATTATCCCCTTTTTAAAAGGAAACAAAGATAGGCTATTTTATACCTAAATTAGTAATGCTGATGGGATACTCTGCACTGAAGGGAGGGAGAATTGAAGATGCTTCAGTCCCTCTGGCACCATGGACAGTTGCTGCGACTGGAGATGTACCATCTCGTGGAATACTCTCCTCTAAGTGGCACTTTTCTGTTCTGATACGCTTGTGCAGAGATAACCTATGACTATATGTGCATTATTTGTGTAGGAATAAATAGGGTTTCATTTTGGATTTATTGTTTTAAAAAGGCCAAAATGATTTTACCATTATAACTCATGGATGTGTTGGTCAACTCAGTTACCCCCACTTTAAATAGGTGTTGTCAAATTAAAAATCAAATATTGTAAATAAACATAACTCAGCTCTGTAGATTATGAATGTAATTATCAAATGTTCTTCATCATTTATGCTCTCTCTTTGCTTCACTTCTGTCTCATTGGGCAGTGGGGGGGGGAAGGATGGTATTTTTTAAGGTTGTTTTGTCCACAATTCTGAAACCACTTACTTCAGATCAGTAGTTCTGAAGGTCTGTAGTTCCTTGGGCTACAATTGGATTGCTCTGGACCATGTGCTTTGGTAATCATTGACTGTCCTTGGGGAGGACTGACTTTGAAATTTCTTCACTCAAAAAAACAACTACCTTTGAACACAATCCAGATTCCGCTGAAATCAATGGAACTTTAGCTATTGATTGAATCCTTAGTCTAGCTTTCTCAGGCCCCGATCCCCAAACTGTTGGCTTCAACATTTCTCAAAATGTTCATGAAAACATTGATATAAATAATAGGCTCTTAAATAAGCCTAGGAACATGATCCTTCAAACATATGGGTTTACCTTTAGCAGTGTGCGAAATTATATGGAATTCATTGGGGCCACCTGGTAAAGTTATTCACTCGAGTAAAGCTTTGCAAGATTGCACCTTAAATAGGTGAACCTTAATAGGTAGTTTCCAATTAATATTGCAAGGGATTAACTAGTTCCTTTTAAGTTCCCACATTCAGAACATTTTCTCCAGAGTAGACGCAAGGTGTTCACCCACAAGGGGGTGTGGGTGATGGGTTTTGACAACCTCCATTGCCTTGTAGTGTTTTATATAGTTTTTATTGTTGTATTTTATCTTTTTATGGTTGTGACCCTCCCGAGCTGCCAAGGCAAGAGGGGTGGGGTATCCAATTTTATAAATAAATAAATGAATAAATTCGTTTTTTGCTTCTTGGACATCCAGAAAATAAAGAATATTTGAAAGGATTCTAACATAAGCCTAGCCAAACTTAGTTAGTTTTTAGGCATCCTATTGTATTAAGTATATATGTGAAATGTGCAGCAGATTCAGTAATTTGCTGCTATTTGATATAAACAAAAGACATCTGAATCTGGCTTTGAGGAGGCTTTGAAAAAGTGGGAGAAATGCAGTATTGTGCTCCCAGTTCTAGCACAAATTAACTAATTTATTACTTAGGTACAGAGTTTATTTTAGCACTAGAACTGAAAGGATTCCCCTCAAAAATGGGTATAACCCGTCGGCTTTCCGGTAGCTGAATTGACTCAAACATTTCAGGTACAAGTTGCTACCTGATTCCAATCTGATTCAGGTACCTCATGTCCCAGAATGTTCTTGAATGTTTTATTTATTTATTTATTTTATAGATTTTTATACCGCCCCATCCTGCACAGCAGCTCGGGGCGGTTTACAACAATAAAAACCATTTAAAACATTTAAAATACAATTATAAAGCATATCAATAAAACAGGGTGGTATAAGAATAAATATACAGGTGGGGGATTAAAAATCACCCCCCCC
>QEPC01006267.1:7020-21206 GCA_003113815.1 Sphenodon punctatus
GCCTCACCGCAAGCCCCATTGGCTCTGTGCACCCTAGCCTGTGGCCAATCACAGACTGCGAAGCCAGTGGTCTGAGGCGAAAAGGGATGGTGATTGAGCAGGCTGGCTGCTACTCCAAGCCTCTCCACCCCTGGTGCCTGGAAGTCTGCTCCTCAGCTGACTCCCCCTCCCTGCCACGTTTTGCCTTAGAGTGATACGTTTTTGTCACCTGAATTCACCCAAACACGAGCCAAACTGATCGAACTGTTCGGTCATTTCGAGGTTTGGAATTAAGTTCGGATCGGTCAGCTTGTGTTCGGATTCGGGTTCAGGTTCAGTCATCCAAACAGACTGAGTTCAGGCCGAACTCCGAACTTCCGAACTGCATTTGCCCATCCCTAGTGAATGCATATGTCAATTTGTTGGGCTGCTCCCCCTCCCTTTTACAGCCCCCTCCCCACTGCCATGCCTGTCTACCTGAATAACAAAAGTCTTCAAGAGGGAAATTTCAATTGCTTATAAAATTTGGACCATTTATCAAACCTTTGTACAATCTGGCAGAGATGATCCTGAAAGTCTGAGATACAATCTTTCCAAGGTCATGTAAAATTGATGGAATACAAAGAAAGTACAGCCAGAAATGTGTTTACAAGTAAATCACTTATAACATAAGGACCTTTTATCCAATTCTTCTGGAATCGTTCAGAGATAGTAATCTTGGGGAAAGGCATAATCTTGCCAAATTTCATATAGATCAGATGGGAGATAAAGATGTTACAGCCAGGAATGTGTATGCAGATTTTTGTAAAATAACAAACTTCAACCCCTTATAAAATCGGATTCCTTTATCCAATATTTCTAATATTTGGCACACTTAATTCTCTCCATTGTGAGTACAATCCTTCAAGTTTCATCAAAAGCAGATGAAAATAAAAATGTTGTAGCTTAAAATGTGTTTGTCAAGTTTTTCCTATTAATTCAAAATGTTTTTGCTTTTTCATTATGGTTCTTTCATTTTCACTATTCAATAAAGAAAATGAAAAATCCCTATTTAATTTTTATTATTATAATAATGAAAATGAAATGCTCACCCCTACTGGGGACTTGATTGGTACCCAAGTACCGAATCAGGCACAAAATGACCCCCAAATAGCGTTACCATGTTTCCAAATTTACAATTTTACAGATGTAAATGGGTACAAGAATCAGAATGGGAAGCCAGAAAACTGGTATCGGAAGTTGGAAAATTGAAGCAAGAAGTGGTAAATCAGTACATGGGGTTGCCCGTTGGGCACTTATCAGGTACCCATTAATAATACTCAATGTTACTGGGTCGGCTACCAGAATTCCAGTGGGTATGTAGGGCCTCTTTCTTCTTCCACACCTTAAGCACCCCTGTCCTTAACCCCTCTCTGGCCCTTGGAGCTTGTACTAATTTTGAAAGTAGCCCACAGAAGAGGAAAGGTGAACGTGTCACTTCTGTAGAAACTGTGGTGAAAATGAAACTTTATAGAGTGGGGGTTAAGGCAGGGAGTGAGCAATGGGTCTGTCTCTAGCCCCAGCCTAAAGCAGCAGGGTGTGCCATAGGTACACCTAGGGTGTCATGAGTTTAGACTGCCCTGATGCTCCACCTTGGGAGCTGCACATAGGTTGTCATCTCATGGAAGGCTGTGAGCAAATCAAGTCCCATTACACATAGCAGACTCTAGGGTCACGTTGGAGCTTGTCCTTGCTGCCAAAAGAAAGATGGCAACTCTAAGCACAGGAAAGGTCTACATAATATACCAAAGGCTCATGCCATTGCCCAGAAGCCCCAAGGTTCAAAGCCTGGGTCTTGACAGGGGAACACAGAGGTCAGCAAATTGCTTTGAACCAGGCGGAACCTGACTGGTCACACCAGGTTCTCTGTCTAGCTCTCCACCACAGTAGCTATGTCCAAAAGACGTTTGGTCATGTCCGAAAAGGGGTGATGGCCACACCCACTGATTCACATTGTTCCTGCGCCTGGGCACTGTGGATTCAGGCTTGCATCTATTTTTATGTAGTTGGGCTCAGGTCCAAATGTTTGGCCATAGCAAGGCTCTGTGAAACACTCTCCTGCAGATACTATCCCAAACCTCACTTCTTGTCATTCCAAGAACAAGGTGTCCTTCTTTAGTTAATGAAATCAGGACCACTATAAAGACATCACTCCTTTCTCCTGCCAAAAAAGCCTATCAAAGAAAACCCCAGTGGCTTCCCCTAGAGAACGAACCACATTGAAGAGGTCAGTCATGCCATATTGGGATGCTCAGAAAGGGGCAGGGTGAAACACCTCTCCCTCTCCCCCCTCCCCTCCCATCTGGCACCCTTGCTAACTAGAGGTGTGCACCAGGGGCCCATGTTGTTTTCATTTTTTAGTTTTCATTATTTAAATCTGTTGTTTTAGTTTTCATAAATATCAAATTGTCATTTTCATTTTTGCTTTTGTTTTCGTTTTCCATTGGTTTCAATGTAAAACACATTTTTGGCTTTAACTCTTTTTTTCACTATATTTGGCTGAAACCTGGGGTGAATATACCTCCAATGGAAGGCATTAAGTGTACCAAATTCCAAAACGATTGAATAAAGGAATCCAATTTTAGAAGCAGTTGAATTAATTTATTTTGCAAAAATCTCCATATACATTCTTATGTTTAACTTCTTTGACTCACATTTAATGTAGATAAAACTTGGCAAGTTTATTGCCCCTTCCCATATTTACTATTTCTCCCAACTTTCAGAAGGATTGGATAAAGGGTCCTGGTGGTATAAGCAATAAATGTATGCATTACTGTAACATCTTTTTAGTCCAACCAGTGTACATGATATTTGGCAGGGCTATATATCATACTTTTATGATTATCTCTGCCAAATATAATAAAGATGTGATAAAGGGTACCGATTTTATATGCCTGCACAGCACATGCAGAGAAGGAGCCTATGCCAGGGATTCTCTTACGTGTCAACTGTGGTATAAGATTGGTTATATCACATTCTGTGGTATAAGAATGGTTATCCTCATTCTGTGCTGTGACCATCCCAACATCTCTCCCCCACTTGTTACTGGGAAGTCAGAAACATCTGTTTAGAAAGAGTCAATATAGATTCTCTTATGTCCTCTGTTCACAGTGCTGCAGGATGTGATTGTAATGATAACTGGCCAGCCTGGATGTGTAAACTATGTCTCTGATTTCTGGGATGCTATCTCCAAAGTCCCAGTTATGTCCCTTCGATGCCTGCCTCAAAGCCACTACCAATTGGTCCTGTAAAGCTAGAAGCATGCAGTAATTGGCCAGAGAATGTGTCTGTCAGTCTTTTGGCTTGCTCCACATGTTCCCACCTACAGCCTCTCTCCCCCTGCCATGCCAGATGCCTGCCAGGTGCTCTGACTGGCACTGCATGTGCTGCTATTTATATGAATAATGGTCTTCATGGTGACAACTTCAATTGCTTATAAAATTGGGTCCCTTTATTGAATTGTCCTGTAGTTTGGCAGAGATGACAGGGAAGGTATGTGATACATTCCTGACAAATATCTTGTAAACAGGATGGACTATACAAATGATACATCTGGAAATGTATTTTCAAGTTAATGTCTTATACCATCAGAACCCTTAATCCAATATTTCTTAGAATTGGCAGGTGTGTTAAGCTTGTGGAGGGACGTGATATTACCAGGTCCATGCAAATTGGATGGAAGATAAAGAAAGTGTATCCATGAATGTGTATGGAGCTTTTCTTAAAATCACAAGGTTCAATTGCTTCTAAAATCTGTTCCCTTTATCAGATTATTTCATAACTTGGTAGACATAATGCCCTCCATTGGGGGGTACAAGTACCCCAAATGCCATCACAATTAAATAACAAACAAAAACATTACAGCCAGAAATACATTTTTCAGTGCTTTCCCTTTATTTCAAAAACAACATATCATATTTTTTTTCTATTTTCATTATTATTTTTTGTTGTTTTCAATATTGCAATAATAATGAAAACAACAATTTTTGTTATCGTTATTGTAATAACAAAAACGACATGCACACCCCTATAATGCTAACAGGTTGTCTTTCCAAGCAGTTATCACCAGCTTGTTACAAGCATTCAGGTGTCACAAAGCACCCATGAGAAACCCTCTACTGGATCTCAAGCTGCATTTTCTCAATGTCTAAAAGTGCCCATAGACTGGAACTACCAGGTTAGATATTAATATTATTTTTTTTCTCCCCATTTTCATTGATTCTTTTTATTATCTTTTTTTAATGTACAGTAACCCCATTCCAGTTCATATTAGCAAGTAACAATGGCTGCAGCTGGACAAGAAAGGCATGGGAGGCTGGCACGCCTTGGGCAGCCAGGCCCTGTGAGGCAGTGCATCGTGGAGCCGGTGCCCACCAGACATTCCGTCCTGCCAAGCGCAGGGCAAGCAGCTGGCTGCTCTGTGATGCACCCGCAGAAAAATTCCGAGACCATCTTGCGGCGCAGTCTTACCCCAACTGGAGTAGGGCTGCCCAAAGGCACGGCTACTTCTGTGGAGGCGAGGCAGGGCTGGGCATCCCTCATGTAGCCAGCACTGTAGCCCACCCCAGTCATGGCACAAGCTCTGAGAGCAGGCCAGCCACCCAGGAGGGGGGTTGCTCACATGCCCAGCTCCCCATGCCGGCCCCGCCGTGCGGCAGCTCTGCTTGCACGCCACAGGGCCGCGTGGGAATCGGGCCCTCGCTGTTCATGTGGCCTCGCCCATTGCACACAAACATTTTTTAAAAAAAAAACCTGGAAACAATAAAAGGTTTAAAAAGCCAATAATCTACAGCAGCTCTGGGCTTTGCAGCCAGAAAAGGCTTCCTTGGAAGAGATCGAAAGGAAATACCTAATTTTCTTTTTTTCATTATCTTTCATTATCATTGCGAGTGTAGCCAAATGGCCGTTTTTGAGGGTCACTCAGAGAGTAATATTTCAAAGGATTTATGATCTACTGAATGAGGTGTCAGAATGCAATCGTTTTAAATACAGCATTTTGGAAATCATAATCAGGAACTTCATGTCTCTGAATCCTATAACTTGTGTGGAACTGCCAGACCATGGGAGAAGAGAATGAGCTCCCCCAACTCCAAATAGTCCTGGCTGATTAGTTGTAAAGAGGGCCTAAAGGACTGGCAGGGACCCTGACTGTGACTGGACACAAGACACAAGAGGACGTTCCCCCTCTGATTTCAGTTCACTGTAGAGGTGAGAAAGCATCATTCCCCCAGAAGTCATATAGGGGCAGCCGCCTCTCCTCCCCTCAAAACACAGGAGCTGAAATAATTTCACCAGCAAGGGGGACCTGTCATGTCGGCAGCTCAAGCAGTGGACTCAGGCTTTTGGTTTTGTTTGTTTTTTAAAGAAGGTCATAGACGTTCCTTGTTGAGAATGAAAATAAGAAATGTTATTACCCCACCCCACCCCCCAGTCTTGGGAGAATGAACTCATAACATCTTGACATTCCAACCCAACACCCCAAAAAACAAAAGACCAACATCAAAAGCCAAAAAATACAACAGCACAGCACAAGTTTGTGGGTGCCAGCTTCTCCAGTCTCATTATTACAGAGTTCAGTTCCCAGCATAGCAGTCCTGAAAGTACAGAATATGTACAAACCATTCAAAACCCAACATCTCTGTTTTCCAGCTGCTGTTTTCACAGCACAGTAAAACAGCATTAGCTGCTTCTTCAAGCAGTGTAAGTCTCCAGCATCCTGCCCCTTCAAACTTCTACCTTCTTTCTCTCCCTCAGGAATCTTCTTTCCTTCCTTTTTCTCCTCTATGACTCTGCACACAGTAGGCCTCACTTGGCTTTCCTGGATTCCTTTAGGGCAATTAGCTCTGTTTTCCTCGACAGCTCGTTGCCAAGACAACCCATTGACTCCCCAGGTGGCAGCACTCAGTACTTCCTTAGTTTTGCAAAAATGTCAGACAAAAAAAACAAAACACAGAAAAGTGCAGCAGCAACAAAGACAAACGCAGAACTTGGTAAGACAATCTCTCTCATCCTCCATTTGTCTGCACAATCCTCTAGATGGGTGGCACCAGCACTAACCAATGGCACGGGTGAAAGTCCCATTCTTCATTTCAGGAAGACTTGTGCTGGCACTAGGTGCCAATACCAGGACTGTCTGCCCAGAAGGCCACACCTTGTATCCTACTCACAAGGGTGGCCAGATATGCACATTTTTCCAGGACGCTTATGAAAGATACATGTTGCAGGGCCTGCACTGGCACCAAAATATGCACAAATCTGGCAATCCTACTCAACATAGAATCCATGTTTTCAGTTACTTTGTAAAAGTAAGGAAGAAATGCTTTATTCAGCCCCATAAAGCTTTAAAAGGTTGGGCTCTGTCACAGAGCCCAAGCACACCAGATTCACCCCTCTCTCTCCTCTTACAGCCTTGCAACCTTAACAGGCAGCAGATGTTCCAGTGGTTAGGATGGTAGCTTACGACTTGGGACTGAGAGTACTATATTCTATTGACTGCTCACACGCATACAATCTGGGCACAAATCTCCAACCATTAAAGTTAATGACTCAACTTTGGACACTAGCTTCTCCACACCACAGATCTGTTAAAAGTGATTTGTGAGGGGACTTTCTAACAGGTTTCTAAACACCTGAAGCAAACATCTGAAACCTGCACTTTCCTCCACAGAGAGGCTGCTCCTTGAGGATGAAAATTTCCCAAGTTTTGATTTTATTTTATTATTGTTATTTTGTTGGAAAAAGGATAATTCTGGCCAAATGGTTGTTTGCTCTCCTCAATTTGCCATAGTGACTTTTGTCCTACATAGGATGGATGATGGAGATATTCTGGAGGAGCCTGATGGGGACAAGGGAACTGGGGCTCTTACCTGTGAGTCTCTGTTCTGCTCAGACTAGGCCAGTCCAGCTTGTGGATGACATTGCGCTTGTCCAGCAGGAGGCAGGATTAGAAGAAAACTGACTGCGCATGCGCGGGTCACCCTCTTGCGCGAATCAGTTGTAGTACAGCCGATACTTCTGCAAAACACTTAAGATACATTAGTGTAATACTGATGATCAGCTGCACTGTAGTGCCCGGACCCCCCGCTGTTGGGAGGGCCACTGGACTGGCCTAGCCCGAGCAGAACAGGGACTCACAGGTAAGAGCCCCAGTTCCCTTTTCTGCTCAGGGATTATGGTCAGTCCAGCTTGTGGGATGTACCCAAGCGGTACCACCAGCCTAGGGCGGGAGACAGCGGTACTATGGTAGCATCACCTGGAGGACACGCCTCCTGAAGGCGGCCTCCGCTGACTGGAATTTGTCCAGTTTATAGTGTTTAGTGAAGGTGTGGAGGGAGGTCCAGGTGGTTGCCCTACACACCTCCTCGTAGGGAGCCTACAAATGTGGCTGAAATAGCTGCCCCCCGAGTGGAGTGTGGCCAGATTCACTGTGGGGACACCTTGCCCTTCGCCTTGTAGGCCTCTGTGATACACACCACCACCCATCTCGAGATGACGGCCCTGGGGGCTTTTGAGTCCTTCATGCTGGGTCTGATGTTTATTAACATTGCTGACGTAGAGTGGAATGGGGCTGTGTGCTTGATGTATATCCGCAGAGCCCGCCTCATGTCGAGACAGTGCCACTCTCGCTCCCTGGTGTGAGAGGGGTTTGGACAGAAGGATGGGAGCACGATTTCCTGGCTGCGGTGGGATAGGGAGTTGACCTAGGAAGGCTCCAGGAAGGAAATCTCTATTACCGGTGGGGACAGGATCCTAGCTCCTCTCAGGAACCTTCAGATGAGACAGTGCCCTGCCACTTTAAGGCCCTGACCGGGAGAAACACTGAGTCTAGGGCTGCTACCTGTCTCGAAAGTGTATTAGATTTTAGTCCAGAGGCTAGGCTGTCCAGTAGAAACTCGAGAATCTCCGGGATGTGTATGCAGTCCGGGTCGAAAGACCGCCCCTGGCACCAGCCCCTGAAGGCTCTCCATGTGGACTGGTAGATTCTGTGGGTGGAAGGCCTTTTAGCAGCCAATAGGGTGCTCACCAGGGGTTGAGATAGTCCTAGGTCCCCTAGGGCTGAACGCTCAATTTCCACGCAGCTACTCTCAGGTGGGTCAAACCCTCATGAAGGAACGGGCCCTGAGAGAGTAGGTGAGGAACTGGTGGAGGGTGGAGCAGCTCAGAGAGTGCCATCTCTATGATGTCTGAGAATCAGGGCCTCCTTGGCCATTAGGGAGCACGAGGATGAAGGTGGGTCCCTCTGCCCTGGCCTTAAACTAGTGCCCTCCCTATCAGGGAGGGGGGGGAGGCGTACAGTAGACCCGTGGGCCAGGGGGTGCTGAGTGCGTCCACCCCCTGGGACCCTGGGGATCGGAATCTGGAGAAGAACCGTGGGGTCTTTGCGTTGAGTGGAGATGCGAACAGGTCCCACTGAGGTTTCCCCAGGGATGTGCAGATTAATTTGAAGATTTGTGGGCACAGTGCCCATTCCCCTGGGTCCAGGCGTTTCCTGCTGAACCAGTCCACTTCCGTGTTGTCTTCTCCTTTGATGTGCAGGGCTGTGATCGAGTGAATGTGGCATTCTGCCCATGTTAGTAGCGCCTTGGCCTCTGAGTGTAGGGCCTTGCTCCTTGATCCGCCCTAATTGTTCACGTAGGCCTTCGCGGTGGTGTTGTCCGTGAGTACTAGGACGTGCATGTCTCTTATGTGAGGGAAGCTGAGCAATGCCAACCTGATGGTCTTGAGCTCCAGCAGGTTGATGCTCCTCTCCGCCTCAGCCGTGGATCAGGTCCCCTGAGCGGTTATGGAGTTTGAGCAGGCTCCCCAACCCGTCAAGCTGGCGTCTGTGGTGACTGTTACCATGGGTGGCTCAGTGAGGGGAACGCCGCTTGTGAGGGGTCCTTCTGTCAACCACCATCGCCTCTCCTCCCTGAGCTTGCTCGGGATGCGGATTGGAGAGTTGAGGCCGGTGATCAGGTGGCCCTGCCATGGTCTGAGGAGCTGTTGTAGTGGCCGAAGGTGTAGACGTGCCCAGGTCACCTGGTGTGTGCATGACACCAGGAGTCCTAAGAGGCTTGCCAGGGTCTTGAGGCACAGGGTGGGCCCTTTCAAGAGTCATTGTATCCCACCTCGAATCTTTTCTTGGCGGGGACTGGGAACGAAGACCCTGACGGTTGCTGTGTCCAGTATCACTCCAAGGTGCTCCAGGCATTGTATGGGGTCCAGGTGGCTCTTCTGATCGTTGATCAGGAAAACATGGGTCTCCAGGTATTCCCGCGTTCTCTGTACATCCCTTAGGGACTTGGTTCTGGATGAGGATCGGATGAGTAGATCATTCAGGTATGGGTGGATATGGATCCCCTGTAACCGCAGGTTGGCCACCGGTGGAATCAGTATCTTGGTGACCGTGCGAGGAGCAGATGCCAGGCCGACCGGGAGAGCAGTGTACTGCCAGTGATCCCCGTTGTATGCGAACCGGAGCCATTTGCGATGGCTGGGCAGGATGGGAACATGTAAGTACGCTTCCTTTAAGTCCAGAGATGCCAGCCAGTCACCCTTCCTGACTGCCTGGCAGATGATTCTCAGCATTTCCATGCGAAACGTCCTCCTCCTCATTCGCCAGTTGAGTCTCTTGAGGTCGAGGACGGCTCTCCACTCTCTGGACTTTTTTGGGACGAGGAATAGGATGGGTATAGACCCTGCTACCGCTGCTCCGCCAGCACCTGTTCGATGGCTCTGATGGCATGTAGGCGCTGGATCTCATTGAACATGGCCCAGTGCTTTTGTGCCCTGGAGGATACTGGAGAGGGGAGGAACTTGTTGGATGGGGTCCCAGATAATTCTATTGAGTAACCTTGAGATATGCTCTCCCTTACCCACGCATCAGAGACTGAGTTTTCCCAGGCTGGAGAGAAAGCCTGGAGTCTGCCCCCGGTGTGGGGGGTGTTGGTCAATCCCGTTTCTTGTGTGTGGAGGCCCCTGGGTGGCTGTTGTTGCGTGGTGGGGGTTGTTGTTTCTTCCCCCTTTGCCATCTCAGTTTGCCGCTGGCCTGTCTGGTGAAGGAGCCTCGTGTATAGCTCCTTCTGGAGGCTCCTGAATTGCCTGTGTAGTGGCCAGCACGAAAGGGATTCTTCTTGCTGGATACCTGCTGCAGCATGGTTTTCCTGGCCTTGTCGTTGGTGTCCTCCAATACTTTCTCCATGTAGGCGCCGGAGAGTTTGTGCCCTTGGTAGGGTGCATCAGTAAGTTGTGCCTTGGCCGTCAAGTCTTCGTCCCAGGATCTGAGCCAGAGGCATCTGCGAGCAGCTACGTTTGAAGCTGCTGCCCTTGAGGTTGCAGTCAGGGTGTCAGTGGAGGTGTCTGCTATGAACAGGGCCCCGAGTCTTCCGCACTCCTGCAATTCGCGGAATGTGTGCAGAATCCTGCCCAAGGCAGGATTCTCGCAGAAACTGGGGAAATCCCCATGGGATTTCCCTTCCTTGGCAGTGAGCCAATCAAGGACTAGCCAATCAAGGACAGCCAAGGACCAGCCAATCAAGGACCAGCCAATCAAGGACAGCCAAGGACCAGCCAATCAAGGACCAGCTGCTGCCTCCGCTGCCGCTGCTGGGATCGCCGCCGCCGCTGCCTCCGCTGCTGGGATCGCCGCCACCGCCGCTGGGATCGCCGCTGCTGCCTCCGCCACCGCCGCTGGGATCGCCACCACCTCCGCTGCTGCCTCCGCCGCTGGGATCGCCGCTGCTGCCTCCGCTGCCACCGGGATCACCGCCGCCACCGCTGGGATCGCCGCCGCCACCGCCGCCGGGATCGCTGCCGCCGCTGCTGGAACTCCAGGTGGGTGCTTAGGTGTCACAAAAGGGAATAGACCTAGGGGAGCCATGGGCAACAGACACACAATGGACACACCTGGACATGAATGGGGCGAGGACATTCTGGTGATCTGAGAGGAGTTGTGATAGGGACCCAAGGTTAATGGCTGCACCTGGGTTTCTGTGCTTGGGGGTGGAGGGATACTAATATTTCATGTCTTTGAGGCTGTTGCTAGCCTGGGTTCTATTCACCAGTGGTTTCTCAAAACAGGGAGAACGCCCTTTCTTAATGGCCCCGTACTTAGTGAGGGCTATCTCCCTTAATCACCTCCTTCCTGGATCAGGCTGGTATCCACCTAGGTGAACTCCCTTTTCCTAGGTCCCATGGTGGCTGGGCCCAATCCTTGCTTGACTTCTTTGGGGGGGAAATCCTGAGTCCAATGCATAGCGGCCCGTGCCCTTTGCCAAGTATTGGGGGCGGGGCTGCTCTAACACAGGAGACTGTAAAAGGTGAACCATAACTAGCTTCAAATGGAAACTGAATAAATTCTTAGAGGATAGAGCCATACATGCCTATAATTTGATCTTTGGGGCTTAAAGCCTATAAGTTGGGGCTTAAACCCCTGGCTACCGGTAGTTGGGAGCAGTCAGCAGGAGATAGGTCACGCCTTCCTGACCTTTTACATGTGAGCTACTAGAGACAGGACGCTGGGCTAGATGGACTGCTAGTCTAATCCAGTATGACACTTCTTATGTCCTTTGAGTGATGCTGCCTGCCCCTGAGGGGCTCTGGGAGCACTCCTATCACCACTCCTAAGAGGCACAGGGGCCTCTGGAAACTCAAGGCCTCTGGCAAAGACAGTCTCCTGTTGCTCCCGCATAAGCCTGGCTCTGCTTCTGTGTTACTGCGTAGCAGCGAGAGTATTGGGGCCACAGACCATTTGGTTAGTGATGACAATCCTTACTCTCTTTATCCCTCTCCTCTTTTACCCTTCTCTCTATCAGCACCTTTCCTCTGGTCTATGATTTCAGGCTTACCAGAAAAATGGTTTGTCTGTATCACCCCTGAGATAGAGAGGGTGTATCTGATGAGGAGAGCTTCTCAAAGAGAAAGCTTATGGCCTGAAAGATTGTTGGCTCCTTGCTTACATAAGATGCTGGAGCAGCACCCAACAATCCAGCCTTTAGAATAATTCAAAAAGATCAAATTATAGACTATTTAGCTCATTAATCTTTTCAAGTATATTAATTCTGGTAATGCAGAACAAAAATAATTAGAAAAAAAATCCCCCGCTCATATATATTCTGAGTGAGTATTTGCAACAGGACTAGAAAATAGTACCTAATTTTCAATCCTGTTTTTCAAATTGCTGCCCTGTATTCTTCCTCAGATGCTATAGAAATGAGCCTTCAGTAGCATCTTACAGCCCAGTCTAGACATACAATCATATTATGTATCTGGGAAATAAAGCTGTAGACCATCTAACCTCCGAACTCTCTCATCTTCAACCCACATTGCAGAAATACTTATGTATTCTTCATGTGGGAGCTTCCATTAATATTAATGTGAATTCAGTATAAGGGAAGAGGAGAGAATATGCAGTTGAGACTGACAGTGCAGGTAGTGGAGATGCACTGAGGACAGGAAAGGGGTTTCAAGTAATATATCAAAAATTTGCAGTATTCTGAAAAAGGTTTGTCCTGGCGTAGCACAAAAATACCAAGGGAAAAATGCCTTATGAGTGTCTGATAAACAGAGACATGGAGTGTCTTTAGATGGACACCTGCTCCTCCCCACCCCCGAGTGGCCCATCCATGTACAAATGGGTCAACCTGGGGTGAGGTGGAGCAGGAGTGGAATAAACACTGGCTGCTCCAGTCCAGCTCTGCTCGTGGTGCTCTGGCACACCGCGAGTAGAACGGACTGCCCGAACCTGAGAACCAGCTGGGGACAGAGCAGTGGTCCGTCAAAAGGATGGATGGCCACCAGCTCTGCTCTCAGCCATGGGTTGCCTGAGCAACCACCATAGAACTGTGGGCAGCAGTCTAGAGTGGCTGCCGATCCACTCACAGCTCTATGGCACAGGGGAGGGGGGACATGCGGGGACAGACTGCGGTCTGCAGTGACAGCATTCGTTTAAACCCACCACCACCAAAAAAGAATCAGGGGTGGTCCCCCTGGAGTGGACCCGAGGGTAGCGCCAACCCCAGGACCATCTAAAAACACCCATTGTTGACTTTCAGGATTGAAACTTTTAAATGAAAAGAAGGCCACTTATCTTTGAACCAAATCTGGAATGAAATGAGAAAAAATGACTAGTTTATGGTAGACATGAACTAATAGGCCACATTTATTGTGTGTCAATCTGAAACGGCAGAGAGATTTTAATTATTTTTCCATACTAATCACATCAAAAAATATCATGCAAAAACACAGCAACTATGTTATAAACTCACTTAACCAACAGAGCTCATCAACACTGTTTGCAATTATGAATTCGTTTGGGGATATGGTATATTTTTAGAACGAATTGTTTTGTTCTTAGATGGAAAACACATCATAGTCCGTCAGACATAAATCTTTTATTGTATCTTCAAGAAAGAAAATGGAAATTGTGCAAGAAGGCACCACTGATAACATGTAAGTATTCCCTTGGAGTAATCTGGATGAGCTCATCATTTGTGGGAGATAACAGAGTAGGTCATGGTTACAAAACACTGATATTCCTTTTTGGTTTCTGGCGAAGAAATACAATGCATGCAGTCCTGTAAAAAGACATTCCCTGACTCTATACATAATACATGCATGGCCTAATAAAAGACCATCCCTGTTCCCAAAGCTATAAGGTCCTTTGTAACATTGGCATCGTTGTAGCCAAGTTTACAACTGGAAATATGTTCTCTGCAGTATGAAGGAGGCTGTTCCTTGATCTTCTCATGAATATAGACTTGAAATTGCAGCTATTCTTGCAAGAGTAAGCCAAAATAAAATATACTAATGCACAACAGAAACCAGCATACATATGATCAGACTTCAGATATAGTCTACAGCTCAAGATTTCTACTCATGGATAGGATTAGGATTCTGGAGCCAACTTGTGCGTTAGGAGACCACACATCATCCTCATCTCGCTCAAGTCTTCCCTATCTCTCTCCACCATCCTCCCTAGTCTATTGTCTCACTGTCATCTTCCATGGTAGAGTAGATGAGTTTCTCCTTGACACCCTCAAGGGGTGCCAGAAAGCCTGGTAGCTATGAGCACTTTGCTAATAGTTTGTTAGCCTTCCTACCCTCTTCCCCTCTGTTCAAGCTCGCCTCACCAATTGTCTCTCCGATATCTCCACCTGGATGTCTCAACGCCAACTCAAACTGAACATGGT
>QEPC01006267.1:34125-60877 GCA_003113815.1 Sphenodon punctatus
GGGGGGGGTCTGTGCTGAATGGGTGGGGGCAGCGGGCAGGGAGCTGGACGGAATTACAGGACACTGGGCAGGGAGGGGAGTCTGTGCTGAATGAGGGGCAGGGAGCTGGGGGGATGGGCAGGAAGGGTCAGTCTGGGCTCAATGGGGAGGGGTGGGAGCTAGGGATTGGGGCAGGGCACTGCTGTATCTGGCCAGGGTAATGGGGTGGGATGCCAGACTGGACTGGGTGATGTGGGCAGGAGGTGGAGTGTGTGCATACTCTCCACTTCTCCTTGATGAACTGGAATGCACCAGAACCCTCAGGTGCATGTCTTTGTTGCTGTCTGGGGTCATGGAAATGGGATCCTCTCAAAATCTCTCAAAACATGAAAACGCAGGCAAAATTTTGGGAACCGCTGCTCTCTGTGTTTAGTGAATGAGAGAGAAGTATGGAGGAGAGTAATGTTTATGGACCCAGCTACTGTTGGGGAGTGTGCACGAGCTTTCCATTTTTGTTTATGTCTATATTACTACAACTGCTGTGTGATCAGGTATTGTTAATAGCATGCAGCTATTTTGATGTGGTCCAGAGGTTTTGTATGTTTTAAATATGTGAACAGGATTTTTTTATCCTGCTATGTCACTACCACTGACGGGGAGAGAGAGAGAGAGAGAGAGAGAGAGAGTGTTGTCCTACTAGAGTCCCATCCACTTACTGGATTAGATGCTAGTAGGAGGGTTCTCTCAGTCTCCAAGTGGCAGGGTTTTACTCAGCAGAAAGGAGTTCCCAGTGTAAACTAATGTTCTGTCCATCACATCTTAATGCTGAAAACTCTTTGTTGCTGGATTTTTGGAGGTTCTGCCTACAATGTACAAGCCCCTTCCTAGAGCTCAGCCAGTCATAAGGTTCCGCTGGCCTTCTGGCGGCATTGCTACCGGTAGGCCCGCCGGCCTTTGGGGCCCCACAGCAAGACTTGGCACATGGCCCCTCAAACCTTTGGGCCGCCCCTGCCTCTGAGCTGTTGAGCCACTGCCGGCTCAATAACCTTCCCTAAAAAGGGAAGGTTAGAGACAGGCTCATAACTGGCCAGGGAGTCAGCGTCCAAAGATAGCTTCTTTAGCAGGGAGCATACCACAGCCTCCTTCGTGCACCCTTGGGCCCTGACCTCCCTAAGGGAGGCACTGAGTATGCCAGCTAGCAACAGGCCCAATGTCTCTTGGCTGGCTTTCACCAGCCAGGACAGGCAAGGATCTAATTCACAAGTGATAGCTCTAACAGCCCCCAGCATCGGTGGCCAACACCATCTGAAATTGATCCCATAAAACAGGACAAGGCAGAGCATTCGTTAACCCCGATTTACCCACTGCATCAAATACGGGGATGAAGTTTTGTTGGATGCGACATCTCATCTCATTTGTGGGTAGAACAGGCACAGATAGAACCAACTGGATAGCAAAATAAGGAATTATGTAAAACAAAATAAACAGATGACCATCCTATATTAGGTCTCAGGAAACAGTATGATTTGTATTCCTTATATATTGTGGAAGAGAATTAATTTTTATTGTTGTTTTTAGTATTAATTGTTTATGGTTATTATTAGGTATTGTAATTTATATTTAGTTATCTTTTAGGAACAATACTTCTGTATTATTTAATTCTGTATTGGAGCAAAACCTTTTGTGACAGTGATGCAAAGAACTATGGTCACGCAAAATAATAATAATAATAAATTACTTACTAAATTACTATTCCTTAGGCAGCATTTGCTACGTTAGTAAAATTGGCTTAGGAAGGAAGGAAGGAAATGCAACAGAGGAGATTTGGCTTCAAATCCTAACTGAAGACATGCTTTATTTATTATTTATCATTTCTCCAGCACTTTTATTGATCAAAATGTTTTACAATACTTATCTAGTTTGCCAAGGTTGAGAGATAATTACTTGGCCATGACCAACCAATGAGTTCATGGGTAAGATGGGATTTGAACCACCAGCCTCTCCTAGAAGCAAACATTCAAGCTGTTGGCGTCAGAGCGGAAACAAGTACTTGCAATAACAGGCACTCATCGAACTTCCAGTACCTAAATTGACTTGAAAATTTTCGGTACGAATCAGCACTTAATTTTCGACCCAATTTGGGTACATCTGGTTTCAGACCCAAGTAAAATACTACAATGTGGTCCCATGTAAAGAAAAAATAGTTACTATTTCATAGCACCCAGGAAGACAATTGTCTGCCTTCTACTTTAGGGCAACTTCAAAGTCCTGTTTTGCACCATTGAAGTCAACGAGACCTTTGCCATTGATCACTGGGTTTAATAAAGGAAGGATTTCACCCTCATGGCCCACTCCCACAAATATTTATGCATGTATTTAATTTTAGGAATCTAAGGCCCTTTTCACACCTGCCCCCACCGCACACATGGGGGGGGGGGAGGTGTCTGTGGAAACAGTGCCCACAGTGGGTGGGGGGGTGTGCATGTGCCCATGTTCCAATCATCTCCACCTATCACCCATGCATGGAGCAATGGGCTCCAATGCCTGTTGCTCCATGGGTGGAGATGGGTGTGCGCCCGTGGGAATGGATGCACACCCACCTCCACCCACCATGGCCTGTGTGAAAAGGGCCTAAGAAGGAGCACTTAATGACTGCTGCTTAAACACATGTGTAAGTGTTTGCAGGATGGAAAGGTTAAGAAAGCAATCCTCATAGCACTGCACCATGACAAACCCCTGTAAAGTGATATGGGGATCATAGACAAGCACCATATTCCCCAGGGCATTTAGTGCTGGCATGAATCCCATGAACTTTGGTAGGACACATGCTGGTGCTAAGTGCTAGCCCTGGCACTATATGCCTTGAGGATCATGATGCAAATCTTAGCGCCGATGTTTCTTTAGAGTGTTGTGAATCACTTTGGCAGTTTTCCAAAGATGCCAGATCATGCAAAAGCTTGATTTAAAGCCTTTATTTTCTTTATGCCAACCAGAACAATGATGTTGCTTAACAAGCAATAAATAAAAACAGACCATAATAATAAATGAATTAATAGATCACTTAATTAAGCTGACTGATTGCTTAAATACCGATTTAACTGCTGGGCCAGCTTTTCAAAGAAGGCTCTGAAAAGTCTGCCCCCGCCAACATTATTATTGCAAAGGTTTTCACTGGCAAAAGAGGTGAGCACATGTAATTGCACACTGATACGACAGATGCAGCCATCATTGGGCATTTTATCATGCTTCTCTTATGAAGAACGTCACGCCAGATGATCATAATCTTAATGGAAACTGCTGGTCTTAAAGTGATCAGTGACCGAATCTGCATGGGCCCCTTTAGAAACCTGGCCATTTTGTGTTGTGTCTGGCTTCCACCTTCCTAGGTTTGCTGGCTCTTTGGGGAGGAGGAAGCTCGCATTGTGTAAAGTTAAATATTTAACGAAGTGATCCCGCTACTTTGAAGAAAAGTAACCGCAGCAAGTGACCCTTCAGGGTCAGAGTTAATAAGCTGATGAATACAGCTTAGCTGGTAGCTGCTGCAGCAGCTGGAAGAGGCTGTTTCAAGCTTTCATCTTCAGAGCATCTGGTGACAAGGAACAAGAAAACAGGAAAAGTGCAATAAAAATTGTGAAGCAGGAGAAAGGAGGTTATCCACTCCATTGTGTGCCAGCCTGTGGAAAAGCGATAAATGATCAACAGTTGCAGCACAAAGCGGAGCAGACAAGAACTGATGCAGTCTGTTCTGGGGACTTTCAGCAGCCTAAAATTCTAGCTCTATCTAATTCTAAACCAGAGGGAATGTGGTTGCTGTATTGTCCCCCAAATATAAGAAGCCAAAACAAAATAGTCCAGAGGATATCTTTTATTGGACCGACTTCTTCTAGTTGTCAACAAAAGTTGGCCTGATAAAAGAGAGCTTCTTGCAAACATTTATTCTCAATTGTGTGAAAATTCTGACCCTCATGATCATTTAAATGGAAACTGCACTGGGTGTCTTTAGACAGATGCAGGGGTGCTCAACCCCGGAGCAAGTCTGGGGGTGTATCCCCTCTTCTGCCTGCTTGCAGCAGCACCTGAGTCCATTTAAAATTGACCTGCTGCTGCCGTGACCCATGGTTTGCCCACGCAATGCCCCTCTTCTCCAACACGGTAGAGCTGCAGATGGATCAGCCACCGCTCTAGGCTGCCACGGGCAGCTCTATGACGTTGCCCAGAGTAACCCCTGACCGGGAGCCATGTTGCAGCAGCCATCCATCGAGTAGATGGACCGCTGCTCCGTCTCCAGCTGGTTCTCTGAGTTTCGGCAGTCCACTCCACTTGCAGTGCTCCAGGATGTCCTAGAGCACTGCTAGCGGGGCTGGAGTGGAATAGGCAGCACTTTAAACAGGCTTTAAACCATGGCCCGCCCAGGTGTGTGAGAGAGCAGAGGCATGGGTGCAATCTGTGTAAAAGCACCCATAGTTAAACTGTTAATCATCCAGCTGGTGCACTTGTCTCCAGGGCTTAATTTGCAGGGGGGAGGCTTGACAGGAGCTCAGCCCCAGCAATTAAATTTAAGGTGAGGGGCTGAGCCCCAAGAAATGTTCCCAGTAGGAGCATGAACCCCAAAATGTGAAAGACCAGGAAAAGATAAATACTGGCCCATTTCAAGATTGGAAACAAAAGCCAGAAAAAAACGGTATGATTTTTGTTGGTGGTGATTTTTTATTTATTTATTTATGGTTTTCATTAATGGCTTTCCTGCCCCACCCTCTAAGTTAGACATCATATAGTTTAAAATCATGACGACTCCTGTTTTAGATTCAGCTGTAAAGAGGGAGAGTGGTCAGTTTGCTAACAGGAGACTAGGGTTCAGTTCCCTGCTCTAACGAACTCTGGGATGGGCGGTGCGGTTTCTGGGGCAGGTTTGGGCCCTGACAAGTCATGTTTGTTTGATTTTTTAAAAAAATTTTTTTTAGAAATGAAGCATTGTTTGTTCCAAGGGCATTGTAGCAGTATACATTCTCCAGCCTGCTATCAAAACCACCAGATAACCTTCTAGCAACTTGTGCAATGCTATTCTAGCCCATTATCATCACTCCACTTGGCTGAAGACCTCCTTAATATAGTCCCACAACTTTAGGTCTTGAGCCTGTTTTTGCCATTGAATATAAGCAAACTTCTTGATTTCATCTATCCATCTGGTAACTGGTCTCTTCCTAGGCCTTTTTCTGTTTCTTGGGATCCAGTCAAGGATTTCTGTGGTCCATTGTTGATCCATTCTTCTTGCTATCTGCCCTGCCCATTGTATTTGATAAAATAAACTTTGTTTTGAGAGCTAAAGCATTCATCCTTCTTTCTGTCCCTAAGGATCATGCCCAGCATTGGAGCTGAAACGGACAGGAAAATCCAGTTAATTTCTGGTATTTCTGATAGCTTGGTGGTTGTTCAAGAATGATCCAGTAAGTGTGGATGTTAACCGTCAAACTGTAATATCATATATTACGGATTACCACATTACCAGACCAGTCTGGACAGAGGGAGGAAGTAAAAATAAATAAATGATAATATAATGGTAATGTGGTAAATGGTAATTTGGTTAAACGAGTAGCCACCAGTTACTGAACTGGATACCAATTGGTATCTGTCCGGATATCAGATATTGGATAGTAGAGGTTACTCATTTCAGATCTATTTAGCATACATCTTCCTGGGCTTTTTTGTGCAGCATGAAGCTCTTCCACCTCATTTTTGCATCCAGTCTCCACGTTTCACATCCACCGGCATTTCTATTACTGATCTGCCAAAATTAAACAGGGATTCCACTTTAGAATTCTTGTGAGCACGCTCAATAAATGCAGTTCATCAATGTGTCTGCAAAATCAAATGCCCTCTGTAAGTATGTGGCAGACCAAGATAAAAGAATTAAGGGAAATGAAATTATTTACTGCCTATGCTAGATTAATAACTGAACCGTTTGAGGAAAGATGGGCCAAACAGGATTAATTAATTTATTTATTTTTAAATGACATAACTATTTATATTGACAGTAAATATATGTGTAATGCAACTCAACCTGTAGTGCTTCAAGTTTACTATATTCTCTTGTATACCTGACACACTGTGTTTTTAATACATAATGAAGTCATGTATTCTTAGGACAATTCATGTTTTTAATCTAAAAATTAAGGTGTAAAAGTAAATCTAAAATAAATTAAATGTGATGTCAAGTTAAATAAGAGAAACAGCATTCTATTGACAGTATTATGCCTTTCTACATTTGATACAATAAAACCTTCCATTTTCACTTACGCTGAAGCTGTTACAGTTTTCAGGTTGGAAGACCAACTGTATAAAAAGAGACAGTATGGCCCAGTGGACAATGTGTTAGACTTGAGATTGGCAGTCTCAAATTCAAGTTCTTGTCTTACTAGATATCCTCGGTCAGGTTGCTTAAATCTTAGCCCTGGATCCTTGGCTGTAAACGTGGGTGCTGACGATAGCCATGGCCAGCCAATTAGTGTCTGGTGATATTAATAGAAATGGAATGGTGCTTATATGCCACCAGTGGGACTCCCATCGACTTCTCAAAACTATAGGGATGGATGGATGCATGGATGGATGGTGGTCATAAAAGCCATTATTATTGCCATTTATTATTTCTGTTAAATAGCATAGGGACAAGCGGAACATTATGCTTCACCCTGTGTGCACGCAGGCTGTGATCCTCAAACCACTTGCTCCAAAATACTCATACTGACATCACTCTGTCTGGAGTAAACTACTCCAACAATTGCAACCATACTCCCCTTATCCCATAATTTAAAATACAGGGGAGAATTTCTAAAAGAGCTCACTATTTTTATATACACATATATGCTATATATATACATATATATGCTACATATAAACAATGGCGCTGTCTTATGTAGAGCCCATTTTGCCCCAGCTGTGGATGACAAATCCTTGAAAATCTGTCTATCACAAACTGAATCCAAAATCATCTTGTTCTTGACTCAACTTGCTGCCACAACCTGATTTGGGAGACTAAATTGACCAAATATCATAAAATAAATAATAATAATAATAATAATTTGATTTCTATATACCCATTTCCCCCCTGCCAAATGGTGCTCAGAGTGCTTCGCAACATAAGAATACCAGTCAAATGTAATGAAAGCTGAGAATATTCAATATTCAAACACGTGGTTTCCTTAACTTACCACTGATACTAAAAATCCCTGCACTCTGTCCCATGAAAAATTCAAATCTATAATGATGTGCACTACAGAAACCCCTTCCCAAGCCACCTATAAATGCATCCCACAGCATTAAAAAAAAAATAAAAAAATGATAGTTCTTCAAGAGCCTGCTTGCTTGCCATCTTCTCTAGCCTTGCAGTCACACACGTTATGTTTACTCTGTAAAGGCCGTCTCTACCAGACATTAAGACAGACACTGACACTAGGGACAGATTCTGAGTAAATCTCTAAACATAAGCTTATCTCCCTCAAGCTCTGTCTTGAGACTCCTTGTGAAGCCACCCAAGCACATGCGGTCCCCAGCCCAGAAAATGCCTGGGGCATAAGGAACCACTTCACCTTTCCACCCTAGTAGACTTGGCACACTCCAAATTCTCCTTGTAGTTCAGCTGTTTACTAGTCTCTCTAGTGCAAGGGTGGGGAACATCCAGCCTGTGGCCAAGTTCATTCTGGGATATTAAATGATTTTTATAAATAAATAAACAATTTTTATTTGGCCCCTTCCCAATCCTGGATCTACCCCGTGGGTCCAGTCCCTACTACTTTCAAGCACCAAAAGAGTGAGCTTGAGGGAAGAGGGCAGAGATTAGGTTTGGGGATGGGTCAAAGCCATGATCTGGACCCTCCCCTTTCTTCACCCATCTTCACAGCACAATGCACAAATAAATACCCTGCCTCTAACGCCTATGGAGCCTGTGAAGCTTGGATTGATTTTCAAAGTGGCCCACAGGAAAGATGATGATGATGATGATGATGTTGGTGTTTCTCCGGCTCATTCGAGTGGGTTACATCAGCACATCAAAAACTTAATTCTGAAAAGAATTATGCACATGCTTTATTTTATGCACAGTAAAATCATGTGATTAACTTATATTGACCCAAAGTTTAAAAGACTGCTTAAGTTTTTAGAGGATTGGAGCCTTAGGATGTGATCCTCAGAACACTCTGCTGGCACAAGCTCTACTCATTTCAATCAATGGGGCTTTTGAGCCAGTACAACACTTTAAAGATCAAGCTGTACAGACTAAAGACACATTCACATCTATAGCGGCGGTGGCAGCAGAGGGAGCGGCAAGGGAAAATGTGGCACCGGGGAGGAGCCGGATGACATGAAAAGAGCTGGTGTGAACTGGTATCTGCCACCACCAGTCACAGATGTGAATGCGGCCTAGTTGTCCAGCTGTTGTGAGTGGCCACCAAAAAGAGGGAAAGGTTGCCTCAGGAAACATAAGGTCTTCAGCATAACACATTCACTGTCAGCCATTTTCATAATATTCAGCCTAAACGTTCCCATTTATTGATTGCATGCCTTCACTTCTATCATAATGGCTTTGAGTGATGGTGAGTTTGGCCCATTGGAGTAAACAAACAAAAGTTTTATTTCTCACCTCCCCAAGCAGGATAGTTGCTTCAAGTACATGAGTAAGCAAAGGACTCAGAGAAAAACTTCATCAAGTCACCTGATAGCAAAGGCATTAGCTACCAGGTGTCAGCACTTAAAGTTTCCAGTCCAAGCAGGGAAAGGAAAGAAGAGAAGTGAAAAGCAAAGGTAGCATAACACACCTGCCCATTCAACAAGCAGGTGCCACAGCACACAAACAAATAGGACCAAATTCCACTCTCCATTTGTATTCCATACACTCTCTTTACACATAACAACACATAAGAACATAACATATGTAGTGCCATACTCAGTGAGACCAATGGTCCATCAAGCTCAGCATCCTCTCCTCTGACAGTGGCCAATCCCGATCGCATGGGAGAAGAACCAACAGTCACAATGGGCAATCTATTCCCCGTTGTTCGCTCCCAGCTCCCGACAGTAAGAAGTTCATCCCGTAAAGTGGAATATATGATGGGGTGGAGACAGGAAGGAGAAAGAGATGACTAAGCAAGGAAACAGGAAAGGGCCAGTCACAGCTTCTAGTGTTACTTCCTTGCCCCACGCCAAATCATCCTTCTAACTCTCTGTCCCTTGGCATGAATGCAAAATACCTCCTTTGCAGCTGATGTGTTCAAAGAGAAAGGAAATGATGCTAGGTACTAGTGGATAAATTAAAGGCATGGCAATTTGTCTGTTTAAATGCTATTCTCATTTTTTAACCCAGCAAACATAATAAGATTCAAGGGGAAAATTAGGCAGCTAAAAAAAATAGATTGCTGTTTCTTTTCATGCTTGGCTGTTCTTAACCACTTATTGACTTTTTCTTCGGGTGAGCACGGGAGCCCTTACAGTGCAAGATTAATAGGACTGACCTAAAATTATTGAAAAACATAGTACTATTGCCAGGGGTGGGGTTAAATACAGTGGGGAAATTCTTAGTGATATTTATTTATTTATTGTGCTAAATGGGAAATGTGCTACATGAATTAGATAAATTACAGTTGCAGTAAAATCATCTGAAAGTAATAAACTCAATGAAAGGAGTTCTTCCCACCTAAAAGGAACAGAAACGTTTCTGGGTCAGATATTGCAGTCACTTGACTTCAGCATTAACTCCGAGTACCAGCACAACTCCCATTCACTCCCATGAGGTTCACGCCGGTGCTAAGAGCTAGCACCTGGGCTAAACAGCTTGAAGATCACACTATCCTAACTATTCTAATAACTTCTAGCCTCCCAGTTGGTTCGACTTGGGGGGTGAAATTTAAATTAAAATGTTTCACTGATGGCTGCTATCCTACCACAGTTCCGTTAACTCTGGCAAACGTAGGCTCTGGACCTTTGCCACCTCTGAGCGGGAAAACCTATGGCAGGCAGTGCCAAAAGCACGGCTTGTGGTTCAGGATGTAGCATTCTCTTTCCTTGTGAATCGGCTCTGAACCAGATTCCTTGTGTTCTGGGAAGGGGCACTGGGATACTAAAGCAGATCCTATATCTCAGTCCCAATAAATAAATCACACCTCTTTTTGCCAGGTTAAATGTAGCAGCGTAGTGATGAGATACTCAAGACTGCACCTCCTGATCCCCACGTGACTCCATGACCTATCACCTCTGGCTCTTTGCTCAGTCAATGTATATACATCAAAGCCACTGCTCACTCTCTGAGCGAGCTTAGAAACCTGCAGCCAATCTGATGAAGGGAGGACAGGGAATATCTAGGCTCCCAAGAGTCCCAAGAGAATTTAGGCGGGACAGTTCCTCTATGGGTGCTGAATCCCACTGCCCCTTTTTTCATGGGTCAAAGCCCCTCTTTCAGGTGAGAGGTGCAAAAAGACCAGCATTCAAGCTTCAGGCTCCTCTTTCCTGGTTGCCTCCCAGGAAAACCATTGAGAAGCCAATGGGGAGAAGATTGAAATGGCAAGAAACTAAGTAAAATGAGAAGCAGCGAGCTCCTGTCCCTCTTTACGCATTGAGAATGTTGAGAGGTTTGCTTGTGTGCACACGAGGGGCAGAGCTTATTCTTCCGTTAACCACTCAAAATGTTTGGAGGTGTGGCTATCTGCCCCTCTTGACTTCTGCTTCATAGCCAGTCTAGATTTCAGAGCCACCAGGACACTGTGAGATTCTGCAGCCTGCCAGGAATGTGTGTGGGTGGGGAGATTTCTATGCATGCATTTTCAGCCTTGTTGCCTCGAAGACGAGCTGGAGTATTTCTGCTGGAGTCAGGTGGCTGTTTAGACTGCTTATGTGACTCCTGAATATTGCTGCAACGGCCCCAGAGTCCAGACCAAACTCAGCTATTTACAGTCCAGCAGCAAAAGCTCTTCTTGTGCTTTCGATTGACTACGAGAGCCATCACTTCCTGCCTTTCACTATTACAATGCATTGTTGGGCACGCTGTTCAGCAGCTGCGTTTCACCTCAACAGGAGTTGTACTTCCATGATCAATGGCACAATCCCTGTTTTTAATTTGTTAAATTTGTAAAACATGTTGCCATTCTTCAGGGCAAAAGCTATTCTGTGGAAATGGATTCCAGAAGTTCAACCATGTAACAAAGAGTTTGCTTATCTGATCTCATTTTGTTTAGGGACATGGATAAGTTGGTATCGTAATAAGTGGACTTTTTGCTTGGAATCTAGCACACCCCATGGGGGTAAGAAATCGAAAAATAGGCAGGGGGAAGAGACACAAGAGGCTCTGAAGGTGGTTCCTCACAGGCATATTTTGGAATAACATAAGAACTGCCAAGCAATAAATCAAGAACTACAATAAAGAAATAACTGCTAGGCCAGACTGATGGTAGATGCCCTCTACCCTATCTCTGATAGTGGCCAGCTTTGGGTCCTTCAGAGAAGTGCACAACGAGCTATTATAACAGGGTGTGGCTCCCCGGCCTGGGGTAAGTCCATGCAGGATCAGATCCCACAAGTCACTGTCTCTTAGGGAATCAGCTCAATGTTACTGTCTCTTTAAGTGTTTTTAGATGGGAGAGCTTTCTCCTGCTGCTTTAAATTGCAGCTTGGAGAAACCCCCACCGGGGAGGTGGGGGATCAGATGCTTCTCTTTGAACCAGAAGTCGCCCAGACACTGTTGGAACCAGTGGCCCAGAAGTTCTGAGACGTGGACTAGGCAAGTCCCAGATAATCAAGGTCTTACCTAGTCAATATCTCAAAACTTCTGGAAGTCACCCAGCACCGCTGTTTCCAACAGCGCGCAGGCAACTTCTGGTCCAGTGAAGACCAGACTCCCCTCTCTTCATGGGGGTTTCCCCGAGCCACATTTTAAAGCTGCGTGAGAAAGCACTCCCATCTAAAAATACCCTTCAAGGAATCAACTCTCAGTCCCGTTTATTCTGCACACAGTCAGGTATACAGTATTGCAATGTCTTGTTTATTCATTTAATCCACCATTACAGTCCTTCAACCCAGGCATCATGTCTCTGGCCATTTTTAGACGAGTGCGGCGGCGCCCACGCTTGTTTTCCAAAAGAGCCGGCAGTCCGTTTTACACATGACGCCACCACCAAATACGTGCATGCGCAGGCGATGCACATCCATTTCCGGCCGCGTATGACCGGCCTCAATCACCGAGCCGGTCAGTTCGCGGCTGGAAATGGATGCACATCGCCTGTGCATGCGCGTATTCAGCGGCGGCACGTGTAAAACGGACTGCCAGGTCTTTTGGAAAACAAGCACAGGCGCCACCGCGCTCGTCTAAAAACGGCCTCAGGCTGCTAATCACAGTGTTCAGTCACTGGGTATTTTCAGACATGACGGTACTGCAGGTGGCCACACTGCGACCCGCATGGTCACCCATGCTGCCGTCACATCTGAACCGGCCCACCAGATGTTTCCCCAGGCCATGGCAATTTTTAACCTGGGCTGTAACTCAGGCCCGTCGCCCAATCACAGCCTGGACTAAGTGTTACCATGGCCCGGGAAATCCATCCCCGGACCACGGCAGAGCAAGCCATCACATTCAACTGGCTGCTCTACCTGACCCCAGTCCAGGGCTGGGGATGTTCCAGGTGGTTATGGTGGCCTCGTGGGCCACCACGGCCACCCGCCAAGGAGGAAAAACAGCCGCGCTCAGCAGCGCAGGGGGCAGGGTTGTGCAGACCCGCATCTGGACATCATCCTGCCATCTGCCTGGCCCAGGTCCCAACATATCTGTTTGGTGGCCGGGCCATATCCTGCCCGGGGTGATTGCCCTCACCCCAGTCAGGATCAAAGTGTGACAGCGCAATAGGCTCTCTTTCTCTGGGTCCAGGTCCAGATCCTCTAGCACCCAGCAGCCCCTGTGGCTCAGGCAACATTTTCTGAGTCTTGTCAAGTCCTCTGCAATTCCTGGCAGGCAGTACTCCAGCGGCTCTCTGGCTCAGACCTAGAGACAGAGCTTCCCTTGCTCCTGTCTCCTCTGCAGCCCCCTGGCTGCTGGCTCATCTAAGCAGAGCCCTGCTCCAGCTCTTGCCTCCCCAGAAGTTCCTCCCAGACTGAGCTCTCAACGTTTATTCCTTCAGGGCTGGCTCAGTCACGTCCTGCACAGCTGCTGCAATTAAGGCACTGTTTTTGACTACTCACATCACCCGCAGTGTTGGTAGCTCAGTTCACTGACTGGTGCTAGCTGCATCAAGGTAATAATTTTATTTTTATACTCCCCCCTAAATGGCAGAGCACTTCACAGTCATAAACTATGATAAAAAAACCCCATAAAATCCATTTTACAACAATTTTAAAAGGGGAAGGTAGACAGGGAGGACATACTACATTAAAGGGGAACCAACAATGACTTCTAAAGCACGTGAAGAATAGGTAAGTCTTCAGATGCTTTTTAAATGTGAGGAAGAAACTGAGAACTCTGATCATGGAAAACCCGCTCAGTCACTTTGGGAGTCTAACTGACCCCAATACAATTGTCGGGGTTTTTTGCATTTCACAGAATCACAACAGATATTGGAATAATTAAGCAGCCAATACTGTCAGGTTGTACTCGACGTTCTTTGAGAATACTTAAAGAAAAAAAGAGGCATTATGTTTGCCTACTTTTTAAATGTTGATAAGCTTTGGGGGTCTACATGACCCCAGCTATCTGTGAAATTTGCCCATTGGCAAATAAAGGGGTCTAAGTGACCCCAATATATTTTTATTGATTATTTTTTCCATGCAAAAACTACAATACATTGGATGATGTGTTGCTTTAAACAAGTGGCTGGCCTCCAGCCCCCAAATAAGTGCAGATGCATTTTTCTCACCCTAAATACACATTTATTTACAAGCATACAAGTCCTTGATCCATTATAGACATCAATATAGTCCATGTTTCCAAGAATTCTCACACATTCAGTTTCGCTTCATATTAGGTCTGTAGTGGAACCTGCTACTCCTGTTCCTGATAAAATGGTTCTGCTCTTAATGTTCCACCAGTTTTCCGCTGCTTTCACATTGCCTCTCTAGCGGTAGTGGCTCCTGTGGTTTGCCGTTGCCGGCCAATTTCCAGTGGAATGCCTAATTAGCGGGAAACCAGAAGAGCATCCAAGCCGCACAGAACTGGGGTGGGAGGAGGTGGGGCATGGCACCTGTGCTGCCAAAAGCTACCACCTGGTGGAGCAAGTTGCCCTGGCTCGGCAGTATACTGACACTGGCTCAGACTATCAGGCATATGTCACCGCTGCTCGCACACACACCCCCACACACCCCAAGTGTCACCCATCTCCCAATATCTATTTCATATCATCACTGCAGCCCCCCTCAGCTTCTGCTCCCATGTCACTGCTCTGTACTCGGAGGAATACGCAATACATGCATGGCTGGCCTGGTGGCAGCATAGCAGCAGCACACACAACATGAGAAAAGTGTTCCAATATGAACCCTACCCCTAAGAACACTGGCTGTGTCTCGGATTGGGGAGTGGGGAGGGGACACTCGCTGTGACTGTATCTGGCTGGCCTGTACCACTGGCCTGTGCCACTGCTGCCTCATGCCTGCCTCCTCTCCCGCCCCCCCCCACTCAAATGAAGAATAAAATAAGATTAACACAATTATAATTATGTTACAGCCCCATGCCAAGGGCAGCCGCAGAGGTGGCGCCAGCCTTGGGGCACGGCCCAGGAGCGGGCCCGCACTGATCCTGTGAGTCCAGGGATCCCGTTGCCTGGGGGGGCATGGAGGTGCCTCTGCCGCGGACCTCCAACCCAGGTACCATAGCAACTCCAGGGAACGCCGGGGAGGCGGGCCTGCCCCGGCTTCACGCAGCAGAGAACACCCCCCCCCATGCATCGTTCTGCACATCTGCAGGCACGCACAGGGGTGGGGCTATGAGCTTAAAAACCAGCATTGGGAGGCACCCGACGCTGATGAATGTAGAGGAGGAAACCGGCCGCTTGTCTGAGCTAAGTCCCTATTGAGTTGTTACCATTGTTCTTGAGTGCATGTGTGAGTGTCCCTCAGAAACTGTGTGTGCGTGGTGATTTGTCCCTTCCCCATACATGAGAGAGAGCGAGAGAGAGAGAGAGAGAGAGAGAGAGAGAGAAAGTATTGAGTGTCTTGCTGTGTGTGAACGGAGCCCTCTCCTTGCCCTGGTTGTCTTCCATTCCTGGAGTGAAGCAGTATGTAAGCCCTTCCCTGTTCCTCAGTTCCTGACTCTGCTACCCCTCACGTTCCCGCCTACCCGAAACCTGTATCTTTCCGCAGTGTGGGTTACAACTGGAAGGTGTCAGGTGTGGGGCCCTCGCTTCCTTATGCTCTTGGCACCCTATGATGATAGGGGTCTGGACTCCATTGAGACCACAAGACCCACTCACTGTCCTGACGGGCACCTTTCCCCATAGAGCACGCCTTGGAATCAGGGCCAGCAATTGTGTGGGGGAGGGTTCACATTCCTGGCCGGGTACCCTCATTCCTGGGACCCCTATTCCCCCCCATCCCAGTGACAAATTACAGACTATAAAAGAAAAGAAAACCATACTTACAAGTTTGTAGAAAGAGAGACGGATTCTTTTTCTGATATGACAACTGCCTAGATGGCTCAAGTGGTGTGCTGGGTAAACCACTCCAACTCAGACAACAAATAATCACTCTCTCAGCATGGTGGCCAAGGAGCAAGAGGGGGGGACTGGCGCAGCTAGTACTTTTATATGGTGTGTGCGACCATGCATGTCCTGGCCTACCCTGACCATGACCTCTGCCTCTAGCCAATTGCAAGAAAACTGCATATACTGTTTCTACCAGAAATATCACTTCTGCAGGGAGCGGAAATTGGCAGCTTCCCATGCCAAAGTAGAGGCAAAATAAAATAATGGAAAGTGGCCACAGAAAAAACGGAAACCGTCAAGGAAAGTAACAGAATGACAGAAAGAAGGACTGCTTACGAATTGCACCACGTGGGGCGGAAGAGCAGTTACCAGAGGAAAATCTTGTCCTGAGGGGGGATGTCACTTCAGGCCTACTTCATATGCCCCAACTGTTCCACATGACTAGATGGTGCTTTTTGATGCAGGCCTGGTGGCCTAACGTTTTCCATCTCAGTCTTGTATGGCTGAGCCTCAGCTGGTTTGCAAAGCCACACCCAACTGGAGCCACTCAGCTGACCTCAACTAGTTTCCCAGCCACTAGGCCCTTAAAGAGCCAGATATACCTGTAGGAGTCCAGTTCACTCCTTTAGAGGCAACACCCTTGCAGGGACTAACCCCAGCCCCATTGGTCTACCTTTTTGAGCACTTAGCATGTCCCACTACACCGGTCTTTCTCCTCATTTGAGAATACATTGAATTTGGGAGGATCAAGGATCAAGTTTCCCCCAAAACAATTTACGCAAAATGTTCAACAAAAATCTGTAATAAGCAGTGGAAAACAATTAATGAAAGTCCAAATCTGCAGCCACATCCATACATAATGAACCTTGAGATAAGAGAGTGACCTTTGATTATATTGCAACCCAGTAATAAAACCATACTGAACTTTCTTTTTTTTTCCCAAGGACGTTGGGATGATTTTGAAAGTTTTTGCTTCCTCACAGATCTTGGGATGATTCTAAATGTTTTGTCCCAAAGCTGCTACACTGACACAAGCCACATTTACTTCACTATTGAAGGGTGCAGCAGATTCAGGATCACTCTCCCGAGAGGAATGCCTATGTCTGTTAAGAATTACATTGTGTGTTAACTTCATCCAGGGCACTGCTTTGCAGCCATTTTTGATGAATTTATTCTCTGGCAACATGGAATTACAGCCAGCATGGGGAGCACTTTGGGCCAGAATCTAGTCACTAGACAATGGGAGCATTGTTAGACAATGCTGGCATTGTGAGCAAGCCAATGTGATACCAGCACAGTCAGATGCTGGCATGAATTCTAGGGCCATGGGACCCCTGACTCAGCTGTCAAAAAGGAGCAGCCCATAATACCCAGCTGGGGAGAAGAGCTTTTGATGTGAGGTTTATGTGATAGTGAGTTTTGTAATATATATATATCAGATATCGGCAGTCCACCGGGAACACCCTTCTCGAGGTCCCCCATGTGACCCAGAGCAGCACTATGGAGAAAGTGTTCTCGGTGGCTGCATTTAGGCTGTGCAACTCCTTCCCAGCGGAGGTCCGGTTGGCCCCAGACCTCCCTTCCTTCCACTGTATGTGTAAGACTTGGGTGTTCCACCTGGCTTTGGTGGGGTGTAGGGTTGGGAAAGGGGTAGTTTTTTCTGATTTTGTTTGCCTTCTCTTTTAATGTACCATTTGATTTTTATGTGTTTTATATGTTTTTATGATGTAAGCCACCCAGGACTGCCTGGAGCAGGAGGGGTGGGGAAGAACACTGTTAGAGAGAGAGAGATTAAATTTGATATTTTCATTACATAATTTTTAGGATTCAGTTTGCATAATTTATTTATTTTATTATTTATTTATTACAAATATTTATATCCCGCACCCTCCTGCACATTGGGAGCTTGGGGGTGGTGAAAAACAATCAAAATAAACTATACAATCCATTTAAAATACTACAAATCTTTAAAAATATTAAAATACCAAAGACAGAAAAGTTAAAAGGCATAAAAACCCTCCCCTCCGTCCCACCCTCCCTGAAGGCCCAGCGGAACAACCAGGTCTTACAATATCTTCGTCAAGAGGTGAGGTCTGGGGATAGACAGGCCTCCATCCGGAGGGAATTCCACATCCAAGGTGCGGCCACCGGGAACGCCCTCTCCGCCATTGTCACCTGGGATATCCAGGGGACTTCGAGTCGGGTGCCCCGGTCGACCACAAGGGCCACGAAATGACCCGGGGTCTGAGACGGTCTCACAGATAAGCAGGACCCAAGCCATTTAGGACTTTATAGGGCATCACCAACACCTTGAATTGGGCCCAGAAGACAATAGGCAGCCAGTGTAGAGTACGGAGCACAGGTGTAATGTGCTCGTGGCGGCCCGTCCCCATTAGGAGACAGGTCGCCACATTCTGCACCAGCTGCAGCCTCCGGCAGCCTATTCTGCTTGCAAAAAATGTGGAGGGGGAAATAGTTGAAGAATACCTGGGGCCCTGCCTTCATCTAACACCAGCAGTGTATTATATTATATGTGCATCCATATAAATACAGTATGCAATGCATAAATAAAAATAAGAACTTCATTGCTACCCACAGTTTGCCAGAATATTAAGATCAGAAAGCAGAACTGAGTTCTTCACTGTTTCACTTGGAACTATCTTAAACATCTATGGAAATTATTTTGCTTCCCTTGGGATGAGCAAAGGAGCACAGTTCCGGGGAATAAGAGCTAATGTAGCTAAGCTTCTCACACAATCCATTCAGTCTTTAAGAGCGGATAGGAGAGATCAGCTATAAAAGTGAATAGGAGTGATACATTGGAAAAATGGACTGAAATTAACAAAATTAAGTTCAACAGAAATAAATGTAAAGTTCTCCATTTCGGTAAGAAAAATTGAATGTGCAGATACAGGATGGGACAGCAACACATGTGAAAAGGATCTGGGAATTGTAATTTTAGAACCTAACAGGCATAAAGGAGCCCAATTCTTTTTAAAGTATGATGCCTACTTGTTAAGAAAGCAGAGAAATGCAAAAAGTTTGAAACAACATTGGGGGCGGGGGGGGGGGAGAGGACGAATCTATATAATCCAGCAGAAACCTCCCACTCTGACTTTACTTCCAGTTCCTCCATTGAGAAAGGTCAACTTTCTGGGCTTGGTAAAGATGAAGATCCTAAAACATTAATAAAGAAAGTTTCTATCTTCCTGGCAAATTTGATACTGTGAGTAAAAATGTGGTAGGCAGCTAAGAAATTCACCCAGAGAAAAAAGGAGTCAGATGAAGAGTTTAAGGGCAAACATTTGTCATTGCAAGTCAAAATCAAAACAGCCTGATGATCGTGTATAAGCTTGTAAAACATGACCATGATGTACATAAACCATAGTTAACATGAACCAGATTGCGCTGGTTATCCTTAAAGAATGATATGCATTTTCCAAAGGAGTGTCTACATACCATCCACTAGGTCCTCTGGAGAAGCTGTATGGATTTTACTGGCTACGTTTCTATTGCCAACAGCCTCCAACATTTTACTATGGAATATACATATATCCACGACTATAGGACACATAGCCAGGGTGAAGACAACCGAATCATGAAGTAGGCTGATTGCTGCTGCATTCTGGGACACTGAGTCATACCAGAAACTATGAGGAAGTGGACCTTGTTCCTGAAGTCTGTGTTCATAACTCCACATGGGCCACTCACGTTTATCAGATATTCATCTTTAACCTCCCCTTTGTAGTAGTAGTAGTGATTTATTGACGGCTTTTCGCTTTCGCCATAGCCCGTATATAGTGAAATTAAAGCGTCCTAACCAACAAATAATGACAGAAACATCCGAAAGGACAATTCACAAAAATACAATTGATAAATACATAATAAAACAAACAGTTTGTCAAACTATAGTCTCTTGACCTACACATAATAAAATAAGTATAAGGTAAAGTATAAAGTAAAATCGCACAAGATTCCTAATCTACCAGCTTCATAAAACATAACCATCCAGCTTCGGGCAGAGACACACCGCTTGATACCTCCCCTTTGAGCAATTATTTCTGAAAAAGGAGAGCACTTCAAACCAACAAAAGCCAAGAGAACCAAAATCCCCCCAGACAGCTTTTCATGTTGCCTTTTTAAAATTAATCTTCCTTTGTCTTGTTGGGTAGTAATGTCAGGGTCCAGTGGAAGAATGTCCTGCTTGAGGTAATAAACGACACGTGTGGTTGTAAAATGTTTTGCTTCCCATTGGCATTTAAGCACCCATTAAAGCCAATAATTGTCTCGTATCATCCTCCTCTGTTGACCACCTATCTGCTAATTAGTCTCTATAGAAAGGGCATAAATGACCAATGATGCCCAAAGGATTGAAATATAAACATTGATTTGATTACTGGAAGCATTGCAAGGCATTTTGTTTGACTAATTTGGACTGGCTGCCCATTTCATAAATTGTATGTATGACATCCGCAGGCTGCTTACAATTCACTTTCAAATAAAGCCTTTGGCTTTCAGTGAGAGAACAGACAGTCAGAGTCCACATGTGGCTGCTTCACTCTGGGGTCAAGTCATCTCATGAATGATGTTAAATGCTGTGGGTGGATTCTACTCTGTTACGCACTTGCATAAGTCTAGAATAACTCCATGGGCTTCAATGGAGAAACACCCTATTTACACTGGCATAGCTGAGAGCGGATTCGTGACCCATCCTGTTGTTATATTATTATTATTTCTTACAAATATTTTTATCCAGCCCCCTTCTGCCTCTGGCAGCTTGGGCAGCTTACAATAAAAGCAATAAAAACATAAAACCAACATACATATCAAAAAAGTCAAGTTTTAAAGGTCACAAAATCCAAAGAAAATGTCCCAACCCCCTCCCCATTACCCATCTCCCCTGTCAAAAACCTCGCAGAATAGCCAGGTCTTACAGTGGCATCTGAAGGAGAGAAGTACCAGGGACAGGCGGACTTCTACTGGCAGGGAGTTCCACAGCTGCGGTGCCACCACTGCAAACATCCTTTCCAATGTTGCCCCGCATCGCACACAGGGGACTTCAAGAAGGGTGTCCCCGGCTGACCACGGGGGCCAATCCAGAACCCAGGGACTGAGGCGATCCCGCAGATAGGCAGGACCCAGGTCATTTAGGGCTTTATAGGTAAGAACCAACACCTTGAATCAGGTCTGGATGACTATAAGCAGCCAGTGCAGCAAGTGAAGTACAGGTGTTATATTATGTGTGTTATGACATATGGCAGGAGAGGTCTTTTGGATACACCTTTACATATAATGGTGTCCTCATATTCCCCCCTCCACCCTCCCTTTGCTTGAGGGAGCCTTTTGTCTGCTCAGTGTATAATTCCTGTGGGAGTCCCTACCACTACTTCTTACTGTGGTCCAGGGCTCTAAACCACAACTTGAGGCCACAGTAATTTCATTTTAATTATTTGTGTATACGTGCTCGGTTGCCCTTTAGCATGTAATTCCAGACACTGAAGCCGAGGAAATTTCTGCCCCTGAACTGAAGCAGGGTCGCTTCCTCCGTGCTGTAGGAGTGTGTGTAAATACATCAGGCAGAAGTTTTAAAAAAATTGTATGGAGATCTTGGTCACTCTGTGATGTAGCAACTATTAATTGACATGTTTAAAATAGCTTGCTAATTATCACAGACATCTTTTTTAGTCTAATTTCTTAGTAACAGAAGGCTGTGTGTGCGTATGTGTGTTCCCCTTAATAACTGCTAATTCCACAGACTGATTTCAACCCACTTTGGTAGAGGGGGCATGAGGCCCAAAGGTAAATAGGAATCCAAAATTTCACAACAATAGGTGAACTGGTGAGAAGATAGGACACCTTTTGTAGGCAAAAAGCCCCCTTAACTTACACTGAGCATTTACCTGTCCCTCAGCTTCCCTTTTAGAAAGCCAGGATTCATAAATTCAGGTACTCTCTGCACGGAACTATGAGTTTTTGTTGTTTTTGTTTTTAATACAAGTTGTCTCCAGGGAGTTCATGTGACTTAGTTGGTAACATGTCTAACTCTTGAGTCACAAAAAAGAACTTATGTTCCTTCCCAGAAATGATACACTTGTGGTGGGTGCTATATTATTTCAGTCTGGGTCCTAACATTAGATGCTAACGTTTCTTTTGCCTGCATTTCCTGGCAAACACCTAGCCCTAGGCTGTCTACTCTAAACTACAGCCTTTAGTTGTCTATTCCGGGGAGAGCAACTTCCTGTTCCCCCTTCCTGGTTTATCAGGGAGTGCCAGGCTGGTCTATTCCTCACAACCTGCTTTTTATGGGATTGCCCAACAAACCACCTGTCCCTTTCTTCCAAAAATCCCAGGAGATAGCCTCATTGCTCCAGTTGGCATACATTTTAGATATCCTCCACTTTACCCTCCCTCCAAATTGAAAAATCACTATCTAGTCCTATCCTTTGTTTCTTATCTTTTAATCAGCTACCAATCCATGAGAGGACTCTCTTTCTTATCCCATGACTACTTTAGCCGCTTTCACACATTACCGGGGAGGCAGGAAAACTTCCATGAGAGCAATCACAGCTCTTTTATGACAAGAATTAGCACTATTCTGCTTTTATGCCGTGAGAACACTCACACATAACAGTCCCCAAATGAAATGTTTACAATGGAGGGTGTTTTCGTGGCATAAACATGGAATACGGCATTCTCACATGCACTAATTCCCATTAGAATAGAGCTGCAATTGCGCTGACAGAAGTTTCCCTGCCTCCTCAGGCAGGGTATGAAAGTGGCCTTAGTTTGTTCAAGAGTCTCTGGTGAAGGATGTTGTCAAATGCTCCTTGAAAATCCAAATATACTTCCTAGATCACCAGTCATGCTGGTTGACATTCTCATAAAATTCTAATAGATTAGTGAGGCATGATTTCCCTTTGTTAAAACCATACCGGTTTTTACCCATCAAATCATGCTTGTCAATAATGCCTAGTAATTCTGTTTTTAACAATGGTCTCCACCAGTTTGCCTGGTACTGAGTCAGGCTTATTGATCTGTAGTTGTTGCCAGGGTCACCTATGGAGCCCTTCTTAAAATTGGTGTTATATTTGCTAACCTCCAATTTTCTGGTACAGAGGAGGATTTTAGCAATAAGTTACATAGAAAATGGAGCAGACTTGTTTTCTATTCCTCCTGAGGGCAAGACTAGAACCAATGGGCTCGAATTACAAGGAAGCAGATTTCCGCTAAACATTAGGATGAACTTTCCAGTGGTAAGAGCTATTTGACGGTGGAACAGACTGCCTAGGACAGTGGTGTGCTCTCCTTCACTGTAGGTTTTCAAACAGAGGCTGGACGGCCATCTGTCAAGGATGCGGTAGGAGTCGACTTCCTGCTTTGAGCAGGGGGATAGACGAGATGACCTCTGAGGTCCCTTCCAACTCTAAGATTCTATGAATCTATGATTCTATGATATTACTGATAGTTCAGCAATTTCAAATGTGAGTTCTTTCAGTACCCTTGTTTAAATTGTCAATATGCAATAAGACTTCTTCTGGTATTATTATTATTATTATTATTATTATTATTATTATCAAACATTTATATAGTGCCAGCAGTGTACCTGGCACTTTACAAAGTAATAAAATAGACATGGTCCCTGCCCCTAGGGCTTACAATCTGAGAGACAGGAGCTGGGGGAGAGACTTAGGAAGGGGAACAGAGGGAGAGACAAGGGGTCTAACATTCATGAAGATGCGAGGTCTCAAGTGCACGTACTTGGCTTGGTTACGATGAGAATGACAGCAGGCAGGTCCATGTGGCAAGGATAAGGGTAAACCGATCGTAGGTATAGGAATAGTGGCTCAGCAGGATAAAGAGTCAGACAGAGCAGAGTGAAAGAGGTGAGTTTTAAGGAGAGATTTGAAGGTATGAAGGGAGGGGGCAAGGCGGATGTGGACAGGGAGTTCCAGGCATGGGGGGCAGCAAGTCAGAAGGGATGAAGGTGCTTAGGGGAGCAGGGAAGGCGTGGAAGGGTGAAAGAAGGGACAGAGGAGGAGCAAAGTGCACGGGCTGGAGTATGGAGGGCAATAAGTGCAGAGAGGTAGGGGGGAGCAAGGTTGTGAAGAGCTTTATAGGTGAAGACTAGGAGCTTGGTATGGCCCTAATTTCAGATAATTCCTCAGATTCATCATCAACAAACGTAGTTCTGGTGCAGGTATCTCCCCAACATCCTCCACAGTAAAAATTGATGCCAATAACTGATTTAGTTGCTCAGAAATGGCCTTGTCATCTTTGAGCACCCTCTTTGTTTGCTGGTCATCTAGTGGACCCACTCTCTTGCAGGTTTCCTGACTCTATGTATTGGGGGGGGGGGGGTGAACTTGCTATTGGATTTTGTATCCTTAGCAAGTTGTTCCTCAAATTCCCTCTTGGCCTGGTCTTATCATGGTTTTACACTTTCTTTGCCAATGCCTGTGCTCATTCCTATTTACCTCATTTGGAATACTTTTCCATTTTTTGGGAAGAAAATGTTTTTCACTCCAATAGCCTCCTTAATGTTACCATTCAGCCATGCAGGCTTTTGTTTTGTTCTCTTTCTGCCTTTTTTGTTTCGTGGTCTACATTCAATCTCGGTGTCTAAGGTAGTAGCTTTCAATAGTGTCCATGCCTTTTGGAGGTCTTTGACCCAGATGTCTTCTTCACCTTGTAGTTTCCCCATTAACCTCCTCATCTTTGCATAGGTCTGAGATGCCTATGATATCAGTGTCCTCACTTAAAGCTAAGTACTTGAATTCCCCATTTTACTTTTGAGGTTTCTGGCATTGGTACACAAACATCCAAGCATTTTAGTACCCTGGTGCTTGTGGTTGCATATTTTGTTTAATATGGAAGTATTTAAGTTTGTCTGTTCCATACTAATGCCCGCCTGATCTCTCTCTGATGCTTCCAGGGACCCTGTACTCCAGTACTACATTGCTGGAATACACTATCACTACTAATGATTACTCCATCCGAACCATGAGCACGACTGCAGTTGTTGTCTTTTCCCCATTTCACAGGATGCCGCAGAATTAAATACAGCAGGGTGCGAGGGGCAGGAGAAGTCCCTTTGCTCCATCCTTTTGGCACAACCATGCCCCTTTCCCAACCTTTGTGACATCACAATGCTCTGAAACAGGGCAGGATCACACCAGAAAGGGGAAGGGTGCGACATGGTCATGCCCTCTCTGAGCATTGTGACATCATTTCCTGCTACTAGCATTGATGCTGTATACAGCGAGGGAGGTGGAGGTGACCAGGGGACGTTACGTATGAAGCCAGCACAAGAGGGGATCAAAAGAAATAAGAGATCCAGCTTTTTGCCCATGTAAGGAAGCACAGCACATACAAAAGATTGCCTTGGAGCAAACTAGGAGGTTGCTGATCCATCTGCTGACAAGAGTGCCTGCAGATATATTGGGTGCAGCAGAGCACCTAGGAGGAGGCTTTTCCACCCCCTCCCACCCACCACTTACTTACCTTCACCTGGGTCACAGCGGAGCATCGGGAGGAGCCACGGACCTGCAAGCATAAAATCTACAGACAGGCTACGGCGACGCCATAGGCGTCCACCGGGGCAGCGCGGCGAAGGGCTGCACACACAAGGGCGCACCCTTTTGCGCAGTCTTCGGCACAATCTGGAGCAGGAACCCCGCTATCTGCCCCCTGCTTAGGAGGTCTGGTGTACTGGCCCCTAAACTGTGCGAGCACGAGCAGGGTTGGGTGGCAGTGGAAGAACAGCTGGGGGCGTGGGTTCTAGGATTTTCTGGTGGGTAAAGTAGTAGGGACAGCGGGGGGACAGTATGTCTGCAATCAAAAGACTTCGCTCAGACCCATCGACGATGCATTCAGTGACCCAAAAACAGCCCAAGCAGCACTGACTGGACCATTTTTTCCCCTTACAGTCAGACTATCAGAGACCCAGAGCACAAACAGTTACTTCACCAGATTCCATATCAGAAGTTTCATTTTGCCACTCGATTCCCCTGACGGCGCACGGCAAGTCCGCTTCTCCATTGAGACATTCCTCTCTGGTTAATTGCAGACAGGGGAGCCCTCCTTGTAATCAGGCTCAGGAGAGGCCAAGGTGCCAGCACGGGAATATTTCCCCGATGGATTTTCTAACAAATCATGTGGCTTTAGCCGCTGATTCTGTGTGCTATATGTGCTCACAGGTTCGACAAATCCACAAGAAGCTGGATGTAATGGTTCTTTCCAGTGGGGGGTGGACAGGACCTAAGCAGGTACGGTCTCCTGCTCAGGGTGCAGGGGTAGCTATGGCCCCGCCTCGGCCCTTTCCAACCATTTTGGGGGAGCCGGTGCATGGTATCATTTCATCTGGGAAAAGTCAAACAGATGTTTTACCTTTGGTAATACAACCTACAGTCCCACCTAGTGATTCTGTTGCAGGTTCCTTGGTGCGCCCCCCCGCCCCCCGGAGAAGGTAGCACTCTATAGTTTGCTGCCTTCTAACTTAATTTTCACAGTTCTCCCAACTCAGGGGAGGTGTCCTCCCGTTTGGAGCTCAACCCTTGATACAATAGAACATCTCAGGCTTTTGCTTAATTTTCCAATTTTGAGGCACCTCCCAATCACCAGGCATGATATTAAGTATGTTGAGCAACTCCTGACTACTAACGAGATACAAGTGATTAATGTGGGGTTTATTTCACCAGATATTACTGCAGCTATCTGGGCAGCCAAGTATCTCTGGAGGAAAGATCGGTTTCTCTCTCTAGAGCCTTTCAATCCAATATGGGGGATATTTTGTTAGTTAACAGGCAGGGCTCTCAGGGCAGAGGCCAGGCTCACCAGGAGTTGTCAATCATGGAGATAGTTGCCCAGAAGGACAATTTGGCCCCTCCAGTGAGTGACCCCCCGGTTTCTCCCTCCCGTCAGACCACAAGTCCCCTTCGCCGCAAAATGGCGGCAATGGGAAATTTGTAGCGCCCCCCCCCCCTTAGGCAGAGAACAAGAAGGGCTGCTGTGGTGCAGATCTTTTAGAAGACTGGCCACGAGGAGATTGGTTGCCTAGCAACCACCCAAAGAGCACGAAAGCAGTGCTGAATGGGCTGGGAGGCACGCCCCTTTTA
>QEPC01006267.1:62818-89386 GCA_003113815.1 Sphenodon punctatus
GCGGAGGCAGGCAGGACTGACCAAGCCTTTCACCACCCGGAAAAGCTCCGCTGGACGTGACTTTGCAGATGCAATAAGAGCAGCAAAGAACTGCTTCTTTGCTGCCTGCACCGCCACAGCATAAGCCTTTAAACTGCTCTTATGCTGCGATCGATCATACTGGTCGCGAGTCCGGCGCCACCGTCGCTCTAACTGCCTGCTCTCCCGCTTCAAACACCGCAGACCCTCAGTAAACCAAGGAGACCTGCGGGAGACTCGAGAGGGCAGCGGATGCCTGGGAGCCACCCTGTCTATGGTCTCGGCCAACAAGGTGTTCCAGAAGGCTACGAGATCATCGACAGAGCGGGTGTCAAGGTCCAGGGGAAACTCCCCCAGAGCATTCTGGAACCGATCCGGTTCCATAAGTCTCTGGGGGCAGACCGATCTAATAGGTCTTGCACCCTGCCGGGGGCTATCGTGTGCCAGGATGCACGTCTTAAGGAGGTAATGGTCAGACCATGACAAAGGCTCTACAGCCTTAACTCCTATTAGCTGACCCCCCGCCTCAAGGCCGGTGCAGAAAACCAAATCCAGTGTATGTCCCTCCTCATGTGTGGGGCCACAGATGATTTCGGACAGGCCCATGGTTGTCATGGTCAGAGAGGGGCAAGGGAGCTCCTTCATCTCCAGCAGTTTCCAATGTAGCCCTGTCCTAGGTCTTTGTCTCTGGACAAATCAAGAACCTCCTGATGCCAACCAAATTCTCGGGCAAAAATATAAAAAATAATAATTTAAAAAATTCATTTCTCATGTGCAAAATGGCTATCGCCCTTAACCAAAATGCCAGCAATAGCATCATAGCCATTTAGGTTAAGGGCAGTGTTCTTTTTGTGCATGCACATAACAGTCTGTCAGCCTGCACAAAAATCACATGTGCAATGATTTTTTAAAAAATTATTATTATTTATATTTTTACCCGAGGCATCAGGAAATCAATGGGAAATTGATTCCAGGTCCTGAAATTAGAAATCTTGCAAGTAGAAAAATTGCCGTTTACTTCTGCCCTGGTTATGAGTGCTTTGGTTTACTGCCTTTACAGGGATATTTTGAAGTAGGACAAAAAAATGTATTTGTAAAACTATTTGTGCTCCTCAGTCAGATGGTCCTATTGTAATTATTAATTATTAGTAGTATTACTAGTAGTAGTCGTACTGGTGGTGGTAGTGAATTAATTAGTGCAGTAAATCACTCCACTGCCTTTAGATGGCACTCGGGAGTGCTTTACAATCATAAAACTATTAAAACAAACAATATAAATAAGGGGAAGGTAAAGAGGGCAGACAGACTATATATTAAGGGAAACCAGTAGTAGATCCTAAAAGCACCTGGAAATAATAATAAATAATAATAATAATTTATTATTATTATTATTATATTACCTGGTGTACAATAATAATACAAGCGATGTACCTGGTGCTTTACAGAGAACAAGATCGACACGGTCCCTGCCTGAGAGCTTACAATCTGGAGGCAAGGGGGAACCGAGGGAGAGACAAGGGGTGCAACATTCATGAGGATGCGAGAACTCAGGTACACTCTCTTGACTTGGTTACAGTACATTGGGAGCTTGCAGATAACAGGTGGGGGATAATCCAGGGTGGGGATGATTAGCAGGAGTTAGGAAGGGCAGAGCAGAAGAGGTGGGAATTGAAGGTACGGAGGGAGGGGGCAAGGTGGATGTGCACAGGGAGGGAGTTCCAGGCGTGCGGGGCAGTGAGGGAGAAGGGACGAAGGCAGTTGGGGGAGCAAGGGCGGCATGGTAGGGTGAGGGAGGGGATGGAAGAGGAGCGGAGTGCTCGAACAGGAGTTTGGAGGGAGATGAGTTCAGAGAGGTAGGGGGGAGGAGGTTGTGAATGGCTTTGTAGGTGAAGACAAGGAGCTTGTGCAGAATAAGCTCAGGAAGGGGGAGCCAGTGGAGAAGCTGCACGTGGTCAAAGCGACGGGTTTGGTGGATGATCCTGGCAGCAGAGTTTTGAACAGAGATGTGGAAAGAAAAGTGAGAGCGGGGAAGACCAGTGAGGAGGAGATTACAGTAGTCGAGGCGTGAGATGACTAGGGCATGGATGAGAGTTTTGGCAGAGACAGACAGACAGAAAAGGGCGGATCTTAGCAATGTTGTGGAGGGAGAAGCGACAGGATTTGACCACAGAGTCAATGTTGGGTTTGAAGGTAAGGTGTGAGTTGAAGGGGAAGTTCAAGCTACGGGCTTGGGGTACAGGGAGGATGGAGACCCCCGTCAATGGCAATTGACAGGGAAGTGGGAGAGGAAGGATTGGGAGGGAAGATAAGGAGTTCAGTTTTCGCCATGTTCAGTTTGAGTTGGCGTTGAGACATCCAGGCGGAGATATCTGAGAGACAGTTGGTGAGACGAGCTTGAATAGAGGGGGAGAGGGAAGGAGTGGAGAGAGAGAGCGCTGAGTGTCGTCAGTGTATAGGTGGTATTGGAAACCATGGGAGGGAATGGGTGTGGATAGAGAAGAGGCGATGGCCAAGGACAGAGCCTTGGGGAACCCTGACCAGGAGGGGCAGGGAGGAGGAGGGGGAGGAGTTATGAAGAGAATGTTGAAGGAGTGGTCAGAAAGGTAGGAGGAGAACCAGTCGAGGACAGAGTCCCGGAATCCCAAGGAGTGAAACGAATCAAGCAGAAGCAAGTGGTCAAAAGTGTTGAATGCCACAAGATGATCGTTGGTGATCTTAGCCAGAGCGGTTTCAGTGGAGTGAAGGGGTTGGAAACCAGATTGGAGGGGGTCAAGGGAGGAGTTGGCAGAGAGGAGGTTGAGACAATGGGAGTAGACAACCTGTTCAAGGAGCTTGGAAGCAAAAGGGAGGAGTGAGACAGGACAGTAATTAGAGGGTTCAGGGGGATCCAGAGTGGACTTTTTGAGGATGGGGAAGACAGTGGCATGTTTAAAGGCAGAGGAGAAGGAGCCAGTTGAGATGGAGAGGTTGATGATGTGCAGGAGGGGAGGGGCAACAGTGGAAGCAACGGAGGTCAGGAGGCAGGAAGGAATGGGATCCAGGGGGCAAGTGGAGGAGTTGGAGGAGAAGAGCAGGGAGGAGATTTCCTCAAGGGAGGTGGGAGGGAAGGAGGACAGGAGAGTTTTCAGGTGATTTTTAAAGGTAAGGAGGGAGGAACTAAGATGAACATATGGGGGGACGGAGTTCCGCACAGAGGGGCCTGCCACAGCAAAAGCCTCATCACTCACCAACTTAAGATACGATGACAAGATTCTTAAACAGCAGGTGATTTCTGAATGCAGATAATCACCAGTGTGAGGCTCCAGGAGCAGGTCTCAAATATAGCCAGGATGGCCTATATCATTCAGGACCTTGAAAACCAGCACCACAATCTTAAACTCAATCTGTCACTCTACAGGCAGCCAATGCAGAGAACGCAGGGTGGACGTAATATGATCACAGATGCCCAAACCAGTAAGCAGCCACACTGCCACATTCTGAATATGCTACAAGCGATGGATAAGCACTGTTGGTAGCCCATAGAAGAGGGGGTCAAGGTTCCTGGTCACCAGGCCACAGGTCACTGTGGCTTGGTCAGCGTGGGATAAATAAGGGTGTGTAGCTTATGCTCATTATATACTAGAAAGAAACATCTCCACACCACATCCGATCCGATACCTTGTTTTTCACGGACAGAGCATGGTCAAAAATGATGCCCAAGTTCTTTACCTGGCCCACTACCTCCACCTGAACCCCATCCCCATCCAGAGCATGGTCATATCCATTTTGTTTACTTTGTCCCATCTGGTAAGAAATTTTTCTCCATGAAAACATTTCCAAGTACAGGAAACTGACAGTGGACATTAGGAGGGTTCGTGAGAGCAAAGTATTCAGAATAGTGGGATCTGGATTAGTGGGTTTCCTGTATCATTTAATCACAAACACAGAGTATTGCCTGTTTTGAAATCTATTCCCCCCCTCCCTGGTTAATGTGGACTTATTTCCTTATGAACTGCTATGTGGTTTTCACTGGGATGATGCAATATTAAGTGCAAGCAACTAGTCAGAGTCTTACTGAAGTGGATGTTCACAGATCAGGGCTTAATTTGGGTCAGAGCTCAGCTCTGATAGCTCTTCCATTCCCTGTCATTGTTACTACTCTGCAAGACTCCAACTACAGCTGGATGCAGAAGAATCAGCTTCAGCTCCATTCTGTCCCCCGGCAGGGCTGGAACAAAACTAACGGCTAAACGTCAGCTGCCATATTTTCATGCCTTGGTTGTATTTTACCAGGATTCCATTTCTAGATTGTTTCAACAGTGTTGATAAATTATTCAACAAGGTAAGCACATTAGAGAAATGAGGAGAACATTGGTAGAGGGTGATGTCAATGGCTGTGTAGGCCATATTCCTAATCAACCTCTTGACCTCCTGAACTTTCCAACAATCTATAGTAATTGATTAACCATTTATTAAAACTTCCACTGCTCATTTATTAGCTCTTCATAAGCTATTTTAAAAAGGGAAGCTTAATACAAAGGGTGCCCCAGCTCTCCTTTATGCTGCCATTTGGTCAACCAGTGATATATTGTGAATGAAATAGAGGAGCTCATTCACAGCACAACGATGGAAGTGTTTTACATTCACTGCCATTAATCATTGCTATTAGTTACAAAAACATGGAGTGGCTGTGCAGAATCATACTGTGCATTTTGATTGTTACGCAGCAACAGAAGGAATGGATAAAGCAAAGCTGCCTCGAAGCTCAAAATGTTGCCTTTTTAGAGGCTGATCACTCTCCGTTCAAAATAAGCTTTGGCTTGGAAGTTGTCATGCCAACCCAGAATAAGGCACTATTCAATGGCATTCATAAATCATACTTAGATTTGATCAAATTTGGTTCAGCTACACTGTTCTCACTGCATGGTGGATGGAGGAAGGATATGGAACTTATGGAGTCTGACATTATCCATCAAATGAATGGGAACTTCATTTCATTTATTTCATTTATTAGATTTATATACCGCCCCATCCTGCACAGCATGAACTTGTTCATGAAGGGTGAAATCAATGGAGGCTTTAGCCACCCCCACCCCCACCCCCGCCCCATGCAAAGTGGAAGAGGTGAGGGGAGACTGTGCAGGTGATGAACGTATCCTCCAGCGTCTGCATATGTGAAGTCCAGGTGTCTCCATGGCTGCACCCTCTGCCGCAGGGGGAAGACCAGAGCTGTTGGAGCCACATTCACACCTGCAGCGGCACACAGATTTTGGCTCCGGCAAGCCAAAACGTGTGCGGAGTTTGGGTGGTGTGAAAGCCCCCCCCCCCACACACACACACACACACAGCTTTGCCAGAGATCACCCAGAAAAGTACAGAGCAGGGACACAGGCTAGCTGGCACATGAGCAGGCAAGAGAAGGCCAGAATGAGCATGGCTGGCAGTCCCTTCCCCTGATGAGTCTGTCAGCTGGTTAGGGCCATGGGGGTGGCCCCTCGCCATTTCATGCAATCACATGGGTTGCATGACCCTATGCCACCCTGAAGAGGATTCAAAAAGTCCAAATGAACAGTCAAATGAAAGAGGCACTAACGTGGGAGTCTAAAGGAGATGGTAATTCCCTCCCAGCCCCCTGAAAAAACATGCACCAAACATAAGTCTAGAGACAAGGCGCAGGGCATTCATTCTGTGGAGACATCTGGAGTCCTACTGCAGCTTGTGATTGCCCAGGAAACATAGACAATACAGCCTCACAAAACTGAAAACTAGAAATAGTAATCATTAGTATTTCCTGCTCTTAATGCATCCCCAGGTTAAAGGCTTAAGTGGTGCCCAGACATGGATTAAACCTCACAGTATGCTTTTGAGATTGGGAAGACACAAGGTCTCTCAACATCCATTTAAGCAGATCACATCCTAGCTAACATTTAACTCCATTTTACATGGAGATTTGGTGACTTAGTTCTGCAGGACCCAGAATAAGTTAGTTGCAGAACTGGGATTAGAGTCCCCAACTCCGAGCTTTCCCTCTGATAAATAAAATCCCTATATAACAAGAGAGTGGTAATAAATATGTTTGTTACATTTCCATGAAAACACAAAAAAGTCTCCGGTCAGTATCCTGTTTAATCTCATCGGCACTCACTCTCATTTGGAGTCACTGCCCCAAATCCTGTGTTCCTTGAGCACATGGGTTAAGCAAGGCTATGATAGAAAATGGGGCTATGGTCATGTTCCCCTTGCAATGATTAGCTGAGAAGTATACGGATGTTTTGACAGGTTGACAACAAGGCAAAATATCCCTTAGAACCCACTTTCTTCACCTACACTTCCTTCTGAACATAGAGCCTAGAGAGCCAGTGTGGTGTAGTGGAGAAGGTGCTGGACTTGGACCTGGGAAGCCAGGGTTCAAATCCCAGGAAATCTGACCTTTCATTCTGATACTAAATTCAGGTCAAAACTCTAACCTCAGAGCCAAATCTCAAGAGATGCTAAACACCTGGCTTTCTCTCTCTGAATAGCCCTTTATTAGTCGACATTGGGTATCCCAGTTTAACTAACACTTCTTCCACCTCTACAACTCAGAATAATCACACACTCTCTTGACCAGCATCCAGCTCCAAACTGAAACTTGGAGAAAGGAAAACTGGGTACTTACCGCAGAATTTTCCTTCTGCGGGGGATCCTCCTGGCCGGCCAGTCTAGACAGTAGGGTGGATCCCGCTGGGAGCCAGTAGAAGGCAGACCTCCAACTTTGAGGAGCCTATTAGAAGGGATCTACCCTCAGCTCCCCAGTCTGGAAAGCTGACCTGGAGAATTAAACCCCCCATATCCTCTTAAAAAAAACAAAAACATTTTTGAACTACTCAGACTGAACCTGCTCCCCGGGAGAACTAACTCTCCTCCCCAACGTAACTGAGCCTGAGTAAAGCCGTCAAGAAACCCTCTTACGGCTGGGAACAAGAGGCTCCCCCCCTTGTATCACCACAGAGTTGACCTCACTCCGGGTGGGGACTGGCCGGCCAGGAGGATCCCCCACAGAAGGAAAATTCAGCGGTAAGTACCCAATTTTCCTTTCTCCCGGGGGATCCTCCTGGCCGTCCAGTCTAGACAGTAGGGATGTAACCAAAGCAGTACCGTAGCCCCACACAAGGGAGGGAAAACTAACTTATTGAAGGGAGGTCAAGATAGGTGACGGAGGCCCCCCCCCCAGGGAACGAGGGCCCGCCCTAGAGGACCGCCTGCAGCACCTGCCTCCCAAAAGCTGCATCTGCAGAATCCTGCAAGGGGATCTTATAATGGGAGGTAAAGGAGTGAATGGACGACCACGTCGCTGCTCTACAAATTGCCCCATAAGAGGCTGCGTTTCTAAACGCTTGAGAAGTGGCAGCGCCCCTCAGAGAATGGGCAAAGAGCCCCGATGGGGGAAGCCTACCCTCAGCCTTATAGGCCTCGGAAATGGCCAGGGTCATCCATTTAGCGATCAAGGATTTGGAAGCCTTTAATCCCTTTCTCTGGGGGTTATACGCTATGAACAAGGCTGAAGAGCGTCTAAAGAGTCTAGTCCTCTCTAAATAAACCTTAAGAGCCCTTCTCACATCCAGAGCGTGCCATTGACGCTCTAGAGGGTGAACCGGGTTCGGACAAAAAGAGGGCAAACAAATCTCTTGTTCCCTATGGAATCTGGAATCCACCTTAGGGCTGAAGGCCGGATCCAATCTAAGCGTCACCGAAGACTCCTTGAAGGAGCAGAAGGCGGGCTCAATGGACAGGGCTCCTAGCTCTGACACTCTCCTGGCCGAGGTAATACCCACTAAAAAGGCCACCTTGAGAGAAAGGAAGTACAGGGAAATCTCCCTGATAGGCTCAAAAGGAACCTTAGTAAGAGCCCTCAGCACGAGGTTCAGGTTCCATGTAGGGAACCTGTGAATCACTGGAGGGGATAAGAGTCGTGCAGCCCTCAGGAAACGCTTCACATGGGGATGCCCTGATATCCTTCGGCCTGTAACGGTGGCTAGCACGCTATTAATGGCCGCTAACTGCCTCTGTAGGGTACTAGGCTTTAGGCCCCTATCCAGACCCCCCTGTAAGAACTCCAGGACTAAGCTGATGGAGGCTCTCTCCGGGTCTTGGGACCTGGTCTCGCACCAGTTCACAAAGGTCGCCCAGGTGCTCTGGTAGATTCGCCTCGTAGCCGGCTTCCGGGACTGCAATAAGGTGTTCAAAACCCTGGAAGAGTATCCTAGATTTCTCAAGGCCCTCCTTTCAAGATCCAGGCTGTCAACCTGAAGGTGCCTGGGTTGTCGTGTACGATCGGCCCCTGGGAGAGCAGGTCTGGCCGCGGTGGAAGCCTGAAGGGAAGGTCGTGGCTGAGCTCTTGAAGATCTGCAAACCATGGTCTCCTGGGCCAATATGGCGCTATGAAAATCACTCTCGCCCGTTCTTTCCTGATCTTCAAGAGTGTCCGCTGAATGAGTGGCACTGGGGGAAACGCATACAGGAGCCCCTGCGGCCAGGGGCAATTTAGTGCATCAAAGCCTATTGCCCTGCTGTCCGGGTGATGAGATATGAACCTCTCCGTCCTTGCGTTCTCTGCGGATGCAAACAGGTCTACGGACGGAGACCCGAACCTTTTTGTGACTGCCTGGAACGTCGCGTCGTGCAGAGACCACTCTGCCTGGTCCACCTGAACCCGGCTGAGCCAGTCGGCCTGAGTGTTGGAAACCCCTCTGATGTGAAGAGCCCTGATTGAACTCAGGTGGCTCTCTGCCCACCGCATGAGAATGGTGGCCAACTGGTGAAGAGACTCGGACCTCGAGCCCCCCTGGTGGTTTACATAGGCCTTCGCTACCGTGTTGTCGGTATAGACTAGAACATCCTTCCCCTTCAGGAACGGAGCCAACTGTTTCAGAGCCAGGTAAATAGCCCTCAACTCCAACCAGTTGATATGGTGAGTCTTCTCCCACGGCTGCCACCTGCCCTGAGTCGAGTGGCCCTGCGTGTGGGCGCCCCAACCGCTTAGACTGGCGTCTGTGGTGAGTGTTGTTCTCTCCGGGTCCGCAAGGGGCATCCCTGGTGCGAATCTGTCCAGGTGACTCCACCAAGCCAGGGACTTCTTTAGGAGAGGTGTCACCCGGACTGACGGGTTCCGCCCCTGAGTTAAGGAGTCCTGCCACGGACGAAGGAACCGCTGAAGGGGTCTGGAGTGAAGTCTTGCCCATTGAACTATTCCTAGGCAGGAAGTCATTGTCCCCAACAACCCTGCTAGTGTCTTTAGCCTGGACCTGGGCTTTCCCGCTATCTGCTGGATGAGATTCAGCATCTTCAGACGACGTTGCTCTGATAGGAAAAGCCTGCACTGCACGGTGTCTAGGAGAACACCGAGGTGCTCCAGGGTCTGTGAGGGAAGAAGATGACTCTTCTTGTGGTTGATGACAAACCCATGGTCTTGCAGACACTCTATGACCCGGTGGATGTCCCTGCGAGCCTGAGTGTATGATGGCGATCTGACCAAGATGTCGTCCAAATAGGGATGGATCTTTATTCCCTCCATCCTCAGAATTGCCACCAGTGCGATCAGGACCTTCGTGAAGGTCCTCGGCGAGGTTGCTAGGCCAAAAGGAAGTGCCCTGTACTGCCAGTGCTGACGAGCGTAACAGAAGCGGAGCCACTGGCGGTGGGGCTGATAGATCGGGACATGAAGATAGGCTTCCTTCAGGTCGAGCGCCGTCAGCCATTCTCCCCGTACGATCGCTGTCCAAATAGACTGAAGAGTCTCCATCCGGAACCTCTGGACCTTGAGGGATCGATTCAGCCTCTGTAGATCCAAAATAGCCCTCCATCCATCCAGCTTCTTTGGAACTAGGAAAATGGTGGAGTAAAGCCCGTGTCTGTGCTCGTGCAGCGGAACCTCTTCTATCGCTCCGATGGCCTGAAGTCTGCTGATTTCCGCCTGCATGGCTTGTTGTTTGGCCCGATCCCTGGGAACGGCTGAGGAGCAAAATTATTGCGGGGGGGAGTTTTTCAGCTCTATAACGTACCCCCTTTGAATTGTTTGCAGGACCCATGCGTCTGTGATGCTGCTCGCCCATCTTGAAGCAAACCGCTGAAGTCTGCCCCCGAGGTTGAGCTGATCCCGAGGGCAGGGCTGTGCGCAGTCAGGCGTCCGGTGTAGGTCTTCCTGCTCCCTGACGCTGCTTGGTTCTGTTGACGGTGCCCCGCTGCTTCTGCCACCTTGGCTTGTATCGCTGGTGACCTCCTCTCTGAGGAAAAAAGGATCATCTGGAGTTGCTGGATTGGCCAGCCGTGTTGGCCCAAAAATTCCGTTTGGGGCCCCCACACTTTGTAAGGTGTGCTTCTTTGTCTTGTCAGCCGCATCGGTTAGGACTTTGTCGAGGCAGACGCTGAATAGCTTCCGCCCCTGGAACGAGCCGCCCACCAACGCGTTCTTTGCGGTGTTGTCCCCTCTCCATGACCTCAGCCACAGGCGACGCCTGGCCGCGACGTTGGAGGCAGCTGCCTTAGCAGCCCAGCGAAGCATGTCCGTGGAAGCATCTGCCATGAAGGAGTAAGCCAGCTGGATTCGCGTGGACAGCACCCTGGTCATCTTCTCCGATATGCCCAGGTCTGAAACTCTCTTGACCCACACCATCAGGGCTCTGGAAAAGTAAGACGAGACAGTGGCCATTTTTGTAAGATCTCGTCAAAGTTTCTCCTCAGGTTGCAATCAATTGCTCTGTCAGTTGGGTCCCTGGGGAAGCAGTCCCCTTCTGTCAGGAACACGGAGCTTCTAGCTAAAGATGCTGCTGCTGCATCCACCTTAGGGGTTAACAGAAAAGCCTCCTTTTTTCTGTTAAAGGAGTACAACGACAGCTGAGACCTTGTCATCTGAGACGGTCTGCTAGGGTTCTGCCATTCCTTGCGGATAATTTTCTCATACGCCTTATCCAGCAGGAGCCCCTTGTCTCAGCCCCTCGCTCTGGGGAGGTAACCCCTAGCTTCCTCCTCCTCCTCTTCATCCAAAGAGGATGAAGCATCCTTTTCTTTTTTCTGCTGCAAATGGAGGGTTTTTGTAAACTGATCGTATATCAAGTCACGATATTTGCAGGGGAATTGTCTGTCCGGGTCCAGGGACGGTTCTATGTCCACCTCCCCGGAGTCCTTCTTGTCAGCGGGCTCTCCGTCGCTGACAATTTTCCCTTCGGAGACCCCGTCCTCCTCTTCCTCCATGGATTCTGCAGGGGCTGAGTCCCTTCCCGGCCTGTCTCTACTCCCCCAGTACGACCTGTCCTCTGCCTCGGAGTCGTGGCTGGACAGGAAAACCTCCTGCTCCTCCTCCGATGAAGCCGGGGAGACAATTAGGTTGGAGGACGGGCGGGGCTTCTTGGGCGGAGGCTGTTTGCCCTTGCCGGTCCCTCTGGAACTGCCCTTGTAAGGTCTAGAGGCCCTACCTCTGGGTGGGATCTCTTTCGCTTCAGTTCAGAAAGGATCTCTCTTAAGAGCTCTGTGTGCAGGTCCTGCCCTGCTGGCGGGAGGGGGGCTGAGCTGCCTGCTAGGGAACCCACTGGAGGGGGCTGCGCTGCACTCACGTTCAGGGGATGCTCAGCCGAGGCCCCCATATCTGCCGCTGTAGCTCTCCTTTTTGCAGGCATCCTGGAAGGGCACCGTCGGGGAGGAAGAGACTCCGACGCCAAGCAGAGACCCCTTGGCCTGTGCCAGTTGCCCCCGAGACCCGGTCTGCTGGAGGGGGTCCCAACGCGAACACCGGGAACAGCCCGCAATCCCTGGCCTGGCAAGGGCACATCGCAGATGCCGGAGTTCCGCCTAGCATCAAGCGCAGCAGGAACTGCAGGCCCTACTCGCTCCGGCGTGGCTGGTGGCCAAAAATAAAAACCCCGCACGCAAACGCACTCCGCCTCCGCTGCCAGAAATGCGGCACACCTGCCAAGGAGCACGTGCCTACCTCCCGATTAGCGAGACCCTGGGACCAGGAGGGAGCTCGCAGCGGCACGCCCACCGGGGACCGGGAGAATCAACTCCCCGGCAGCCAGGTACTAGCCCCGGAGCCGCCTCTGTATGTCGGCTCCCCTTGCGGCAGCAGCGGCCACGGTGGGGGGGAGGCGAGCGGTCCCGAAGGGGGAAGCCGCCGCACTGGGCAGCCTGCCCCGCATGCCTTTGTTGTTTCCCCCCGACCCCTCCGGGAGGCAGGGAGGAACTGAGGGTGGCGAGGCGGCAGCCAGGTCCCGATGGGGGAAACTGCTGCGCCGATGGCCCCTGGAATCCCCGCTCCGACGGGGAGGGAGGGAATCCCTAGTTGAAAGCTGCATGCCTGCAGTAGCCGGGAAGGTGAACAGGGCGGAGAATTGCTCTCCCCCTGGCACCGGGCCGCCCCCATAACGCCGAGCAGAAAAAGCAAAAAAACCTTTGCGCTGAGTTCCAGCGCCCTTGCCTGCGCTCCGTACTGCCCCAAGGCAGACAACCAACTGGGGAGCTGAGGGTAGATCCCTTCTAATATTCTCCTCAAAGTTGGAGGTCTGCCTCCTACTGGCTCCCGGCGGGATCCACCCTACTGTCTAGACTGGACGGCCAGGAGGATCCCCCGGGAAAATGCTTCATTCCAGATGAATGATGCATGGAATATGTAGTTGCCATGGAGATGTCCTTCAGATGTTGCTTACGGTTCTATAGCACTTAGCAAAATTTTTCTGTAACCCAAGGGACCACCTTCAGACAATATTATCGAGCTTAAACTTTATTATGTGACGTCACTGAGAGTATCTAAGTTGTTTCAATACAAGTTTACCCAACTTTATGCTTTCTTTCCTGTCACAATGCAATTTCATATTGAGTAGTACCATGGATGATCAGAAGGGTTAGATATTTCACTCTGTATCTGCATACATGGCTTGGTTCTACACTGCCTTGTACCAAAGCTGAAATATGTTTTCTCAACAAATATATCCGACAATCTCATCTGCTTCAAATCAGGTCTGAAGGAGCGGATACTTATCACACACACCCCACACGCTGCCCAGTTATTTATCCCCCCCCCATCCAGTTCATTCTGCCTGGTTCATTCCCACCCCCTGCTGCCCAGTTCATTCCCCCACCCCTCCACTGCCCAGTTCATTCTGCCCAGTTTAAATAGTAAAGCACGGTTAACTTTTACGTTTCAACAGAAGGGGATATTACCAAGGCAAAAAACCTGCGGTTTAAGAAACTGGTTAAGGTGACATTACAAATTATACTCAAACTCTCACATGACAATAAATTGCCACGTTAAGACAAATAAATCTACGGCTTAACTGAAAATAAACTGCATACATTCCTCATCACATATAAGTATTATTCAGTCTCCATACCACACATATGCACTTTAATTTCAGTTAAGGCGTACATTTTTAAAAAATTTGCCTTAACTTGACAATTTACTGTCATGTTAGCGTTTGAGTATACTTTGAAAGGCCGCCTTCAACAGTTTCTTAAACCGCAGATAATTATTACCGCAAGTAATAATAATAATAATAATAATAATAATTTATATAGTGCCCCTCTGCCAAATGGTGCTCAGAGCTCTTTGCAAACTCAGTACAATAAAACAACTGAAAAATCCATGTAAAATCGAGTTTAAAACAATTTTCAAGGGAAAAGCAAAGGGGGGAAGAAAAATACACTAAGAACCACCAGCAGTGGATCCCCTAAAGGAACCTGGAGACTAAAAAAATTCTTCAGGTGCTTTTTAAACGTGAGGAGGGAGGAACCAAGATGAATATCTGGAGGGAGAGAGTTCCACACTGAGGGGCCCACTACAGCAAAGGCCTGATGACCTGCCAACTTATGGCACAACAATTAGATTCCCAAACAGCAGGTGGTATCTGAGTCACGGACAGCAATGTTCTGGGAGCAGGTCTCGAATATACTATTATTATTTATGAACTGAAAGCAATGTACCTGACCCTCGTAGTTAGAGATAGATCCCTACTGCATGGGACTTACACTCTAGGGCTTAAAAGGGAGACAAGGGGAAGGAGAATATGGGGACAGAGAGACGGATGCATTCATGAAGGTGATAACTTGCAGGTGCATGTGCTGCTCTACCGTAGCACAGAGCCAGGGCCTCTACCGTTTATAGCAGGGCTTCTCAACCTTTCCCCAGTCACGGGCACTGGAGTGACGTAAGGGACTACTTGGGAGCATTGCATAATTTGCATGAATGATTTGCATAAACATGCATAGATTAAGTCTCCCCTCTGCAATTCAATTTAATTCAATCCAAATTGGGGAGCACTTTCACTCATTGCCCCGAGCACCAGGTTGAGAATCCCTGTTTTATAGGGTGGCCATACCTCCTCTTTAAAAGAGGATGCTTATGAAAAAAATACATGGTGCAGAGCTGTACTGGAACCAGTGCAGCCCTGCACCATGTATTTTTCATGTGTCCTCTTTTAAAGGGGAGGCATGGCCACCCTAACCTGTTCACAGCCCTGAAAATTATTTTTCAACTCTATTTTTGTACCTTGTGTGATCTGGACAAAATGGCTGAAAAAAGGATGATGATGAACAGCTATAAAAAGCAGCACCAAGTTCAAAGCTATGCAGAATGAGACCTATCAGGTCCAATCCAAAGCCCACAGAAATTTATGAAGACTCTTTTTCATGGTGCAAAATGTCACATTTTACTGTGTTACATACAGCAAAGACAAACTTGCTTTTTAAGGCAGAAAACATAAAAGATCCAGATGGCTTTGTTAGAGGTAACCAAATTATTTGTGTATGCAATTCAACTGCTCTTTCAAATTTCTTCTAATCAGTCAGTAATTAATGTATATTCAAACAAAGGAAATGATGCAACAAATTATCCCATATAGGCTCTTTAGAAACTTTCCCTTTAAATACTCGCTAGATGTTATTTGCTTTTAAGAGAGTCATTTTTGATCACATTATTGGTTTTACTTAATTACTGAATACCACTTTTAAAGTGGAGAGCAATGAATGGCAAAGAACAGCAACACATTACAATATGAACTATTTGGTCAAATAATCTGTGCTTAATTTCAAGGACAATCGGTGAGTGTCTTTAGACATAATGTCAACGGGTGTCTGAATGTGTATTCTGACCTTGATATGAACACCGGTTTGGCCCTGTGTTCACCATGTGGCGCTGCTTAGACACAAAGCCCATCTTGGGGCAAATCGGTGTTTTGTTTGTCAGCCGATCTCAGCACGCAAGCCCTGCTGCCTCGTACCCCATGTTGTACCTAACACGCCAGGCGATATCATTAGACACAGCGTTCAGCTGGAACACACAAATTGTCCTTGTGATGCAATGGTGTTCACATTGAGGGTTCAACAGGTGGCCAAATTGATGTTGGGATTGTTATGGTGCTTACACATAACAGCCAAACACATGCTTAGGGGTTTTGACACCCAATCTTTGTTATGTGTAAAGACACCCGGTGACTTAGAGTCATTGAAATTTCCTCCTTTCATAGAATCGTAGACTGGAGGGGACCTCAAGGGTCATCTGTTACAACCTCCAGCATCAAGGCAGGATTCACTGCATCTAAGCCATCCCTGACAGATAAGCCCAGAGAGCAGAAGAATACATCCCACAATACAACCAAAATATAGTGTGCCACGAACAGAGAAGATGAGTGAAGGAGCAACAGAAGTAGCACTTCAAAACCTTGGTTAGGTAAGAACATAAGTTTCCTGTTCCTCTGTATAGAGAGGAGTTTCATCCTACCATGTATAAAACAGTGGCATCTGGATACTAGGGCTGTGCATCCAGGGTTCGATATGACACAATCATTATCATTTATATAGCACAAGTGCACCTGGCACGGTACAATCAGTAGTTAGAGACCGATCCTTCCCCCAGGAGAATTACAATCTAAGAGAGACAAGGGAGGGGAGACGAACATAGGGAGAGACAAGAGTACATTCATGAGGTTGAGAAGTTGCAGGTGCACGTGCTTCACTTCGAGGGAACTAAATTCTGAGTGAGGGGGGAAGAGGATGCAATTTCACTCACGACAAGTTCGGGAAGGTCTGACGGAAGAGGTAGGTTTCCAGGAGGGATTTGAAAGTTGGGAGGGAGGCAGCAGAATGAATTTATCCAGGGAGGGAGTTCCAGGCATGGGGGAGTAGCAAGAGGGAAGAGGCAAAGATGTTTAGAGGAGCAAGGGGGTCACGAGCAGGCAAGGGTGGGGGTGGAGGAGCAAAGTTCCTGGGCAGGAGTGTGGCAGGATACAAGAGTGGAGAGAGATGTGGGAGCAAGGCTATGAAGAGCCTTGAAGGTAAAAACCAGGAGCTTGTGCCGAATTAGTTCACGTAAAGAGAGCCAGTGTAGGGTGGAGAGGAGGGGATGAACGAGGTCAAAGCAACAGGCAAGGCAGATGACTTTGGCAGGGGAGACCAGAAGGAGGGAATTGCAGTAGTCAAGTCAAGAGATGACGAGAGCATGGACTAAGGCTTTTGCAGTGGAAAAGTCAGGCAGGGCTGGATTTTAGCAAAATTATACAGAGCAAAGCAACTGGATTTTAGCAACTGTCTGGATCTGAGGCATAAAGAAGAGGGAGGAGTCAACGATTAATCCCAGGCTACACGCCTGAGACCCCAGCTGAATGGTGACTCCCTCAATGGAAATAGGGAGGGAAGTAGGAGGGGAACGTTTTGGCAGGGTGGGGGGTAGATGAGAACTTCTGTCTTAGCCATATTAAGTTTGAGTGGGTGGTGACATCCAGGCAGAGATGTCAGAGAGACCGTTAGCAATATGAGACTAGATGGAGGGGGAGTGTGTGGGAGTGGAGAGATAAGAGTTGCATGTCATCAGCATACAGGTGATACTGGAAGCCTTGGGCTTCAATGAGTTTACCCAAAGAAAGAGCTTAAAGGGAGAAGAGAAGGGGACCCAGGACAGAGCTTTGAGGAACTCCCACAGAGAGGGGAAGTGACATAGATGAGGTACCAGCAAGAGAAACATTGAAGGAGTGGTTCAAAGGATACGAAGAGAATCAGTTGAGAACAGAGTCCCGGAAACCAAGCAAGCATAGCAAATCCAGGACGTGGCCATGGTTGACAGTGTCAAAGGTGGCAGAGAGATCGAGTATGACAAGAATGGAGTAGAGACTCTTAGACTTAGCTAAGAGAAGGTCATTGGCGATTTTGGCGAGGGCAGTCTCAGTTGAGCGGAGAGGGGAAAAGCCTTTTTTGACTTCCATATTCGAAACACAAATACTAAGTCTGTATATGTGGGTTTCAAGTGAACCCAACATTTCCCCCAAAACATAAAAGCCAAGGTTTCAAACTGGACCCCCAATACTGCAGCACGTATCCAGCTTGGAGCGGAGCTGTTCTCTGATTCTCAGCTTAGTGCCTGCTTGGGGAGCCTGTAGTGAGCCCTTCCCACCTGCAGGGGATGCTGCTGTCTCAGAACTGAAGTCTCCAGCCCTGCAGCCAGGCCCAGCCCAGCAGAGCCCAGGCCACCAGGGAGAAATGGTCAGTCCCCGGCAGCCTCAATCCCCCCTCCCCAAGACAGTGACATCTCCCACAAGCCAGTGACTCCCCTCTGAGCCAGGAACCATTCCGCCCCAAATCCAGAACCATGTCTCAGTCCCCCTCCCAAAGCCAGTGACCCCTTCCTGAGTCAGCCACACACCCCATTCCCTTTCCCCAAGGCAGCAACCTTCCTATGCCACATTCTCCCCCATGCCAGTGGCCACTCCCCCACACCTTGACATCCCAAGTCAGACCCATGCCTCATCCCTAAGCCAGAAATTCTCCACATGAGCCAAACCCATGTTCCATTCTCTCCTCTCCCAATCCAGTCACATGTCTCACTCTCCCTTAAGCCAGCGATCCCCCTGAGCCAGACCCATTCCCTCTTCCACTCTCCTCAAGCTAACAACCTCCCCACCATGCTAGTCGTATTTTCTACCCTCCCACAAACTGGTGCTCCCCTTTTTACATTGGTAGCAGACTTAGCAACAGTCTTGACTGCATTTTCCTTTCCTTATAGCCCTGTCAAACCGGTAGAGCTTCATTGCACTTATGTGCCAAAATAACCCATACACAGGGACCCGTGTTCACTGCACTTTCCACACTGGCAACGATGAGGAAAATGCAGTGACAGAAAGATACAAATACCAATTAATACAAATACTAAAACCACAAATGCAAATACAAATACTTGTCCCTGTGCACAGCCCTACTGGATACTGATGAGTAGAGCCATGATTTTGTCATGATGGTCATGAAAATAATGAATCCCATGAACTTGGGGTATTTTCATGACTTGCCACCTGGCTGTAATTGCTATGAGAAGTCTATCAGTCATGTACACACTGAAAAACTGCAAGAAATTGCCCCCTGCTTACAAAGATGTCTTGTCTTGCGAGATGGTAGGTATGGAATCTAGATGACAGCCTCAGGAAGTACAAGATGCTATTTCAGAATAATTCAAAAATCTAACCATAGGTACAATCACCATTCACTACTCTAAGGCAACAGTTAAACTTGTCAGCAGTCAAAAGAAGTAGCTTTCATAATATTGAACTTAATGATACAGATGTTTGCCTTGAGTGTTGTGTTAAAAACAGGTAATTTCACTGTTGAAAAGCTTCTACTGTATATCCATGTAGCAAAAATAGCATTATTTGGTAACCTTTCCTTGGCTTTTCAGTTTTTTCCCATGCCTCTGCCATGTAATTCACTAAAAATTGTTCATCACAACATATGTGACTAAAATTCAATTGATAACATATATATATAAAAAACCAAACAAGAATAACCCACTGGTTAATCTGTGAATTGTGTCTCTTGACTTTCTGTGCCTGACCCACAGTGAACGGGGCAGATCCCATGCCCCACGAATCCCGTGCATGTGTGTGGTTTCGGCGTGGCACAATGTGCTGGCAATGGGGGTGCACGTGGTTCCTGCATGGTTGTGCGCGGAATCCGCGGGACACGGGATTGGCCCCACCGTATGCGTATATGAGGGCCTTCAGCTACAGATGTCAGGGCCTCATGCGCTTTGAACTAGTGGTCTGCTGGATTTCCAGGCTACAATCTATCCCACTCTGCCACTAAAGGTCTCAGACTGCTGGTCTCGCTATGGTCCTGGGAGGGATTTTGAAATTAACTTTCCCCAGCAGCCCATATCACACCTCCAGCTTCCTGGCTTGGTGGTTTCCTTCAGGTGAAGAAGCAGGCCCTGCAAAAACAGGATGTTGAGCAGAACAAGTCTCAAGGCCTCTTGTTTGGAATGTGCCCTGGTTCCTTTCTTGCTTCTGAGCCCCACTTTCAGCCCTGCATCCCAGTCTTTGACCTCTGTCCTTAATCCATGCTTTGATCCTCCCCCTCAGCCCTTGTCCAGCCTGTGTTCTGGTCCCTGCCTTTGGTCATTTGTCCCAGTCTCATGGGACAACTTCCTAGTGCTGACATCCTGGCTTGTTTTCCAGACTCTCTATTAATCTAAACTGTTCCTTGGCTTGATCTTGGGGCCCCGACTCTCTGTCCCACCCTCCTGACACGGCACTTGCATTGGTTACTCCTTTGTTTTGTTTCCTGACTCTGCAATTTTCCTGATCCTGCAGTCCACTGCCCACAATCCAGTATCTTACAAAGAACTTGGGTCCTCAATTCAAGAGAGACTCATGGTGTTAGCTCTGAAGACCCCAAGTGTTGGCCAAGCACACAGCCGTCTCTAGGCATATAAAAATGGCTGACAGCAGGGGCAAAGGATTGGAATCAGCCTTGGTGCAGAAGTTGGAACTGGGCTGCCCTGATCCACCTCCCAGTGCCAGGGGATACAGCTAAACCAGGGATGGTGGGTTTCCTAGGCTCATGGACCCCAAAGCAACTCCACCTCCTGTCCCTGTTATTAGCTGCACCTTTGACTGACAGATTTTATGAAATAGATCTTACTCAAGCAGTGCAATCCGGCAGTTGTTTGGTGTGGGACTGGGCACTAGCTCTTTGCACTGACATGACCCCGTTCACTTATCATTGGTGCAAATGGGTCACTCACCAGTGCCAAGTGGCTGTAGAATTGCACTCCAGACTCCACATCTTGGGAAACCAATGCAAGGCGTTCAGGCCAGGAGGCTACCAATGAAAGGAGGTTTGGGAAACTTTGCAATTGCATGAACGAAAGAGTTAATGAGTTTATTAGATTTAAACATTGGACCAAGGTTAGATATGGCTGATGGGTTTCTTAATGATAATGGCTTGGCTGCTGCTAATACAAGGGCCCCTAATGAAGATCTATTGCCTTCTTGTTTTATCCAATTTTATTGACTGGGGTTAAGAAAGCATTACTTCAAATGAGTTTAAATAAAACCATGCTAGCAGACAACCTTCACCCCAAACTATTTAAAATAATTGCTTCAACCAGAGAGAAAAAAATCACTAACTGATTTATGTCACTTGTCCTGTGAAATACTGTAATTTTCCTGTAAAATGTGTCATTGTGCACAGAAGGTGGACTTTTAAAAATGCTGTGGGTTTTTTCATTCTGAGCAAAGAGGATAGTGCATAGTCAGCTTTCTGATCTTTAATTAGAGTCATTAGATAAGGTAATATGAAGATACTTCAAAAATGCTCATTCTACCACAACTTCAGTATTATACTTAACAACGGATACATCCAACATCTATCTGTTGAAACACACACTCGTAGGTTCGGTGATGTAGACCTTTAGAGCTCGGAATCTTTGGAAAATTGTAGAGCTGCTTCAATTTTTTTGTTGAAACAAGCTTCCATTTGAAAAAGTTGAAAATGTCAGCCTTTTGACAGCTGACTTTCAACTTTGTCAGCACAAAAGGCCAAAAATGTTTTTACCAAAATGAAATTTTGTGAAAAGTTTCAAAACTTCCATTTTCAGTTTCAGAATTTCTAAATTGAATTGGGATTATAAAATTTGTACAATATTTCAATTTTCTACTGGCCCTAGTGACTTGAACGCTCATTAGCAGATGTAAAGATAAACACTGTAAAGATATATAGATCTAAGAAATATTTACAGACGAGGGGTTATATAGCTCCATGTTAGGCACAATATTGTTTTCAGTTTGTATTGATTAACAACATGTCCAAGCAATATGATCCGTCCAAACTGGGATGCAGTGCACAACCGACTGAGATACAAGGCCGTAAGGTTTATATGGAAGGAATGTCTTGGGCTATTAAACAGGAGATGAAAGCTTGCACAATTTCTGGTGTCTGTACTCATATAACTGTCTGCCTGTCTGAAGTGGAGAGGGCTATGAGCCAGTCCAAGAAAGATGTTACTAACCGTGCTCTCCCTTGGTTTTAAAGAACTGTAGAGTTGAAAGGAACCTTGAGGACCATCTAGTCCAACTCTGAGGCAGAAAGTCTAATGCTCCACCATTCCCAGCAGATGGCTGTCCAGCCCCTTTTTGAAAGCCTCGAGTGACAGCGAGCCTACAGCCTCCCTAGGCAACTTGCTCCATTGCTGAACAGCTCTTATTGGTCAGCATGCTGCTTCACTACTGTTTTCTTACTGGAGGTGCAATTCTCAATGTGGGTGAAAGAGGCATCACACTATCAGTCAAGAAGGAGTCTTTAAAGAGAGATTGCACGGGCAGGACAGACACTAGTTGCATGGTCCTACAGGTGACTTCCACAGCATCTAGAGACACATGCACAGACAAGAGTTATCACCCCTCCCAGCAATACAGAGGCATCACAAGAGCCTTTCACGCCTCCAGCCACACACACACACACACACACACACACACGCACGCACGCATGCGAAACAGGTACATGTATTTGTCTCTCTCTCCTGAAAGAGGGACTTTTGCCCCCTGAAAAAGGGACAGTGGGATTCAGCACCCAAAGAGGGACTGTTCCTACTAAACAGGGACTGTTGGGAGGTATTGTTTATTTAATTTTATACCCTTCCCCTTTTCCTAAGGCTCAGGTCAGCTTACAATATATGAGACATATAAAAGCATATAAAAATCCCCTTAAGTCCCCACCCAAACTAGAACACACACACACACCCCAACTCTTCCCAACTTTATTTCTGCCTGCCAAAAACCGGGCAACACAAGAAGGTCTTACACCACTTCCACAAAATGAACAGGCTCGGGATTTATGTGCCGAAGAGCAGGGCGGCCATTCCATCTTCTGCACCAGGGTCCTTTCTATCCTAATCAGTCACACTGTACACGTTGGGATGGAATGGAAGAAATAGTAGATTTTTTTTAAAAAAACAAACAACTAAATGTCATAAGGAACAATACGAACATCTATTGCTTATTGCTTACTTATTTGTCACCCTGTTTATATTGGAGAGGAATTGTTGCACCACGTGCTGCTCCTGGTAATGTTTCAGAGGGTTAGTAGTATATTAATCCTTGATGGGGTTCTTTCTGCATTATCCTGTGCCGCTACAATGATATGTTTACTATTACAGCTTAATGTGTGCTCCGCTCAGCCCCTAGGAGCCCTATAAATTAGATGCAGGTTCTTCTAAAGCTCTCTCCATGAGATAAAGAACTACATCAAAAATGCTCTATGCAATAATACGCAAAACAACACCCGTTGACTGTGGATTATCCTGACTGCCTCAGATCCCACGGGAGGAACTTCTGCAGGAGTCCCATTCCATTTAATGGGACCTTGAACAGTAAACTAATCAGTATAAATATTGCAAGACTGCACGGCAAGAAAAATACTTTCAAAGTATACTCCCCACTGAATGCAGCACAGCCTCCATCCACAGTAACACTCTTACCCATTCCCGAGACAAATGAGGGAGAGGTAGGGAGCAAAATGAGACACAGCCAGCATTATACTGATAAATATCATTCCTATAGAACTTTAAGTGTGCAAAGTCCTTGACAATCATTATCTCACCAAGCCTTCCAAGGAGGTAGTCAAACCAATATCTTTATTTCCATTTTACAGATGAGGAACTAAAGCTGAGTGTGGTGCTCCCCCTAGATGTGCGCCGCACTGGCTTCCATATTCTCGGCTAGCAAGGTGGGGACACCCTCTTTCTCTCCAGGGGCCCCCTCCAAGCGACAGGGACAGCAGCCTGTTCCCAGGATGGAGGGCTCCCCGCAGGCCAAAGCCTGATCCTACCCTCCCGCTCCCTACCCCCTGGGGTCCAGAGTCAAATATTCCTTTCCTCACCCCTTACCAGCAGCTCGGCCTGCTTCAGCATGAGCAACCCTGATTACAGTTCCCACCCCCAGTCCAGTGCACAGGGGTACTTCCCTGCATCTAGGTCGCTTGTCTCCCCTCCGTCCTCCTTCGCTCCAGCCACCGCCAGCTTTTCTGGGGCTAGCTTCCGGCCCCTCCCATGGTGTACCCATCCATTCCCCAGCATGTCGCCACATTGTCCGTCGTCCTTGCCTCTCCCCCAGACGTTCACGCTAGCACTACAGCTGGGGGGGTGTCCACCAGATCTCCGCACCACCAGGTATCGTCCGGGGTTTGTGGGGGTGGACCCCGCAACTGCCACACTGAGACGCATGCCGCGTTTAGACAAGCGAGTCATGCGATCCGCTTATGAGACTTTTGAAAATTCCCCGGGCTGGGATTAGATGAGATGTTTCGTGCATTAAAGCCGGTTGTGCGTTCTTTTAAAATAGCGAACTAAATACCTTCACGTCGGGATATTTAGTTTGCAGTTTTAAAAGAACGTGCGGCTGGCTTTATGCGCAAAATGTCTCGTCTAATCTTGGCCCGCAGGATTTTCAAAAGTCACATGAGCAGGTCACGTGGCTGCAACCCACTCATCTAAAAGCAGCCACAGTAATTTGTCCAGAACCACATAGGGAAACTGTGGCAGGTCAGTGGTTTCCAAATATGTTGCCTGTGCATCCGCATTTTGAGAGCAAGGGTGGACAAGACCGGCGGCAAAAGGGAGGAGAGTACAGGGAGAAACTGGAATACATTCAAGAACATGAGAAGTGTCAAATGCATGGGCTTAGCTTGGCTACAGGGGGAGATGGGGGACCCTAGAGAATGAGGTGATGCATTAGTGAGCAATCCATTGGNGTAGTAAGCGGCCAAGCCGCCGCTTGTAGCCGCAAGCCACCCCCCCGTGAGAGAGGGAGGCACGAAAGTCGGTGGGGCAGTGGAGCCCCGTGCTGCACTGCCTATCCGTCCGGAGGCAGACTTTCGACTGGGGAAGCGAGGGCGCGCTCTCCCTACGCATGCCCAGTCGAAAGTCAGTGCTGCCTCCTACTGGACGGAAGGGAGAACGCTCCCTGGGTCCGAAGAAACGGACCTAGGGCCATAGAAGATGGTTTAGGGAGCAGGAGACTCTGGGGCAGGCGAGGATGGCGGCATCCGGAAGGAGCAAAGTTCTCAGGTGGGAAAGTTCTCAGCAGAAAATGAGGGCAGAAAGATAGCGCCATGGAGATGAGGACAAGGGGTTTGTGCTGGATGTGAAAGGGAACAGGGAACCAATGGAGGAAGGAGTGGAGGATTAGCAACAGAGATGGAAATATATCAAGTATCAGTCAGAATCATGGCCCCATTTACAGATGGTGTGATCTCACCTCACTTCAGAACCTTTGGTCTATCTATGGCCAAGTCTAGATTAGAACTCAGGTCTTTCAGCTTCAGGTTCCAAGTGTACTCACTGGGAACTGTTAAGGCTGCTGATCCTGCTGCCCATGCAGCAATGCTGAAAAGAGTGCTGAGAACCTTTGTGGGTCACAGACTAGAATGCAGAGGGATTCATTCCTGGAGCTATCTGTGCACACAGATCATGCATAACGAACCTGTTCCCTGGCACATTTGTCTGCTCCATGCTGCAGGCAGCTGTGCTTTCCTGTGTGCAGTCCTTTGGGTATAATTTTAGAGCATATTGGCCATTTTCATGAAATAATACTCCATTACATCGACATGAGGAACTATAGAGAAATCCATGTCATCTGACATTTGCCAAGGTGTATCCATGGATAAAATATTGAGTGGGGGGCATCTCATGTCACAAAATGATTTACAATAATTTAGGACATAAGTGGTGCCCGAGAATTGGGGCGGGGAGGGCATGTTCTCCCTTAGCCCCATCTACAGTAGTAGTTGTGTCACTGCTGCGGAGGCCCCAAACTCTGTGCTGCTGCACTGTGAGGCCCACACAGGGAGCTGGGGGCAGACGGGTCTCTGTCAAATCTCCCACCACAGCTCGGGCAGGCTGAGGTACTGGTCACTCGAGCATGTGCCCAGCCCAGCTACCCTCTCCTAGTCTGACCAAAATCCCGCCCCCAGCCATAACGTGGCCATGGGCAACGCTGCCCACCACTCAAAGCCCTGTCACAGATTTTGCCATGTGGAGAGGCAGAAGGGGCCCAAGCACTTGAACTACTACACCTTGGGCAGCCTTTCCCCATTTTGGCTAAGGCTGCTACGCGATGCATCCTTAGCATTTTTCTGAGGACGCCTCACATAGCAGCCAGCTGCTTGCCCTGCTCCACAGTGGGGGGGAACATCTGGTGGTCGCCAGCCACACAATGCACTACATCACAATGGTACCACTACTCAGAGTGGGTTAAGACTGCCAAAGGCGTCTCGTGTGGGTGTTGCACTCTGAGGCCTCCTCCTCAAGCCACAGTACTGTCAACTCTCACCGTTTTACCTCAAGATAACTGGTGCATTCCTCTAGCCCCAACACCTAGAATCATGCTATTTCAGGAGATGCTCTGGGATTATTATTATTATTATTATTATAAACATTTATATAGCGCCAGACGTGTGACCTGGTGCTGTACAGAACGTAGAAATAGACTGGTCCCTGCCTGTGGCTTACAATCTAAAAGACAAGGAGGGGGAGACAGGGAGAGGGGACAGGGTATGTTTCCAGCCTTATAGTCATGGAGAAAAGCTTGAAAGCCAGTTCCATATCTAAAGGGGAGTATGGGGAACACTGTTCCCCTGTTGATCCCTGCCCCTCACAGAAATAATACGTGTTCCAGATTTTCCCCCTCGGTTAGTTAGTTACTCTGAAGACTAAGATGTCAAACGACTGAGATGAGTGACAGAAGACCAAGGCAAGACAGAAATAGCAGTAATTCTAGTAAGAAAATGTCTGCCTAGTACATGAACTTTTGATGGTGCATGCAATTGTCATGCACTGTATCCCCAACCCTCCTTTGCCAATGTTCTGGCTACAGGCCGGTTGAAAAGTTAAGCTGACAGTAGCCTAAGGATTTAGAAATCCAGGATGCAAAATAATCTCAGATATGTTTATTTTTAATCTCATAATTCTTTGAAGCCAATCTTACATAAGAACACTAGTATTCATTATTTATGAACACCTAGTGCTGACAATACTGATGTCATCCTTTACCTTTTTATTTTGTCCTTTACAGAATCCTGTCCAAGAGTGTTAAAAATTTAAACTTGCGATGCTCATCACCTCTTATTGCACATCTGCTACTCATGGGGAAGGTCCCTCTCCGATGTAGTGGGTTATGCTTACCAGACCTTGGATACAACTGGCAATGGTCTAAGAACCTGCAAAAAATTAATACAAACCATTGTTTTTCATTAAAAGAAAAATAACTAATTTTAGTCAAGTGTTTGGGG
>QEPC01006267.1:89527-119971 GCA_003113815.1 Sphenodon punctatus
GTAGTAAGCGGCCAAGCCGCCGCTTGTAGCCGCAAGCCACCCCCCCGTGAGAGAGGGAGGCACGAAAGTCGGTGGGGCAGTGGAGCCCCGTGCTGCACTGCCTATCCGTCCGGAGGCAGACTTTCGACTGGGGAAGCGAGGGCGCGCTCTCCCTACGCATGCCCAGTCGAAAGTCAGTGCTGCCTCCTACTGGACGGAAGGGAGAACGCTCCCTGGGTCCGAAGAAACGGACCTAGGGCCATAGAAGATGGTTTAGGGAGCAGGAGACTCTGGGGCAGGCGAGGATGGCGGCATCCGGAAGGAGCAAAGTTCTCAGGTGGGAAAGTTCTCAGCAGAAAATGAGGGCAGAAAGATAGCGCCATGGAGATGAGGACAAGGGGTTTGTGCTGGATGTGAAAGGGAACAGGGAACCAATGGAGGAAGGAGTGGAGGATTAGCAACAGAGATGGAAATATATCAAGTATCAGTCAGAATCATGGCCCCATTTACAGATGGTGTGATCTCACCTCACTTCAGAACCTTTGGTCTATCTATGGCCAAGTCTAGATTAGAACTCAGGTCTTTCAGCTTCAGGTTCCAAGTGTACTCACTGGGAACTGTTAAGGCTGCTGATCCTGCTGCCCATGCAGCAATGCTGAAAAGAGTGCTGAGAACCTTTGTGGGTCACAGACTAGAATGCAGAGGGATTCATTCCTGGAGCTATCTGTGCACACAGATCATGCATAACGAACCTGTTCCCTGGCACATTCGTCTGCTCCATGCTGCAGGCAGCTGTGCTTTCCTGTGTGCAGTCCTTTGGGTATAATTTTAGAGCATATTGGCCATTTTCATGAAATAATACTCCATTACATCGACATGAGGAACTATAGAGAAATCCATGTCATCTGACATTTGCCAAGGTGTATCCATGGATAAAATATTGAGTGGGGGGCATCTCATGTCACAAAATGATTTACAATAATTTAGGACATAAGTGGTGCCCGAGAATTGGGGCGGGGAGGGCATGTCCTCCCTTAGCCCCATCTACAGTAGTAGTTGTGTCACTGCTGCGGAGGCCCCAAACTCTGTGCTGCTGCACTGTGAGGCCCACACAGGGAGCTGGGGGCAGACGGGTCTCTGTCAAATCTCCCACCACAGCTCGGGCAGGCTGAGGTACTGGTCACTCGAGCATGTGCCCAGCCCAGCTACCCTCTCCTAGTCTGACCAAAATCCCGCCCCCAGCCATAACGTGGCCATGGGCAACGCTGCCCACCACTCAAAGCCCTGTCACAGATTTTGCCATGTGGAGAGGCAGAAGGGGCCCAAGCACTTGAACTACTACACCTTGGGCAGCCTTTCCCCATTTTGGCTAAGGCTGCTACGCGATGCATCCTTAGCATTTTTCTGAGGACGCCTCACATAGCAGCCAGCTGCTTGCCCTGCTCCACAGTGGGGGGGAACATCTGGTGGTCGCCAGCCACACAATGCACTACATCACAATGGTACCACTACTCAGAGTGGGTTAAGACTGCCAAAGGCGTCTCGTGTGGGTGTTGCACTCTGAGGCCTCCTCCTCAAGCCACAGTACTGTCAACTCTCACCGTTTTACCTCAAGATAACTGGTGCATTCCTCTAGCCCCAACACCTAGAATCATGCTATTTCAGGAGATGCTCTGGGATTATTATTATTATTATTATTATAAACATTTATATAGCGCCAGACGTGTGACCTGGTGCTGTACAGAACGTAGAAATAGACTGGTCCCTGCCTGTGGCTTACAATCTAAAAGACAAGGAGGGGGAGACAGGGAGAGGGGACAGGGTATGTTTCCAGCCTTATACTCATGGAGAAAAGCTTGAAAGCCAGTTCCATATCTAAAGGGGAGTATGGGGAACACTGTTCCCCTGTTGATCCCTGCCCCTCACAGAAATAATACGTGTTCCAGATTTTCCCCCTCGGTTAGTTAGTTACTCTGAAGACTAAGATGTCAAACGACTGAGATGAGTGACAGAAGACCAAGGCAAGACAGAAATAGCAGTAATTCTAGTAAGAAAATGTCTGCCTAGTACATGAACTTTTGATGGTGCATGCAATTGTCATGCACTGTATCCCCAACCCTCCTTTGCCAATGTTCTGGCTACAGGCCGGTTGAAAAGTTAAGCTGACAGTAGCCTAAGGATTTAGAAATCCAGGATGCAAAATAATCTCAGATATGTTTATTTTTAATCTCATAATTCTTTGAAGCCAATCTTACATAAGAACACTAGTATTCATTATTTATGAACACCTAGTGCTGACAATACTGATGTCATCCTTTACCTTTTTATTTTGTCCTTTACAGAATCCTGTCCAAGAGTGTTAAAAATTTAAACTTGCGATGCTCATCACCTCTTATTGCACATCTGCTACTCATGGGGAAGGTCCCTCTCCGATGTAGTGGGTTATGCTTACCAGACCTTGGATACAACTGGCAATGGTCTAAGAACCTGCAAAAAATTAATACAAACCATTGTTTTTCATTAAAAGAAAAATAACTAATTTTAGTCAAGTGTTTGGGGGGGGAAATTATGTGAAATCCAATGAAATATGCAGATTTGGTGAGGGAGTCCAATTGAGCCTCTGCACGAAGGGTGGCATAAAAATTAGACTAAATAAAATAAATAATAAATAAATAAATAATACTTTTCTGGGCGTGCAGCTTTCATGCCAAGTTTCCACCCAATAGGATCTGAAGAAATCAAGGTTTAAACAAAGAATAATTTTACACACAGAATTAAGACCCTTTTCTAATGGGCACAAGTGCATGGAGGGTGTGTGGAGGGAGGCAACACAGGTGAGCAGTGTGCGGGAAGCCCATCGCACAAGCACCCATCCACCTCCACGCACGGAGCATCTGCCATTGGCGCTCGTTGCTCCATGCGTGGATGATGGGTGGAGGTGGGTGGAGCACGGGAGCATGCATTCCCACCCACCCACCCACCATGGCGATCACATGGACACCCCCACCCACCCACACACATGGGTAGAAGGGGGACGCCCATGCAAAAAGGGCCTTCATAAGGAACCCAAAATATTTTCAGGGACCCGAGTTGACCGCACCAAAAAATCTTAAATTCTGCAACCAGTGAAGCCAAATTCTACAAATTCACCACGAGCATTAATATTTGCATAATTAACTTGATTTACATAACTATGCATGCTGGGAAGCAAATTTGCAATAGGTTTGACATTGAATCACAACTTTGCTAATCAAACACAACTCAAATCCTCTGGAATTTCAGCACCTCCCTCACACAAACATAGTGCCTTCAGACCCCACCCACCCACAATTCATCTCCCAGGGGCCTATTTACCCTCGGGTCATGGTCAGGATTGGCTGATTCTGCGAGGATTGGCTGAGTCTGTGAAAATCACTGCAAATTACAGCAACGCAGTCAACTCGGGTCCCTGAATATTGTGAACAAAATAGCTAGGAGCCATGATAATTGAGAAAACTATGCAGTTGTTCCCCAATTGATTTCCCACTCACTCCAGTGGGAGTTTTGCCTGACCATAAGCCTAGTGGAGATTGAAGATTTTGACCCAGTACTTTTAGTGACATAAAATAAGAGGGAGTGTAATTCATCCGCCATTTAAGCTAATAGGAAAAATCCCATTGAAAGATAGGACTGTGTACTGACCTTATATGGACTAACAATTTACTCAAAACACACCTGAACAATTTCTTTCCAGAAATGACAGTTGGGTTGTATGGGACTAGCTTAGGGAAGAATTTTGTTCAGAATACTGTATACAATACAATAGCACGGAACCTAAGCTAAACAGAGGGTCATAGACCTGGCCTTCAAGCACCCCCTTAAGAGGCACAAGATCCCCTTAACTGACTGCCACAAGCCCTAACCCAAGCTCTTTTCTTGCTCAACCCAACTGTAACTTCCACCTCTCTTGCAGAATGCCATAAAGTCACATCACTCCACAAAGGACTGGGCACATTAAAAATGGGAGGAGAAATTGCTCTATTTCTTTGACTTTGTTCCAGCATCCCCTTTCCTCTTCCAAAGTGACCTCACCCCTTCCAGATTGCTACGATATCACATGTTCAGCAAGGGGCGTGGTCATGAAGTAAGTGTAGTTCATTTGTATTTTAGTAAGGCACTTGATATTGTGACACATAGTAAATTACTGCTTAAGCTGGAAAAAATGGGAATTAACAAAAAAGATAGCTACATGGGTACTAAGTTGGTTAACTGGAAGAAAACAAAGGCTTGTACTGAGAGGTGGAGTTTCTAGATAGAGAGACGTTGCTAGTGGAGTTCCTCAAGGATCTGTCTTGGGACAGTCTTGTTTAATACATTTGTTGGTAACTGACCTTGATGAAAGTGTGTACCAATTAGGGATGTGCGAACATGGTTCGGACATTTGGAGCTCGGCCCAAACTCAGCCAGTTCGGATGGCCGAACTGAACGCCTGAACCGAACGCCAAAACCCCCAAACAGTTTGGCCGCGTTCAAATGAGTTCGGGCAGGAAAAACGGGACTGTCAGGCCCAGGGGTGGGGTCATCTGAGGAGGGGTGGAGAGGCTTGGTCTAGCAACCAGCCTGCCCAATCACCATCCCTCTTTTCCTCAAACGACTGGCTTGGCAGTCTGCGATTGGCCACGAGCTAGGCTGCACAGAGCCAATGGGGCTTGTGGTAAGGAGGGCACAGCAAGTAACAAAAGTAATTGCCCTCCCCTCTTCCAGTTCCTTCTGAGCTAGCCACTGATCCTGTCAGCAGGCGTTTTCAGAACTCTCACTCTCCCAGAAGTTTGTGTTCCTCCCAATTCATTGCCATCCTCCTCCTATTTCATCCATTTCCACACATTTACCTCCATAGTTTCATTTATTTAGATTAGATTAGATAGATTTAGGTGTTATTTTTATTTTTTACCCCTCCCTGTGTTCTTTCTCCCTCCCCTCCATTGAATCCTTCCCTCCTCCCTGTATATATTCCATCCCTGATTCCCTTCCCCTGTTTTTGGATTTATTTAGAGTAGGATTATCTTGATTTAGGTTTCATTTCAGTTTTGTCCCCCTCCCTGTGTTGTTTGTTGCAAGCTGTCTGTGTCTCCTCCCCCCCATCCCTGCGTGTAAATATATATATAGATATTAGATAGATAGTTGTAGGAGTTAGCTTAGTTATAGAGATAGATAGAGATAGTGTGTAGTGAATCAGGTGGGCCCTGCTTCAGGCGGAGGTAATGGACGGCCCCCACACCACTCAGAACATTGAAGCAGCCCTGACCGCCATGGTGAGGGAGTGGGTCTCGCCAGGTGCGCCCTTCACCAAGAGGTGCGTGGTGAGCGACAATGCAGCCAATATATTGAGGGCAGTCCGCAAGGGGGGCTTCACCAGTATCCCTTGCACCACACACACCCTTCACCTGGTGGTCAGAGACGCTCTGGGCTTGGGGGAGAAGGGGATTGGGGCAGACAGCCTTAGCTCCCTGATTGAACTGGGGAGGAAGCTGGCCGGTTTCTTTAACCAGAGTGTAAAGGGCAGCAACCTCCTCCGGGTGAAGCAGGCAGAGCAAGGCTCCCCAGTGAACCAGCTGGTGCAGGATGTGTCCACCAGGTGGAATTTGACCTTCCTGATGCTCGAGCAGCTTCTAGAGCAGAAAGCCGCTTTGCATCAGGTTGAACTGGTGATGGACAGTAGGGCACCTCCAGGGTACAATGGGGTGGAAGGGGAGATCCTGGCTCACACTGTCTTTGTGCTGAGACCATTCCTGGCCATGACGGAGACCATCAGCTCCTCCACGACCACCATCAGCCAGGTGACCTCTCTGGCCCAGAGTCTCCACAGGAGGCTGGAGGAGATTATCCAGGGGCAGGATTGTGGCCCTCAGGGCAAGAAGCTGGCGGCTGAGGCGGTTGCCCTGATGCGGCAGCTGAATGCAGGGCTGAAAGCATGGTTTGATGAGCTCCTGCAGCAGTAGGAATATGTTTTGGAAACCATGCTGGACCCCAGAGTCAAGGGCAGGGTGGCACGCTGGAAGGTTGAGCTGGTGGAGAGGGTCTGGCCACTATGGCCACTGGAAGGTTGAGCTGGTAGAGAGGGTCTGGCAAGCAGAGGGAGCTCTGGAGAGTGCGTGGCAGCAGGATGCCCCAGGGGATGGTGGGAGTGGGAGAAGTCACCCCTTTCAGCCGGTGGGGTCTATCCCTGCCCCCAGCCCTAGCAGTAGCAGCACCAGCAGCAGGCTGAGCAGCAGCAGCACCCCTATTGCCAACAGAAGCAGCTCATATGTGCAGGCCACTCTGGAGAGCATGGGCCCATGCACAGCAGGGCAGGCAGTGTGGCTGAGGGCAGTGGGGCAGGTGGTGCCCATGCAAAGCTACCAGAGGAAGTACGATGGCGCCTCAACCGCCGTGGAGACCTACCTGGAGGAGGAGCCATGCATTGATCCCAGCAGTGATCCTTTGACCTACTGGGGTGGCAAGGCCAACATGTGGCTGGCCCTGTCGAAAGTGGTCAAGGGTATACTGTCCTGCCCACCAATGAGTGTCCCCAGTGAGCGGGTGTTCTCCATGGTGGGGGACATTTGCTCCCCGCACCTCCTGAAACTGGGGGCCAAGTTGGTGGAGCAGATGTTGTTCACCAAAGTGAACCTTCCACTGCTGGGATTCCCCGATGTGCCCCTGGACAAGAATTGATGGTGCAGTGGCACACGCCATCCCATGACAGGGACAGTCTTGGGACGGGGCTCCTCCTCAATCTGGACTGCTGCTGCTAAGGTGCTGACCCTTCCTCCCAATGCCTGGTGCCTGCCATGCCACCACCCCCCTCTCATTAGATGGCCTTGGCCAGCCTATCTAACTGACCTCATGATGCCGGGTGGCATTGGGAAACTGTAAGCCTGCCAGCCAGCCTCTGGCTAGATGATCTCGGCCCGCCTATCTGACTGGCTCTCTCACGCATGTGCTGCACAGTCTTTACCAGCCTATCTGAATGCCCTGCCAAGGTCCCAGCCTACCTTCCCTACTGCCTCTCATGCCACGCTGCCTGTCTGCCCACCCAGGTTGCTAAACCCAAACCCTGGCTCAGTCTGCCTTCCAATGCTCATGCCACATTACCTGTCTGCCCGCCCAGGTTGCTAACCTCAAACCCTGCCTCAGTCTGTCTTCCAATGCTCATGCCACACTGCCTGTCTGCCTACCCAGGTTGCTACCCTCAAACCCTGCCTCAGTCTGCCTTCCGATGCTCATGCCAAAGTGCCTGTCTGCCAGCCCTGGCAACCCTGGGTGATGTGCCCCACTGGCCTGGTAATCCCGCTGCTGCTGTCTGCTGGTCCATGGGTGCTCTGCCCTGGCAAATCCAAATGTGCCCACACAATCCTGCTGCTGTCGTCTGCTGCTATATGGGAGCTCTTTCCTTGAAAATCCTACCATCCTGGCCCAATAGGTGCTGCACAAAGGCAAATCCTGCTGCTGCCGTCTCTGCTGTTCCATGGGTTCTGTGCCCTGGCAATCCAATGTCTGCTGCTGCTGCCTCTGCTGCCTCTGCTGTGCCATGGGTTCTGCTACTGGGCAATCCAATGTCTGCCACTTCTGCCTCTGCTGTGTTACCAACAGGACTATTAATTACTTATTTTGGAGGCTCTAATTATGTTTTAGTTATTGGAATTTTATTTGTGAATTATTAATGGGTTCCCCTGTTGGACAACAACTAATTTAATTCAGAGACATTGAATGAGTCAGATTTGAATATTCAGCTGTTTTATTAGAAGTTAGCATCAGATATAAACCCCAAGACCACTCACCGATTAGGTATGCAAATACAAAAATCACAGAGATAAACACCAAAAGAACAGCCTTAAAAGGAGAGATCTCTCGTACAGCTGTTCACAATATTCGTTAGGGATGGGCGAACGTGGTTCGCAGTTCGGACCGAACTCGACCAGTTCGGTCAACCAAATCGAACTTCCGAACTGAACTCGATTTTCAAACCGAACCGAATTTCTGAACTCGGCTCTGTTCACCCATCCCTAAAAGATAATATTCCATTTAGTTCAATGGGGTTTGAATTTCCGAACTTTATTTGGAAGTTCGGACCAAACCGAACTTCCAAACCGAACCGAATTTCTGAACTGCACCGAACCGAATTTCCGAACTCGGTTCTGTTCGCCCATCCCTAATATTTGTGAATGTTTTCTGGTACTTCTCTGTAAATTACGCTTGGCTTTCTCTGCATGTCTACATTAAACTAAGATATATTTACCCTCCATTCAGCAAAGAGCAGTCTCTGAAGCACCTCATCAACTGTCTCTCGGATATCTCCACCTGGATGTACCAACGCCAGCTCAAGCTCAGCATGGCTAAGACTGAACTCCTTATCTTTCCTCCCTTCCTTTCCTCCCCCTCTTCTCTATCCATCCTTATTGATGGTCTCACCATCCATCCTGTTCCCCAAGCCCGTAGCTTGGGCTTCGTCTTCGATACTCACCTCTCCTTTAAACCTTACATCGATTCTGTTGCCAAGTCCTGTTGCTTTGCCCTCTATAACATTGCTCGGATCCACCCCTTTCTCTCCATCTCCTCAGCCAAAACCCTTGTTCATGCTATGGTCATCTCCCGCCTTGACTACTGCAACCTCCTCCTTGCTGGCCTCCCCCGCTCTCATCTGTCCCCCCTTATCTCCATCCAAAACTCCGCTGCTAGGGTCAGCCACTCAGCCCATTTCGACCACGTGCAGCCTCTCCTCTCTTCTCTTCACTGGCTCCCCCTCCCTCAACGCATCCTTCACAAACTCCTGGTATTTACTTACAAAGCCCTTCACAGCCTGGCTCCCCCTTACCTCTCAGCCCTTATCTCCTTACACACTCCTGCATGCACTCTCCGCTCCTCCTCTGTCCCCTCCCTCATCTCCCCTGCTCCCCTAATCACCTTTGTCCCTTCTCCCTCGCTGCCCCCCATGCCTGGAACTCCCTCCCTGCCCACATCTGCCATGCCCCCTCCCTCCACTGCTTCAAATCCCTCCTCAAAACCCACCTCTTCCTCTCCGCCTTTCCTGACACTTGCTAGAACTTTCCTCTCAACATTTACTATCTGCCCTCCCCCTGACTCCACCCTAACTGCAACCAAGTCAAGCACATGCACCTGAGACTTCGCATCTGCTTGAATGTTTTATCCCTTGTCTCTCCCTATGTCCCCTCTCCTTCTCTCCCTCCTCCGGGTCTTTTAGATTGTAAGCCATAGGCGGGGACCGCATCTATCTCATTGTTCTGTAAAGCGCCAGGTTCACAGCTGGCGCTATACAAGTGCTAATAATAATAATAATAATAATAATAATAATGGAGATGATCAAGTCCGGACCAGAAGTAAGTGTAGAGAAAAGGAAAAGTATAGACAAGTGTAGAAAAAAAAGTGGTGTCTGCCATTCAACCCATGATTTTTAAGAACTTCTATTCTCCTCCCATATCCACCCAGGGTAGTACTTGTTCCAATAACAAAATCTTCACTTCAACCAATAAAAAGCTAAAGCATCATTAACATAAAATGGAAAATTTCTAAACATTTCTAAACTCTGCAGTTTGCTGACTTTCTAACGTAACGGAATCTCTCTAAACCTGCGGTAAGCGAAGGTTCAGCCACACCATCATATTTCAATATCAAATTCCAACATCTTTCATCTGTTTATCATAAAGTTAAACCAAGTTCCTTAAAATCTTGCAGTGGCTGACCTTCACCTTAATTAAGCAATCTGCCTCTGTTTTCCAGCACTTAAAATCTAACACTCAAGCTCTAAAATACCTTAAAATCCTTTTAAATCAAGCTACAAATTCCTATTTTAAACATACTATTTCTAATTAAACCACTATGCACTATAAATGAATATTTGTGTGTAAACATATGTGGTAAATACTTGGTAATGTATGAACTACTATCTAGGCCTCAAGATTTAGGCCTCAAGCCTGAACCTATTAACTCAAGAACCCAGGCAACAGCTGCGCCATGGGTTCTGCGCCTGGGCAATCCAATGTCCACTTCTGCTGCGCCATGGGTTCTGTGCCCAGGTAATCCAACGTCTGCCGCTGCTGCCAATGCTGCCTCTGCTGTGCCATGGGTTCTCTGCCCTGGCAATCCAATGTCTGCTGCTGCTGCTGAATGACACCTCTACTGTGTCATAGGTAATGTGCCCTGGCAATCGAATGTTCGCTGCTGTTGCTGCCTCTGCTGTGCCATAGGTTCTGGTCCCGGGAAATTCAATGTCCACTGCTGCTGGCGATGCTGCCTCTGCTGTGCCATGGGTACTGCTACCCAGCAATCCAGTGTCTGCTGCTGCTGCCAATGCTGCACCATGAGTTCAGTGCCTGGGCAATCCAATGTCTGCTCGTGCTGCCTCTGCTGTGCCATGGGTTCTGTGGCCGGGCAATCCAATGTCTGCTCCTGCTGCCAATGCTGCCTCTGCTGTGCCACGGGTTCTGTGCCCTGACAATCCAATGTCTGCTGCTGCCACTGAATCCCACCTCTACTGTGTCACAGGTAATGTGCCCCAGCAATCGAATGTCCGCTGCTGTACTTCTGCTGCCTCTGCTGTGCCACAGGTACTGTGCCCTGCAATCATATGTCCACTATTGCTTCCGGCTACTACTGAATGCCGCCTCTGCAGTGCCATGGGTACTGTGCCCCACCAATCGAATGCCCGCTGCTGCACTTCTGCTGTCTCTACAATCAAATCTTCGCTGTTGCTGCTTCTGCTGCGCCACGGGTACTGTGCCCCAGCAATCAAATCTCCACTGCTGCTGCTTCTGCTCCCTCTGCTGTGCCACGGGTACTGTGCCCCAGCAATCGAATCTCCATTGCTTCTGCTGCCTCTGCTGTGCCATGGGTACTGTGCCCTGCAAACGAATCTTCACTGCTGCTACTCCTGAACGTCACCTCTGTGGTGCCATGGGTACTGTGCCCTGGCAATTGAATCTCCACTGCTGCTGATGCTGCTACCTCTGCTGTTCCACAGGTACTGTGCCCCAGCAATCCAATGTCTGCTACTGGGTGGCCACGTGTTGGCTTGACCAATTTGCAGAAGAGCTTGTTGAGATCCAGTGAGTAAGATGCAAGCCTGCAATGCCTGGCCAAGTAGAGGTGCCATCCGCCAAGCCCTGGTCGGGCCTCTGCCGCTGCTCCACCGATGCCTGCCAGCCTGCAATGCCCAGTCAAGGATGGGTGCCAGCCACCAAGCCCCAAGTCTTCCTGGCCTCGGCTGCTGCTGCTGCTGCTGCTGCTGCTGCTAGGTCTCAGACAGCCAACCATGCCCCCATGGGCACCCCCAGGGGACAAGCACTGAGCCTGCCTGCCCAGGCAACCCGGGGTGCCAAGCCCCAAGCCTTCCCTGTCTCTGCTGCTGCTGCATCTCCTGCCATGCCACCACAGGCACTCCTGGGGGTCCATAGAGTTCCCGAAGCCTCCAGGTGGCTGAACTTTCCAAATGTTCAGGGGGTACGAACCCCACAGGACTGAACCCATGAATCTGAACTAAGTTTTCAATCCGAACTCCATTCTGTTTGCACATCCCTAGTATTAATGAAGTTTGGATAAATTTATGACACTTAACTTGTGAGGTGTTTTTGAGTTGATGCTACAGGAAGAAATCCGACCCACCCCCAAGAATACATGTTGGGTTTTTTGTTTTTGTTTTTTTCTCTTTTCATGAAGCATCAAAGTTGTCTGCAGTTGAGATGGGACTGTTGGGCCAATTTGAAGCCTCGGTGCTATAATTGTATATCAGGTGCCTGACTGATGAGGCCTCCATGCATGCTCAGGGTCTAGTTGATTACCATATTTGGGGGTCAGGAAGGAATTTTTCCTCTGAGCAGATTGGCAGTCAACTCTGAGGTTTGTTTGTTTTTTCTTGGGGTTTTTGCCTTCCCCTTTAGCATGGGTGCAGCTCACCTGTTCTGGACATCTGGATCTTTCTTTTCCTAAAATTGTTCTCTGTTATTTCAGGCATCAGTGTGCTCTGGTTGGTCCCAGTTTCTACTTGTAGCTATTGGTGGGATTCTTCTGTTCAAATAGTTGTGTGTGGCAGGTCATGCAGTGGTGCAGGGCACTGAACTAGCTGACCCTTGAATTCCCTTCCAGCTATGGGACTGGTCTCAGGTCTGCAGCTTGATCCAGCCCAAGTCCAAATGGGTCAGATGAAAGTAACATCCAGACCTAGACCTGCCACTCACAATATGGTCTCATCAGATTTGGGTCAGGTAACAGGCCTCTAGGATGAAGGCACCTGCATGCTTTATTAGGGAATGCTAAGCAAATGACCCATATTCACTGTGTTTTCCCCATTGGATAAAATGCAGTGAACATGGGTCCCTGGGCTAAAGTCTCTATTACCCAAGATTTTGAAGATAGTCAGATATTTTGGCTAAGAAGCAATGTTGTTGTGTTCACCCAGAGCAGAAAGGATAGCGCTTTCTGAAACCTGATCAAAAAGACTTCCATTAGGGATGTGTGAACAGAACATGGTTTGGATGTTTGGACATTCAGTTCAAAACCCGAGTTCAGGTTCAGTTGTTCAGTTCGGTGGAGTTTGGTTCGGCCGAAGTGGGCTGAACATCCGAAAATAGCACTATTGATACCGAAATCAAATTTTTTTCAGTATTGTATCATTTGGCCCTAAAACCACCCCTGGTCTCCACCCCTGGTGCCAGGAAGTCTGCTCCTCAGCTGCCTCCCCCTTCGAGACATTTTCCCCACCCAAAGTCACGTTTTTCCCACCCCTGAACTCATGCGAACTCATCCGAACTTTTCTGAACTGTTTGGCCATTCGAACATTCAGTTCGGACGTTCGGTTCAGTCATCCGAACAGGCCGAGTTCGGCCCGAACTCCGAACATCCAAACTGCGTTCGCACATCCCTAACTTCCATGCAGGAGACTGTATAGTGCACAATGTTAGTGATGATGAGAATACTCCCTAAGTAGAACCTTCATTGAATTACCATAGTTAAAACACATCAGGAGAAAATTTGGCCCCACCTATTGGGGTCAGACCCTGTGTTTGAGGTGCAACACCTCGCAAAAATTGGGAATTTTATTGACATCAAAAGATTTTTCTATTCTGAAGGATGTTGCACTTTTTTTTTCTCCTGACTTTGCACAAAAGGGAATTCCTTTTTAATTGAACTGTGATTTTCATTTTTATATATGTTTTTAATGTTTAATCAATGGAAATTACTAAACGCTAAATAAAACTGATGACGACTTATCTGGCTAAAGTCTCATCTGTGTGGTAGTTTTCCCCAGGAATCACATGAAAGCTAGCTTTAATTTACATATGTTTTTACTAGATTGGAAATTTTAAAAGGCCCCACATCTCATCTAATTCCAGCAACAAACAATTGACAGAGTTGCATATAACTCCTGGGTTGCCTGCCATGGATAGCTGTGCCTTGGAAAGTGATACATTTTCAATGGTGAAGGGTTAAAAGAGGACACTAAACAATCTTCTGGAAATCATTAAGTTAAAAAGCCCTGAGAAGATAAAAGTTTCAATTTTCTAAAATGTAAATCAAAAACATATTCATTAGTATTGCAAAACAAACATGCAAATCTTCACCACTTGAAAAGCTCAACTAAATATGTACAAGGGCAAAACCTCCAAATACATCTGGTCCTCGGTTAGAAAGCTTGCCTTTTTGGTTTTATCTAAAGAGCTTGTCTTTCTTCCATGGTTGGCTTCTTGGAATATTGCAATTCATAATAAGCCTTTTAGCTAAGGATGAAATAAACAAAGATAAAGTCTACGTCCCAGTTTTAAATGGTCCAGATGGGATGACTTTTCCATATGCTTAACTCACCAAATGTTTATTAATCATTACGTGCCGAGCTTAGAGGATTACAACAGTTTATTGCAGTGGTCAGGGGGATAAAATTTACAGTTTGTATAATCACTGCACACCTTTTTAATGCCCCATAATTCTAGTGTTTTACATTCGTCTTACTCAGGTTGTGTGCGCCTGTGTGTACAGACTCTGCTCTGACAAAACAGGGAATTTCAGCCAACTGATCAAGAGAAGGTTTTGTGCCCAAATTTGGATACAATATCAGTCATGAGGAATGTGTTACATCATAACAATGACAATGTGGGTAAAACTGGCAGCACTTGACTCGTTCCTCTGTGCAGTGATTTACTTAGTGTCTGGCAATCTGTTTTTCACATGATGTTTGTTTCCCCTAAACAGTTTCAACATGGGAAAGCATGGTGTCAAGATAACAGTCGTATCATCCGTCACTGCAGAACATCTATGTGGGCTGCCAAGAAAATGAGACTCTTATCTCTGGCTTCTCTGAGGGCTTGCATTATGGTGATTGTTTCTCATCAACGTGCTTTATTGTTCTTGTGTTTCTTTAAACCTAATCATCAGCGGCTTTGTTATGCTGTCCTTTTAATGTAAGGCAACTGAAAGCTGTTGGAGAGACCTGGGAGGTGGCAAATGGGGGAAAGATACCTGCAAAGGCAGTAGGGAGATGGCACTTAGGAAGCAAGAGAAGATGGGAAATTAAGCTACGAAAGCACATGGAAAAAAATAAATCCATTAAAGTTGCTTTGCATCACAATACTTTCCTGTGGCCTTGCTCATCAAAAGGTTTGCAGTATTACTCAGATAAGCTCTGGGTTTTCCCATCACATTAAGCCTTTCTGGCACTTTTTATAAATGAACAAACAAAAAATTATGTTTGCAAGAAGCAGAAAAATGTCAGCTCCAAAATGCCAACTTTCATGTCTTTTCAAACAGCAGAGAGCTCAGAAAGTGAATTGGAGCCACACTGATCGGATGCATCTGGAATTCAAGGTGACCACCACCTTCCCTGAGGTATGTCAGAGGGCACAGAATGTGAAATCATAAATCTGCTGAGCATGAAAGGGACCTCATGCATGAAAGGGACCTCATGGCTCATTTAGTACAAATCCCTGCCCTCCGGCAGGATAGGATACCCTATACCTAAAGCGTCCATGACAGATGCTTTCCCAGGCTTTCCTTTAAAACCTGTAGGAAAGGAGATTCCACAACTTCTCTAGGCAGCTTGTCCCACTGCTGAATTGTTCTAGCAGTTAGGATATTTTCCCTAATATTTAATCTAAACTTACCCTTCTGCAGTGGAACTATTGCTTCTTTCCCTGTCTTCAATGGCAATGGAGAACAAATAGTCCCTATCTTTTTCCTTTTGCATTCTTTTAAATATTTGAAAAGTGCCAACTTATCCCTCCTCCACCCCAATCTTTTTTTTTCTGCACACTAAACATGCCCCAGCCTTTCCATCCTACTGTGATTTATATTCCAGACCCTCAGTCATCCTTCCACACAAGCGTGAGCCCCACCCCACCTCCCTACCCCAGTCCAACCAAAATCCCACCCCCGGCCATGACATGGCAACGTGCGCCAGGCAACAGCACCCACAGCTCAAAGCCTCACCACAGAGCTCACCATGCAACAAGGCATCAAAGGTCCTGGCATAAGAGCTGCCACGCCTTGGGCAGCTTTACCCCATTTGAGGCAAGTCTGCCATGCAATGCATCTTCAGCCTTTTTCTGAGGACACATCACGGAGCAACCAGCAGCTCACCCCGCCATGCAACCGGCCACCCAGCGCACTGCATCACTTGGTCCAGCTACCCAGACTGGGTTGCGGCTGCCTAAGGCATGGTAGCCTGCCCAAGGCATCTCAGGGGGCTGTACCCCATGTGTGTACTGAGGCCTAACCTAGGTGGGTGGGTGACTGCTGCTGTGCTAGGTTGGTTCCCACTCTGCCATGCCACGAGCCTCACAGACACGTGTGAATGGGGGGGAAAAGCTAGCACTTTCCCAGCAATGGTTGGAATCTTGTGCTCTGCCCAGGCACACATGACTGAAATAAACAGGGCTTAGACCTATGGCAGAGCAGTTCTGGGACATTTAATTTTTCCTCACGAGCCAGATGGCTGGACAACAGACTGGTTTTCAGAGCTGCCACATATGGATGATCAGCCAATCTGACGAAAGAAGAGCAACCCATCAATGCTCTTATTTGATTGGAGCCAATCACAGTTTTATATAGTTTTGAAATGGATTAATCTTATGCAAACCAATGAACTGGCTAGAGCCACCTTCATAAAGTTATCAACACAGGGCTGTGATTTTGAGAAGCCTCTTTGCCTACTGCGAAAGCACAGGCAAGACAATCCTCTACCATTAAAAGTCAATGAGAGTTTTGTCATCGACTTCAGTGGGTAATACTTCACCTCTACCATCTGTATTTTAGAATCATGGGTTGCTGCAACATAGGTTTTGGTTAAATATTAGGAAAACATAATTGTCAAAGCAGTTGGGCAATGCTCTTCCCCAGGGAATGATGCCCTTATTCCTACAGCATCATAGACAGATGCTTGTGCAGACCGTTCTTCAAAAAAAGCAAAGAAAAGAGATTCCACAACCTCCCCAGACAACTTATTCCATTGCCCAACTTTTCTTACAGTTAACTTTTTCCTAATATTAATTTATCCAAAATCGACCTTGCAATAGTCTAGTCCACAGTCCCAAGTGTGGTCCTTCTCTTTGGCCCCCAAAGTCCCAGCCCTGTGCCTTGGTTTGGGCTGCCTTCTTCTTCCCCTATGTACTCTGCCCACTGGGCTGCCAGACCCCACCATCAGGCAAGGGGCTGGGCTGGGGAGTGGAAGGGGCTAGTGACTGCTGGACTGTTGCCATCTGGGGTTGCCCCACCCACCCCCTTCGACCCTTCTCCAGCAGGGATAAAGCTGCCAGACCTCACCTGCAAGCAGCTGCCAAAGGCAGATGTTTGATAGCTGTTCAGCAGCTGAAGGTTGGGTTGGGTCTGCACTTTATTCTTTTAGTTGTTGTTTGGTATTTTGGAGTGTTAGTGGTGTTTGTCAGTGGAGTTTTGGTTGGCAGTGGTTAATTTCTTAGTAAGGGTGGAGGGGTGAGGGATTTATTGGGTTTTTTATTAGGTTCTTTGGATGTCCTGTACCCCCAGTGAGAGTGGGGCAGGAGGGACTGGGTTTGGGGGGAGGGGGTCTTTCCCCTCAGTGAGGGGGGTTGGACCCACATGAGAGAGGTATTATTTGCCCCCCTGTGAGGGGGGCATGGGAGGAGTGGGGTCTCCCTTGCCTGCCAGGCAGGACAGTTATGGGGGGCAGGAGTCTGCAGCCACTGGGGTTGTGTTGGGCCAGGAGAATTATGGTCCCTCTGGGAGGCTGGTTAGATCTGTGAGGTGGGACAGGTGCTTGGTGCCTGCCCCTGAGCAGGCGGCGAGGTGGTTAATGATCGGGGGGCCCTGGCCTGGGTCTGATGCTGCTCAACATGAGGTCAGTTGTAAATAAGTCAACTACAGGCCGGGAGTTAATCCTGGACCAAGCAGCCAACCTCCTGTGTATTACGGACACCTGGCTGGACACTGAGTCAGGTCCTATTCTGGCTGACCATGCGTGTCTTTAGACATAACGTCAGTGGGTGTCTGAATGCGTGTTTTGACCTTGATATGAACACTGGTTTGGCCCTGTGTTCACCATGTGGCGCTGCTTAGACACACAGCCCAGCTTGGGGCAAATCGCTGTTTTGCTCATCACCCAATCTCGGAACGCAAGCACTGTGACCTCATTCCCATGTTGTATCTGCTAACATGCCACACAATAGCATTAGACACAACATTGGCCACATGTTCAGCCAGAACACACAAATTGTCCTTGTGATGCAATGGTGTTCTCTTCGTGTGTTCAATGGGTGGACAAATGGGTATTGGGATTGTTATGGTGCTTACACACAACGTCCAAACACGTGCTTAGGGGTTTTGACACCCGATCTTCGTTATGTCTAAAGACACCCCTTGTCCCAGCTGGGTACTCCGTACAGCACCTGCCAGAGGGATGGGGGGAGTGAGTATAGCTGTTATTTTTAAGGATACATGGACTGTGAGAAGTTACCTTGTGCAAACTATGACAGGCATAGAGGGACTCCATCTTGTGATTGATTTGGCCAGAGGCAGATTGGGGATGCTGCTGGTATAACATGCACCGACCTATACGGCAGCATCTCTGCATGCTCTAGCCAAGCTGGTGTCAGAGGCGGTCTTGCAATCCCCGAGAACTGTGGTCCTGGGGGACTTAAACATTCATGCTAACGCCAGTCTTGGGGGGCAGAGCGTGAGTTAATGACTGCCATGGCAACCATGGGACTGTCTCAGGTGGTAGCTGGCCTGACACACGATGGGAGGCATACCCTTCACCTGATACTTTGCACTGGCCTTGAGGTGGGTGATCCATTGGTGGGGGAGGTGTCATCTGTACACGTGTCATGGATGGATTTTTACCTCCTTCCAGCCAGTCTCCTGGTGCACCTCTGCCCCTGGAAAGGTGCAAGTCCAGTTAGGTTGGTTCACCTCCAGAGACTTATGGAGCTGGAGAGGTTCCAGAATGCTCTTGGGGAGTTTCCCTCCGATCTTGATGACCATTCGCTCAATGACCTCATAGCTCTTTGGAACACCTTGCTGACTAAGACCATCGACCAAACAGCTCCTAGGTGTCCACTCCCTGAATGCCAACTTCACAGGTCCCCCTGGTATATGGAGGACCTGCAGTGGATGAAACAAGATGGTTAGTGACTGGAGTGACAGTGGTGTCGTTCTTGTGCTGAAGTCTATCAATTGCAGCATAGAGTTAATATGAACTTATGCTGTGACTGTGCGGGCAGCAAAAAAAGAGGTTCTTTGCTGCTGTCATGGTGTCTGCAAAGTTTTGTCCAGCTGAGCTCTTCTGGGTGGTGAGGGGGCTGGTCATGCCAGCTTCCCTCCACCTAAAACTGGAATTTTCCCGTGCTCACTGCCACACGTTTGTTGACTATTTTGTAGATAAAAATCATCCAGATTCACCACAGTTTTGATGCCATACTTTTGGCAGTGGGAGAACTAGAGGTCCTGTTTTATGAGATCAGTTTCAGTGGGTGTCACCCACTGATGCAGAGGATATTCTTGATGCTGCTAGGGTCACTTGTGAACTTGACCCATGCCCATCCTGGCTGGTCAAGGCCAGCCAGGAGCCGTTGGGGCCATTGTCAGCTGGGGTAGTCAACGCCTCCCTTAGGGAGGGCAGAGTGCCGGGCTGCTTCAAGGAGGTGGTGGTGTGGCCTCTGCTTAAGAAACCAACTTTGGACATGGACGCCCTAGCCAGCTATCAGCCGGTCTCTAACCTTTCCTTTTATTGAACAGATGGTGGCCCAGCAGCTTCAGGGGCATATGGACCATGTCAGTTTTCTGGATTCCTTGCAGTCCAGATTTTGTCATCGAGACTGCATTTGTGGCTCATGGTCAATGACCTCAACCATGAACTGGACCAGGGTTGTTTGACCCTGTTGATCCTATTAGCTCTCTCAGTTGCATTTGACACTGTTGACCATGGGAAGTTGGTGGCTCACTTGCAGGACCAAGCCTGCGGGTGGGCTTGCAGGTGGGCGGGACTGTTCTTGAATGGTTCCCTTCCTTCCTGCTCAGGAAAACTCAACGAGTGATGCTGGGTAACTATTCATCATCTCCCGGGACCACATGTGTGGAGTTCTACAAGGTTCTATTCTGTCCCCTCTCCTGCCCAGCATGTATATGCAGCCTTTAGGTGAGATCGTCAGAGGGTTTGGTGTGAAGTGTCATCAATATGCTGATGACACCCAACTTTACATCTCTTTTTCAGCTGACCCAGGCCTGGCAGTCTCTCAGTGCTTACCTGGTGTCTGACAGCTGTGGGGGATTGGATGAGGGTGAGCTGTCTGAGGCTGAATCCTGACAAGACATGGGTGATGCTGGTGGGAGGGGCTGATCATTGATGGAGACCACCCTCTGTTGGTTCCTCAGGTTCAGAGTCTGGGGGTGCTCCTTGACTCAGCTCTGCCTGGATACCCAAGTGGTGGCTGTGACGGGGAAGCATTTCACCAATTACATCTGGTAAGATGGCTTCGGCTGTATGTCTCGGACTTCGACCTAGCCAGCATCATCCATGCATTCATCACCTCAAGACTGGACTACTACAGCATGGTCTGGATGGGGCTCCCCTTGGTGACTGTCTGGAAACTGCACCTCCTTATGGGAATGGGTCGCCATGAGCACATTACACCAGTGCTCCGGTTTCTGCACTGGAGGTTTCCGGTCCCAATTCAAGGTGTTGGTTTTGGCCTATAAATACCTATATGGTCTTGGCCCCGCTTATCTGCAAGATTGCCTCACCTCCTGGGTCCTGGATTGGCCCCTGTGGTCGTCTGGGGGTGGCTGTGGAACTCCCTCCTGATGGAGGTCCACTTGGCCCTGAACCTTCCCTCTTTCTGTAGACAAAGTAAGACCTAGCTGTTCCACCAGGCTTTTGGCGAGAGACAGGTAATGGGTTGAGGGTTGGGAAGGAGGATGGGAGGGACTTTTAACTCCACAGTGATGTATTTTATTTGTAATTTTATATTGTTATTTATATTCTGTTTTTAATTAATGCGGTTTTATATTTTTATGTCTTTATTATGTTGTACGCCGCCCCGAGCTTCAGCAGCAGGAGGGGGCGGCCTAGAAATTGGAGCTAATAATAATAATAATAAGCCTTGTCTGAGGCCACCTTCCTCTTCCCTTCTCTCTGACTGGTGGGCAATAAGATTGTGTCATGAGACATAATGCAGCCATCCCCATGCCAACTAAGGGGCTGACTCCACAGGTGTGAATGGGACAGGTTTTCTTGAAATCCCCTGAGCAAGGAGATAAACAGAACTGAGGAGATGTGGCTGTGGTGGGGGGAGATGAAGGAGGGTAACTTTCTACTATCAGCCAACTGTAGGGATTAGAAGCAAACTTTGTGAACTAACAGAGAATAAAGGTTTTCATGATGGCCCAAGTTTTGACACGCCTCCCTCTTGGAGAGAATAACTGTGTGTACCCTGGCAACTGGAGCTCACGTAGGTGAAGTCAGGGGGATGGATCCACTTATATGTACATTACAAAAGCCTCAAAGGCTGGATATGAGAAACGGGCCACAGAAGAACATATGCGCACACAGTTTTAATTAGTCAAATCAGAATGTTAAAAAGGAACAGAATGCCCAATCATTTGGGGATTTTGTCATTTCTTCCTGTGATTCTCTGCAACAGCATGTTACAATTATTTGTCAAGTCCTCCTAATTCTTCCCAGAGACTAAACATCTGAGCCTCAGACGGCTCTTGAAGTGCCAGCAAGCGCTGTGATACACCAGGATTCTGGGAAAGTCTTCGCACCCCATAATCTCACATGGAAGTGACAGAGGGTGTAGGTCAAAGTGCCCCCCAAAACTGTATTTTCTGATAGCATGATTTTCAATGGGAAATCAACGTATCAGTGGAAGGGAGTTTATACACATTCCTATGTAGTAAAACTGGCAGAATTCTCCTGGTATTTTCAGGCGTGACAGCCATGTAATAACCACGTAGTAACCGTACGGTAAAGGTATTCACACAAATAAATAAAGCTATGGTAAACCGGAGAATGGCAGCTGCCACTTCATGTAAACATTATGTCTAAAAGCACCATAAAGACAAATTCTTTGACAGTACATTACTGTGGAGGTAAGGTAACCTGTGGTTATTTATATTTACCACAGAGTGTACACATGGCTCTTGTATTCCGACGTTAACTCTACTTCTAGTATTCAGAAAAGATATACTCCTGGTTCAAACCAGAATAAAGGATATCCCAGGATAAGCAGGTGCTTAAATGAACACTTGGGTGGCTACACCAGGATAATCGACACGTGTGAACAAGAGTTAAATTCCTGCCTTTTTTCAGCTTCAGACAGCAAAAACTTTCCCAGGGCAGCAGACTCGCCTGTTTTTTCCTCCACTACCCTGCCCCGTTTCAGATTCAAACAACAGTCCACACAAAAGATGGAATTATCTACAGCTCTCCCTAAACAGTTCATTCTCAAATGGAGACAACCTAGCACCCAAACATCCCCTTACGTTACATGGGTGTTTTAATTCAGTCAAACTGAGTGTCAGCGCAGTTCTCAACGAGCATTACACCCATGTTAACTGAGGCTGTTTTTACTGCTATTAATCATTTCTATAGCACTACTAGCTGTACACAGCACTTTACAGGCACAGGTTTATTAGAGAGAACTATGCCCAGTGGACTTACAATCTAAGATAGACAAGGGTGAGGGGAACTCAGGGAAAAACAAACTCGCATACATTCCCATTTTACAGATGGGGAACTGAGACTGAGATGTTATGACTTGCCCAAGGCCATCCAGTGAGTTCATGGATAGGGTGGGATTTGAACCCTGGCTTCCCAGGTCAAGATCCAACACCTTATCCACTACACCACATTAGCTCGCCATATGTGGTGGCTCCACTGGCTCTCACTGGTTTTTAAACGACCACACTACACCATTGCAAACTTGTTCTTATCTGACTTGTCAGAATTATGTTCTTGTCATAATTAGTCCAGTTTCTGTGGCTAAATGACCACTGTCGTGATGTTCTATTAGAGTATTAGTTCCTGGATGTCTAAGGATTAGACCATTATACTTGTAAAGATGGTAAAAGTGATTGTTCTAGAACATTCTTTATTTAGAATGTTCCTGATTAAACTTTGGAAAATAAGTTTTACAAAAGTGTTCTAAAACCTTGAAATAAGGCAGAAGCATCACAATTTTTAACATTTCATCTATCTAGACGGAACCTTTTCTGTGGGGAACTTTTTCTGTCACAGGGGCCACACTGAAAATTAGTACGAGCTCCAAGGGCTACATAGATGTTGGGGGTGAGGGTGTTTAATGGGCATATTCAAGAAAAGAAGGAACCAGATCATGGATCTGTGCCATGGATCTGTCCCCTACCCTTGTGAGCATGACCTCTCTGTTCCATTATCCTGAGCTCAGTTTTTCAGTGCTTGGGGGTAGAGACTGGATCCAGGGGCCAGATCCAGGCACTGGAAAGGGGCCACATAAAAACTTGCCATGGGCCGCATTTGGCCCCTGGGCCTGAGGTTTCCCACCCCGATCTAGACAATCGCCTTCAGAATGACATAAAAACCCCTAGAACTTTCTAAATGCTTTTTTAAAGAACAAAACCAACAAAAAAAACACAACCCAAGTGGAGAAATGGGGAAAATTTCACATGAGCTTATTTATTATCCCAATTCCCCTCCGCATTCGCCACGGTGGGGGTTTGTCGGCGCCCCTCCCTCCTGGGAACAAAGGAGGTGAGGTGGACAAGAGCAGCCGCCGGGAGGGAGAAAAAAGCCAAGGTTGCCATAGCAACCAAAAAAACTTAAGCAGCTGGGACTCTCGCGAGAGGCGGGAGTCCCGGGCGCCATTTTAAGCTCCCTGCATCGCGCCTCATTCGGCTGGGTGCGAGCGGGGAGCAAGGAAGTGCAGGCAGCGCGGCAGGTCTCATGCCACATGGAAGCAGTGGAGTTAGGAGCAGGGCGGAGGCGGCGCGGCAAGGGCCAGGCCGCGTGCCGACGGTTGCAGCCGAAGCAGTGCCAGGCGGGGGAACAAGGTAGGGGAGTACCACCTCCCCCCCCCCAAGTGATCAGAGCCCTCCTTGTCAAGGGCCTGCCACGGGAGGAGGCATACGGGGGGAAAGTGCTGGGGTGGGGCGGGATAGTACCCCCCCCTCCACAGGGTTTTCAATTCTTGTCCCCGGGCTGGGCGTCGGGGTAGCAGGTCGAGGCCAGGCCGCTCCCCCCTGCCTCCCGAGTACCCAGGGCCACTCCCCACCGCCTCCCGAGGACACAGGGAACGGGGAGGCCTCGCCCTCTCCCCCCTCACATGTGGAAGGGTTGGGGCAAAGGGCCACTCGGTGCCCCCCCCATCAACTTTCAATAATGCCCCCGTAGGAGCTTAAACACAGAGAATGGGGGGCTTTGGCCCAGTAGGGCTGACTCTTTCAGGTGCCCCCCCAGCGGATAACAAAGAAGGGGGACAGGGAGGAGCCCTCTTCCTCTCCTTAAGCAGTGCCCTAAACTCCTGTCCCATCTTCAGGGGAGGGTAGACGGGGTGTTGTGGCCTGATAGGGCTGACCCCCTCTCATCAAGCAGTGCCCTAACCCAAACCCTCCCTCCCTCTCCATTTTAAGGAAAGCAGGTAGGCTGGGCAGTGACCCAACAGGACAGACTCCCCTGCTAGGTGCCCCTAAGCGAGGGACTGTCAAAGAGCCTCAAACAGTGCTCCCAGGACCCTCCACCCCTCCTGTTTACTTTTTAGGGGATCTCACCCACAGGGTGTGCGGAACGCCTCTAGCAGCAGGCACAGGGCTTTGGCAGGGAGGTACAATTGAAGCCAAAGTGGTTGACGGTCATCTAGCAGGACCAGAGCCGCAGGGTAGGTATTATAGAGGTAGAGTGCAAAAAATGGCCCCTCGCATGCGCAAGGGCAAAAAGAAGGCCGCAACAAAGAGGGTGGCAGCGCCTCCTCCCTCCAACAGGGCTAGGGAAAAACAAAAGGGAATGCAAGGTGGCGCCACCCAGGAGGCAGTCCTCCAGGCCATGCAGGCCCAACTAGCCGGATACCAGACCCACATAGAAGAACTAGAAGGGGGCCGAGGGCAGCCCACCGATGGCGAGGGTGGCGAGCAGGTAGCTACGGTGAGCAACGCGGCGATGGCTTCCACCCCCGCTAGTGGGGAGGACACACGTCGCCAGGGGAGTGGGCGGCAGCGGGCTCTCCCATATCGTTACAGGGATGAGGAACAGGACCTAGCAGACGGAGGGAGGAATCCTCGCCCAATTATCAGGCGCAGATTAACGCTCTCCAACAAGGCATGCGGGCGCTGACGGAAAGTTTAGAAGTGGCCCAGCGGAGACACCGGGGTCCCGGGGGGCCCAGGCACCGGCGCGACCTCGAATCGCCGGAAGGTGAGCAGGCTGAAGAAGGTTGTTGGGAGGGGGATGCCGAATAGTGGGAGGTGGAGCCCGTCAGGGGGCACGAAGAAAGCTTCACAGCAGGCGCATATGTGCAGGGGGAGTGGGGTTGTAGCCAGCATCAGTCTGGTCGTGATTGGGGGGGTTCCCCCACTGGACCGGGCATGCACTGCCATGGGGGGGGGCTGCAGACAATATGCGACTTATGGGCACAATCCGGCAGCGCAGGTATGGGGAGCAGAAAGATTCTGCCCTGAGTTGGCAAAACGGTGCTGCAGTCACAAGGAAGAACCCCGCCCTTTGTCAGGGGGGTACGCGAATGTGTCAGCTCCCCTTGGAGAGCATTTGCTCCAGGCCACCAGGGAAAAGATCTGGAGCGGGGAATATATCGATATATTCGCCCTCCTCTTCAGTGACCCCATCCCCGACCCCAATGACAAAGAGGAGAAGAAAGTGAAGGAGAAATTTAAAAGGCCAAAGGCGGAGCGCACCTGGTCCAATTGGACAGCTGCTTACACCATCTACATGGGTGTGACACTTGCCAGATTCCCTGAGCGTGGGTTAGAGTTAATCAAGTATTCCGATATTATACACCGAGCCTTTGATACGGGCGGCCCGGGAGCGTGGCTGCGCTATGACGAATCTTTTCATCGTAGGGCAGCCAATAACCTGTGCCTTCGCTGGGATTTGCACACCTACGACATCTGACTGGAATGCATCAGCTGTGCCAGTTATGCCCCGCGGTCCGACAGCGGTCACATGCTGTCCCGAGCGGGGAGCATGCAGCAGAACGAGGGTGGACAGAGGGGCAGAGTAATGCAGACAACAGGAGGGCCAACCTGCTGGGACTTTAATGACGGCATGGGAGGAACAGGGCCTAACCCGTGACTTAACATTTCTGGAGTTCTTCCCCATAGTGGTGGCAGTAGAACTGCGGGAGGCGGAATTTGCCAATCAGAAGGTCTTATTCTGGTGCAATAACATGGCTGTCATTCACGTTATTAACAAACTGTCCTCGAGATTGGAAAGGGTGATGCGGCTGGTTCGGCATTTTGTTCTCAAATGCCTACAGGCAAACATTTTGTTTGTGGCAAGACATGTCCCAGGGATAGATAACGCCATAGCCGATGCCCTTTCTCAATTTCAGACAGACCGTTTTCACCAGCTAGCACCAGAAGCCAGGGAGGACCCCGAGCCTTTCCCGAGGGACATGTGGAGCCTTGGATTGTAAACTTATATAGGGCAGTGCAGGGATCCCTCGCACCCAGAACCAGGTAGGCCTATGAATCTGCTTTCAGTGAATTCCAGGAATACAGGTCAGGGAAGGGTTGGGAGCTTGGTTTCCCCATCCCTGAGGGACATATTTATTTATTTATTTATTTTATTTATTTTGTAAATTTATACCCCATATGCTGCAGTTTGCGCTCAGGCTCAGGCAACAAGGTCTGGCACCCGGGACAATAGCTGGGAAAGTAGTAGCCATTTCATTTACGAGCTGATTGGCCGGTTACCCCTCTCCCGATAATGGCTTTTTAATGCGCCGATTGAAAGAGAGCTGGGCTAGGTGCACTCCACAAACACCAGACTCCAGGGCCCCCATTACTCCACAGCTGCTTGTCAGTATTAGTCAGGCGCTACAGAATGTGTGTCACTTTAACAGTGAAGTAGTGCTTTTCACGGCAGTATTCCGTGTAGCACTATTTGGCGCATTTCGGATTAGCGAGATAGTACCCCAGTCCAGAGCGGATAGGTCGGGGGTGGCCCTGCAGATCCAAGACGTGGGCTGGCAAGGAAGGACCCTACTGCTGCATTTACGAAGGTCAAAGACCGACCAAAAGGGGCAGGGACGGTTTGTCAAGCTTCACCCTTCGAATGATCACAATATGTGCCCGGTGGAGGCAGTGGAACAGTATTTAGCATCCCACCCCAGGGCGGAGGGTCCATTGTTTATTCATGGGGACGGTACACCACTGACACGGTATCAGTTCGGGGCAGTCCTGTCCTTGTGCGTGAAGGAAGCCGGCCTCGATCCGGCTTGCTACACTGCCCACTCATTTAGGATAGGGGCGGCATCAGTTGCCGCAAGCATAGGCCTGGTCGAGAACCAAATACAACAAATAGGGAGGTGGCAGTCGGGAGCATACTGCTGGTATGTTAGGAATACCGAACCAAAGAGGTGCGGGCAAACGGGTTCAGCAGGGCAACGGAATAACTGCTTTTTCTTCCAGATGGGTCAACTCAGCCAGGCCAGAGAGTGGTGTGGATCGTCGGCCACAGCATCGTGCACTGGGCTGGGAAGATGGCCGCATGCAACAGGTGGGGCACCCAGCTGGGCCTATATGACAGCACAGAGATATTCTGGCTGGGTAAACGTGAGATGCTTTGGGAGCAATTGCTCCCAATGCTGACCACGGCGAATGAGAAATTCCCAGCACCAGCGGTAATGGTGATTCATCTAGGAGAGAACAATCTCCCTAGGTGTACAGGGCTGTGGCTGATGAAAAGGGTGAAGGCGGATCTGAGTACAGTCCAGGAATGGTTTCAAGGGTACAAGTTAGTATGGTCCGACATGTTAAAGTGAAGAGTGTGGACAAATGCTCGAAACCCAGGCAGGGTAGACCAGGCCAGAAAAAGGGCAAACGGCAAAATAGGGGTTTGACTGATAAGGGCTGGAGGTTTTGTCATTTGCCAGAAGGAAATCAGTTATGACAGAGATCAATTATACAGGAGCAATGGGGTCCATCTGTCTGACACTGGATGCAATTTATATCTTGGAGCCCTGAAGCGCAGCCTAGAAGAAATCCTGGAATGAATGGTGGCGGTGAACCAACCAAGCAGAGCTGGCGGTTCTTGTGGCGGTAGGCTTTCAGGCCAATGGTTAAAAGTTGTAGTTGGTAGCATAGGGTTTGAATAGAAAACATCTCCTTAAGAGATGAGCATAGGCCACGCACAGCTGCTCAGTGCGGCCCACTTATGGGCAGCCCAAGGGTGGGAGGCGAACAGCCGGACCCGCTGGGTTGACTATGTACCAAACAGTAGGTTACGGTGTCCTCACCCTTGTTGTTGTTTAAACCCTGCCCTGACGGGCAAAGGGGTAGTTACAATCAACCCACTCCGGCCCGGGGGGAAACCCGGTGTTCGGGGTAGGGGGTAAGTTAATAAAGTTAGGTGAAGTTAGGGCACAGGAGGATTCCCCTCGGGCTTAACCCGAAGAGGAGGAAAGAAAGGGGACTGGTAGACTGGCTAGTGCTGGGGTTGATGGGGGGAACCTCCTGTGGTCTGGGTAAAAGTTAGGAACAGGAGAGATAGGACCCCAGTTTAAGGGGGGAAAGGGGAGGGCTACCCCTTCCCCTCCTTTTCTTGATTATCAATAAAGAGTGCGGCCGTTTTAATCCAATTAATGTGTCCTCGTCTTCTTTGGGGGGGTGCGTCGACAATTCCCCTCCACATTCACCGTGGTGGGGGTTTGTCAGCGCCCCTCCCTCCTGGAAACAAAGGAGGCGAGGTGGACAAGAGCGGCCGCCGGAAGGGAGAAAAAAGCCAAGGTTGCCATAGTAACAAAAAAAACTTAAGCGGCCGGGACTCTCGCGAGAGGCGGGAGTCCCGGGCACCATTTTAAGCTCCCTGCATCGCGCCTCATTCGGCTTGGCGCGAGCGGGGAGCAAGGAAGTGCACCCACCCACCCACCCCATAACAAGGCACCACTCCGAGTTCATACTGGTCGGGCATTGGATCGGAAAGGAATTTTCCCTGAACCTAATTGGCAAAAAAGGCAAAGGGTTTTTCGCCTTTCACGGAGTGACCTGCTGATTCAAGTTGAGGGTGAGGACATGGTTTCATGGGTGGTAGGTTGAATTGTCGCACTCTTGCGGTAGGCTGACTTCAGGCCAATGGTTAAAAGTTGTAGTTGGTAGCATAGGATTTGAATAGAAAACTTCTCCTTAAGAGATGGGCATAGGCCATGCACAGCCGCTCAGTGCAGCCCACTGTATGGGCAGCCCAAGGGTGGGAGGCGAACGCCCGGACCCGCTGGGCGGACTCTGTACCAAACAGTACGTTATGGTGTCCTCACCCTTTTTGTTGTTTAAACCCCGCCCTGACAGGCAAAGGGCTAGTTACGAGCAACCCGCTCTGGCCCGGGGGGAAACCCGGTGGGCGGGGTAGGGGGTAAGTTAATAAAGTTAGGTGAAGTTAGGGCACAGGAGGATTCCCCTCGGGCTTAACCTGAAGAGGAGGAAAGAAAGGGGATTGGTAGACCGGCTAGTGCCGGAGTTGGTGGGGGGAACCTCCTGTGGTCTGGGTAAGAGTTAGGAACAGGAGAGATAGGACCCCAGTTTAAGGGGAGAAAGGGGAGGGCTACCCCTTCCCCCCCCCCCTTTTCTTGATTATCAATAAAGAGTGCGGCCGTTTTAATCCAATTAATGTGTCCTCGTCTTCTTTGGGGGGGTGCGTCAACAAATTCACCCCTCCGCCCAAGAACAACCAGGCCTGCTGTGTTGTCAAGGCTCCAGAACTTCCAGTGCAAGACAGTTGCCATGCATTTCCATCCAATCCTCGGGTACGGTTCCTAGAGGAAGGATTACTGAGCCAAGTCCACTGGTTGTGCTAGCTATACATATCCCCTCTTTCTTACAACCAAGCCCTGCTCTACAGAGCAAAGAGTCAGCTATCTTTGCTAGTTTCTACAAGTAAGCTAACAAACAGACTACGAAAGACATGATGACACCAGAAGGGATGGGCGAAAGCGGTTCGGACTTTGGCCCGAACTCGGCCTGTTCGAACGACTGAACCTGAATCCGAACACGAACTGACTGAACCAAACTCGATTCCGAATGTTGAAATGGACAGTTTGGATCGCATCAAACGTGACAGGGAGGGGGAGTCAGCTGAGGAGCAGACTTCCAGGCACCAGGGATGGAGAGGCTTGGAGTAGCAGCCAGCCTGCCCAATCACCATCCCTTTTCGCCTCAGACCACTGGCTTCGCAGGCTGCGATTAGTCACGGGATAGGCTGCACAGAGCCAATGGGGCTTGCGGTGAGGCGGGCGCAGCAAGAAACAAAACTGATTGCCTCCCCCCTTCCCAACACCTTCTGAGCTAGTCACTGTTCCTACAGCAGGCGTTTCAAAAGGCTCCCTCTCTCCCAGCAGTTTTTGTTCCTTCCTATTCCTAATCCATTGCCATCTTCATCCTATTTCACCCATCCAACCCATTTACCTCCATATTATCATTTATTTAGATTATATTGGATAGATTTAGGTGTTATTTTTTGGTTTTACCCCTCCCTGTGTTCAATCTTCCTTCTTCCCTCCCCCCTCCATTGAATCCTTTCCCTCTCCCTCTTATTCCATCCCTGATTCCCTTCCCCTGTTTTAAGTTTTGGATTTATTTAGAATAGGATTATTATTAATTGATTTTCATTTCAGTTTTGTACCCCTCCCTGTGTTCTTTGTGTTTCCCCCCTGTGTAATATTGTATATATAGATACATAGTTATTAGACAGACAGTTACTAGATAGATATACATAGTAGTTAGCTTAGTTATAGAGATAGATAGAGATACAGTGTGTTTGTAGGACAA